>CM068584.1:600000-808412 GCA_035048485.1 Pteria penguin
TTGTAATTATATACCTAGGTGTGCCTTTCTCCTTTGACGATTATCTATCCTACAGATAATAATCACATCTGTGCACGCACATAAATGACTGTTGGAATCCACAGTTTTGTCCCTTCTTTCTGATGACAATTTTCCCTGTAGTTTTGTCCCTCTCTTTGATGGCAATCTTCCCTGCTCTTTATATCCTTTCCTTTTGATGACAATCTTCCCACATTGTATTATCCCTTCCTTCTAATGGCAATCTTCCCTGTTGTTTTATCCATTCCTTCTGATAGAAATCTTCCCTGTTGTTTTACCCATTCCCTTCTGATGGTAATCTTCCCTGTTGTTTTATCCATTCCATCTGATGACAATCTTCCCTGTTGTTTTATCCCTTCCTTCTAATGGTAATCTTCCCTGTTGTTTTATCCATTTCTTCTGATGACAATCTTCCCTGTTGTTTTATCCATCCCTAAGCCGGCGTGGCCTAGTGGTATCGCGCTGGACTCCTGATCGGGAGGCCGGGGTTCGAGTCCCGCTCTGGTCATGCCGGTGTCCTGTCTTTCGGACGAGACAGTAAAAACCGAGGCCCCGTGTCGTGGTATGCATGGCACGTTAAAGATCCCTCACTGCTTCGGGTGAGTCCGTTGCAAAGGTCGAAATTTGTATGCCCCGCATCTGCAGGCAGATGCCGTCACCATATACGTGAAATATTCGTGGTGTGACGTTAAACAAAAATCAATCAATCAATCAATCAATCAATCAATATTCCTGCCTTCTGATGGTAAACTTCCCTATTGTTTTATCCCTTCCTTCTGATGGCAATCTTCCCTGTTTTTCTCCTTCCTCCTGATGGTAATCTAACCTGTTTTCCCCGTCCTTCTGATGGTAATCTTCCCTGTTTTGCCCGTCCTTCTGATGGTAATTTCCCCTGTTTTTCTTCTTCTCCCCTTCCTTCTGATAGTAACCTTTCCTGTTGTTTTATCCCTTCCTTCTGATGGTAACTTTCCATGTAGGCATATTCCCCCCTCTGTTAGTAATGTTTCCTGCAGATTTATTACTCTCCTTTCCCTCTTGTTCCGTCCTTCACTTCTAATGGTTATCGTCACTGTACTTCTTTTCCTCCCCTGTGATAGTAATATCCTCCTCTACTGGTTACATTCCTTGCAGTTTGTACCTCCCTTTTGATGGTAATTTTCCTTGAAGATGTGATCCTTCCCTCTGATGGTAATTATCCCTGCATTTCTTCCCTTCCTTTTGATGGTAACACTTTTTGCCTCCCTTCTGACTGTAATTTTCCCTGCAGTTTCATGTGTCTTTCTGTATGTAATCTTCCCTACATTTCCATGCTTCTCTTCTGATTACAATCTTCCCTACAGTTTCCTCTCTCCCTTCTGACTGTAATCTTCCCTACAGTTTCGTGTCTCCCTTCTGTCTGTAATTTTCCCTACATTTTCCTGTCTCCCTTCTGTCTGCAATCTTCCCTACAGTTTCATGCCTCACTTCTGATTTTAATCTTCCCTACAGTTTCCTGCCTCCCCTCTGATTGTAATCTTCCCTACAGTGTCATGCTTCTCTTCCTACTGTAATCTTTCCTTCAGTTTTGCGCCTCCTCTCTGATTGTAATCTTCCCTACAGTGTCATGCTTCTCTTCCTACTGTAATCTTTCCTTCAGTTTTGCGCCTCCTCTCTGACTGTAATCTTCATTACAGTTTCGCGCATCTCTTCTGATCTGACGACTGTAACCTTCCCTACACTTTCGTGCATCCCTTCTGATTATACCCTTTCCCTACAGTGCCATGCCTCTCTTCGGACTGTAATCTTCCCTTTCAGTTTCGCTCCTCTTCTCTGATTGTAACTTTTCCTACACTTTCGTGCCTCCCTTCTGACTGTAATCTTCCCTACAGTTTTGTTCCCCCTTCTGACTGTAATATTTCCTACAGTTTCCTGTCTCCCTTCTGACTCTAATATTCCCTACAGTGTTTTGCCTCCCTTCTGATTGTAATTTTCCCTGCAATTTCATGCCTCGTCTCTGACTGTAATCTTACCTTCAGTTTCATGCCTCTCCTCTTATTGAAAATCTTCCTTACAGTTTCGTGCCTCCTGTCTGACTTTAATGTTCCCTACAGTTTTGTGTCTCCCTTCTGACTGTAATCTTCCCTACAGTTTTGTGTCTCTCTTCTCATTGTAATCTTCCCTACAGTTTTGTGTTTCTCCTCTGACTGTAATCTTCCCTACATTTTCGTGCCTCCATGCTGATTGTAATATTCCCTACAGTTTGGCGCCTCCTCTTCTGACTGTAATCTTCCCTACAGCTCCATGCCTCCTCTCTGACTGTAATCTTCCCTACAGTTTCGTGCCTCCTGTTCTGACTGTTATTTCTTCCCTACAGTTTCGTGCATCCCTTATGACCGTAATTTTCCCTACAGTTTCGCGCCTCCTCTTCTGACTGTAATCTTCCCTACAGTTTCGCGCCTCCTCTTCTGACTGTAATATCCTCCCTACAGTTTCCTGTCTCCCTTTGACTGTCATCTTCCCTACAGTTTCCTGTCTCCCTTCTGACTGTTATCTTCCGTATAGTTTCGTGCCTCCATGCTAACTGTAATCTTCCCTACAGTTTTGTGCCTCCCTTCTGACTGTAATATTCCCTACAGTTTTGTGTTTCCCTTCTGACTATAATCTTCCCTACAGTTTCCTTTCTCCTTTCTGACTGTAATCTTCCTACAGCTTCATGCCTCTCTTCTCATTGTAATCTTCCTACAGCTTCATGCTTCTCTTCTGATTGTAATATCTTCCCTACAGCTTCATGCCTATCTTCTCATTGTAATCTTGTTACAGTTTATGGTCATAATACCTGCCTATAAGCTGCCTCATTAGGGAGTAATTAAGATTCCGCAGATGTACTTACGTACTTGTATTACATGGGTGAGTAATGACGCTGCACATTATGTATGGCTGACTGGTCAAAAGGCAACAGAGGGATGATGTTACATAGAGGAGAGATTCTGTGTCGTTATACACTGGGGGGAAAAGACACCCGCGGAATCCCAGGGTTGTTTTCATGCCACCTGTACTTGCACATGTAGGCCAGAAAGAAAGATTTATGGGTTGTATCTGATCGTGTTCATATTTGACAAATCTATATTTAGAACTTTCCATATGTAACATAGATGATAATGTAGCTTTAATAGTGCATGCGATCAGCATGCCAGTGTACATGTGAAGTAAAGAGAAGACTGGTTCATCCAGCCGGCATAGCGTAGGTCGGTTCCGTTCTTGGCTGGCGGGTGTCGAGTTCGACTCCCATTTGTCTACCGTGAAGGTGGTATTGTTTCCCACTAGGTGTCTGTAAGTAATATATACTTCACTACTTTAAGTGGGATAGTAGCATTGATGCTACCATTTGTGCAACATCTGTAACATACCTACGGCATATGTAAAGAGAAATGATTTTTGTGTGGCGCACAATCTCCCCCCCCCCCATCCCGATAGAAAAACAAAAACCAAAGTTAAACAAAACACCCCATCCCCACCAAAAAAACCCCCATACATAAATAAATAACCCACCCCCATCCCAATACAAAAAGAAAGAAAAATGAAAAGTAACAAAAATACAAATAAATAAATAATAATAATAAAAAAAAAAAAACAAAAACAAAAACAAAAAACAAAAAAAAAAAAAAACACCCCCCCCCCCCAAAAAAAAACCAAAACAAAACAAAAAAAAAAAAACCAATAATAAAAATCAGCAAACAAAGTTATTGTAAATTACGAACCCAGTTTGCTTTACCTTATATGGGATTTTTGACACTCTCTGTAAAATATATACAATCTTAAGTTACTCGATATGTTTAACAGAAGCATGTTCAATTTATTTGACAAGAACATGTGTTCATTAGATTCGGATTGATCAAGGCATGTTATGGCAGTTTAGTTGATCGATGTGCAATGGCTATGACTTGCTCATGGTTGGAGAATCTATTTTGATCATGTGCAATAGATTTTCTTTGATCATTGATCACTGGATCACACGTTAGACAGATGCCACTAGTCCGTGGTCTACAAAGAATTAACTTTACATCCTGGTCGGAGAAGAGTCGGTGGTGCTTAGAGCAGTGGTTTGTAGATCTTATTTATCAATGCGACAATTAAATAAGATATACTTCTATTTCTTAAGATCATATTATTTTACATGAGTTTAATATCAACTTACAATAAAGGTAGGGCCTAAAAAGGGGGACCTCCTCAACCGACCTTAGGCTCAACAGTCCGTTTGGTCTGCGTCTAGGTATTCCCCCTTATACCCATACGTGGGGTTACTTGCGCTCTATCGACTTACCTTTACAATTTTTTAAGTGTTTAAAAAATTAATCCATCCATCAATTTCTAAATCTATTAGATAAATTTTGTGCGTTCCTACCTAATATTACATTTACGTTTGATTGATTGCATTCTCGATCACTATCGCTGCCGTTCATTGTCGTGGAAAGAAGTAAAAGTCCTAATATACGGGCTTATCTTAGTTTCTGCACACAAGGCAAGGACCCAGAAGTTTGTTGTGGTTTTTTTTTCTTTTCTTTTTTTTCTTTTTTTTTCTTTTTTTCTTTTCTTTTCTTTTTTCCTTTTTTTAGAGAGGGATATTCTATGGCAAGATATTTTTTCTAAAGCACATGGTCACTGTCTTGGGTGTATATTTACTTAAAACAAAAATAACCACGAATACTCTTTTATACGAATCACTGGGATGGATACAGATCATTACCCCACAGACCCTCTCCCCTGGATCCATTCATGTATTCATAGTCATTGGAATAGGTAAAGAACCCTCCTCCCCCAGTTTCTCACTCCTGGATTCACTCACAACCTCATAGCCTCTAGATGAGTCCGGAATTTCCACCAGTTTCCCACCTCTGGATCCATTCATGAATCATAGCCTAGCCTCCGGATGAGTCCTGAATTTCCACCAGTTTCCTTCCTCTAGATCTACGCATTGCCTCACTGGGACCACCCCCAGGTTCTTACCCTGGATCCACGCATGACCTCATATATAAGTAGTCAGGGGTATACGACGCGATCATGCAAGTCCACAAACAGTCTCATTAACAATCTCTTCCATATCCAATATACGGATGTACATCATTATATTTTATTTCTACTTCGATGTCGTTTATATGCAATGGGGTAACAAAAAATCTCTGACAGAATGAGGGGAGAGTAATAAACGACATTTATATAATGTTGTTATGCATTATGAATTTCATCAAAATTTGATGGACTGAAACGAAAAGAATACAGTACTTTCTGAAGTTCAGGTAACTCGGTACGGAATGTCTCCTGCGCGGAGTGATATTGGGATCAACACGTGTCTTTCTCAAGGGTTATATCTAAGTCAGAAGTTAACATTAACATAAAGAAAGAAAGCAATAAGACAATAAGGAAAGAACACAAAAATAACAAGGGTATAAACAAAAGACAGACATAATTTTATTTGCTTCATATTTTTGATGTAGATTATCTATTGTTAAATCTTGCATTCTTAGGATTTTATTTGTGCTATCCTCTTATAATTCTCTTGCTTGAATGTTTCAACAAAATGAAGAAGTTGTTTAATGTGATATCGAACAGTCAGGAGTGAAACTAAACCAAATCACGATCTCCTTGACAATAAATCATAGGGAATGACTCCAAACCAAATCACGATCTCCTTGACAATAAACCATCGGGAATGACACCAAACCAAATCATGGTCTCCTTGACAATAAACCATCGGGAATGACACCAAACCAAATCATGGTCTCCTTGACAATAAACCATCGGGAATGACACCAAACCAAATTATGATCATCATGATCTTGACAAAAAATCCTCGGGAATGTAACCAAACCAAATCATGATCTCCTTGACAATATATCATCGGGAATGACATCATACCAAGTGATGATCTCCTTGAAAATAAATCATAGGGATGACAATAAACCAAATCATGATATCTTGACAATAAATCATTGTGAATGCTAACAAACCAAACAACGATCTCTTTGACAATATATCATCTGGAATGAAACTAAACCAAATCATGATCTCATTGACAATAAACCATCGGGATTGAAACCAAACCATGACGGTATTGACAATATATCATCGAAAAAATATCCAGTAATTATGTAATCTGAACGTGGTGGTTAAGCGCTTGTCTTATATATGGTGCAAGAAATCCAGTTTCGAATACCGGATCGCCCTATTATATTTGGTAAATACTGCTGCTATGTCGCTGCTTCCGTGACATAATAGTTGCGGGAAGCAACGTAAATCCCAGTTCAATCAACATACCGAAACAAAAACCATGATAAAACCGAACGTTTAAATCTCAAACTCACATACTACTTTCCGGTCCTATAACGGTATCAGAGAGACGAATTCTAACGAACCATACGTGTTTCCTGATCGATGTTTGCATTTTGCCGGGTCGATTTTGTCATACATTTGGTGGAGTCAGATATGATTTTCGGGTTTTCATTCAGCATTTTTTCAGACTATAACTCCATATCAACCTATTTCCGATAGTAAGAGTATTAGATTAAAGCTATTGCCGTTCTTCCCATGGGGCGCCTCGGTCTGTGGGTTTTGAACCTTGAGTCTGGTGGAAATAAAGGCATCATAAATTAGGCCTTAACTGATCCGACGACATCCGGGCCTTTATCCTTGAACAGATCTACGAAAATACCGTTCTCACTTTCTCGTTCAGGAATTGTCCGACTTCACCATACCGTAACCGGTCTAAAGTTTATTATCACCCCAATGCTGTAAATCAGTAAAATAGCCAGTTTCATGTCAAAACACTTAATGATCATATTATTTATGATTGTGCATTCTTCTAGTCATTTGTTTGTCAATGGAAAAGAAGTGAATACGGGGCTGATCTTTTGTGTGAACCCAATTATAGACGATGAGCTTTTGAAGTAAGGGTGCATGTTCCAGTGACTGAGCTTTCTTCGTCAAGGGTATCTGGTTTCTCTAGAATGCATAAAGAGATAATCAGATATATAGCTATTGTCCAGTAGAAGTGGGTATTGTACAAGCTGGTGACCAGTCTAAGAGTACACCGTGAACTTTTATCAAAATGTTGTCATTATCTGTGGACGGAATAGGGTTTTACGCATAAAAACTTAAATTGCAATATAACATATCAAAAACATATTCAATTAAAAAAAAAGGATAAGGAGGAAAAACCATTCAAACAAACTGAGAAATATCCATTGCGAGTTAAAATCAAAGACTACGCCAAATACGCTCCGATCTCTTGTTGTATGGAAATATTAAAACACAGAAAGACCTCTGCCCAATCTCCATAGACTTGGCGCGGAAAATGACGACCTAAATGATCCCCTATTCCAGCGTTTTCTTCTTTTATCTCCTGTGCCGGAGTCGCTATACTTGGACAACTCATTTCGTTTATCTCCCCGCATAGGCCGATCTAGATATTTATGAAAGGTGGAAGGTTACAGTCTCCCATGACTAATGTTTTGCACTATTCGGTCCGGAAATGGTGGTTGCAG
The DNA here is from genome assembly GCA_035048485.1 of Pteria penguin. Classification (NCBI taxonomy): domain Eukaryota; kingdom Metazoa; phylum Mollusca; class Bivalvia; order Pterioida; family Pteriidae; genus Pteria; species Pteria penguin. Next base: position 607,536 of record CM068584.1, read on the forward strand.
CAATAAACATGGTCGAAAATTACCTTTGATGGTAAAAATTTCCGACCCATAGGAAAGAGATGGTCTTGCAACTCATTTATATCCCCTCTGAGTCCGCCGATGTCCTATACCGGTGTTGTGATACTGAAATAACTTGTTGTGATACTGAAATAACTTGTGTCCCCTCTGAGTCCGTCAATGTCCTATACCGGTGTTGTGATACTGAAATATCTTGTGTCCCCTCTGAGTCTGTCAATGTCCTATACCGTTGTTGTGATACTGAAATATCTTGTGTCCCCTCTGAGTCTGTCAATGTCCTATACCGGTGTTGTGATACTGAAATATCTTGTGTCCCCTCTGAGTCCGCCAATGTCCTATACTGGTGTTGTGATACTGAAATAACTTGCTGTGATACTGAAATAACTTGTGTCCCCTCTGAGTCCGTCAATGTCCTATACCGGTGTTGTGATACTGAAATATCTTGTGTCCCCTCTGAGTCCGTCAATGTCCTATACCGGTGTTGTGATACTGAAATATCTTGTGTCCCCTCTGAGTCCGTCAATGTCCTATACCGGTGTTGTGATACTGAAATATCTTGTGTCCCCTCTGAGTCTGTCAATGTCCTATACCGGTGTTGTGATACTGAAATAACTTGTGTCCCCTCTGAGTCCGTCAATGTCCTATACCGGTGTTGTGATACTGAAATATCTTGTGTCCCCTCTGAGTCTGTCAATGTCCTATACCGGTGTTGTGATACTGAAATAACTTGTGTCCCCTCTGAGTCCGTCAATGTCCTATACCGGTGTTGTGATACAGAAATATCTTGTGTCCCCTCTGAATCCGTCAATGTCCTATACCGGTGTTATGATACTGAAATATCTTGTGTCCCCTCTGAGTCCGCCAATGTCCTATACCGGTGTTGTGATACTGAAATAACTTGTTGTGATACTGAAATAACTTGTGTCCCCTCTGAGTCCGTCAATGTCCTATACCGGTGTTGTGATACTGAAATATCTTGTGTCCCCTCTGAGTCCGTCAATGTCCTACACCGGTGTTGTGATACTGAAATATCTTGTGTCCCCTCTGAGTCCGTCAATGTCCTATACCGGTGTTGTGATACGGAAATAACTTGTGTCCCCTCTGAGTCCGCCTATGTCCTATACCGGTGTTGTGATACTGAAATATCTTGTGTCCCCTCTGAGTCCGCCAATGTCCTATACCGGTGTTGTGATACTGAAATATCTTGTGTCCCCTCTGAGTCCGTCAATGTCCTATACCGGTGTTGTGATACTGAAATATCTTGTGTCCCCTCTGAGTCCGCCAATGTCCTATACCGGTGTTGTGATACTGAAATAACTTGTGTCCCCTCTGAGTCCGCCAATGTCCTATACCGGTGTTGTGATACTGAAATATCTTGTGTCCGCTCTGAGTCCGCCAATGTCCTATACCGGTGTTGTGATACTGAAATATCTTGTGTCCCCTCTGAGTCCGCCAATGTCCTAAACCGGTGTTGTGATACTGAAATATCTTGTGTCCCCTCTGAGTCCGCCAATGTCCTATACCGGTGTTGTGATACTGAAATATCTTGTGTCCCCTCTGAGTCCGCCAATGTCCTATACCGGTGTTGTGATACTGAAATATCTTGTGTCCCCTCTGAGTCCGTCAATGTCCTATACCGGTGTTGTGATACTGAAATATCTTGTGTCCCCTCTGAGTCCGCCAATGTCCTATACCGGTATTGTGATACTGAAATATCTTGTGTCCCCTCTGAGTCCGTCAATGTCCTATACCGGTGTTGTGATACTGAAATATCTTGTGTCCCCTCTGAATCCGTCAATGTCCTATACCGGTGTTATGATACTGAAATATCTTGTGTCCCCTCTGAGTCTGTCAATGTCCTATACCGGTGTTGTGATACTGAAATAACTTGTGTCCCCTCTGAGTCCGTCAATGTCCTATACCCTTGTTGTGATACTGAAATATCTTGTGTTCCCTCTGAGTCCGTCAATGTCCTATACCGGTGTTGTGATACTGAAATAACTTGTGTTCCCTCTGAGTCCGTCAATGTCCTATACCGGTGTTATGATACTGAAATAACTTGTGTCCCCTCTGAGTCCGTCAATGTCCTATACCGGTGTTGTGATACTGAAATATCTTGTGTCCCCTCTGAGTCCGTCAATGTCCTATACCGGTGTTGTGATACTGAAATAACTTGTGTCCCCTCTGAGTCCGCCAATGTCCTATACCGGTGTTGTGATACTGCAATATCTTGTGTCCCCTCTGAGTCCGCCAATGTCCTATACCGGTGTTGTGATACTGAAATATCTTGTGTCCCCTCTGAGTCCGTCAATGTCCTATACCGGTGTTGTGATACTGAAATATCTTGTGTCCCCTCTGAGTCCGCCAATGTCCTATACCGGTGTTGTGATACTGAAATATCTTGTGTCCCCTCTGAGTCCGCCAATGTCCTATACCGGTGTTGTGATACTGAAATAACTTGTGTCCCCTCTGAGTCCGCCAATGTCCTATACCGGTGTTGTGATACTGAAATATCTTGTGTCCCCTCTGAGTCCGCCAATGTCCTATACCGGTGTTGTGATACTGAAATATCTTGTGTCCCCTCTGAGTCCGCCAATGTCCTATACCGGTGTTGTGATACTGAAATATCTTGTGTCCCCTCTGAGTCCGCCAATGTCCTATACCGGTGTTGTGATACTGAAATATCTTGTGTCCCCTCTGAGTCCGCCAATGTCCTATACCGGTGTTGTGATACTGAAATATCTTGTGTCCCCTCTGAGTCCGTCAATGTCCTATACCGGTGTTGTGATACTGTAATATCTTGTGTCCCCTCTGAGTCCGCCAATGTCCTATATCGGTGTTGTGATACTGAAATATCTTGTGTCCCCTCTGAGTCCGTCAATGTCCTATACCGGTGTTATGATACTGAAATAACTTGTGTCCCCTCTGAGTCCGTCAATGTCCTACACCGGTGTTGTGATACTGAAATATCTTGTGTCCCTTCTGAGTCCGTCAATGTCCTATACCGGTGTTGTGATACTGAAATATCTTGTGTCCCCTCTGAGTCCGCCAATGTCCTATACCGGTGTTTTGATACTGAAATATCTTGTGTCCCCTCTGAGTCCGCCAATGTCCTATACCGGTGTTGTGATACTGAAATATCTTGTGTCCCCTCTGAGTCCGCCAATGTCCTATACCGGTGTTGTGATACTGAAATAACTTGTGTCCCCTCTGAGTCCGCCAATGTCCTATACCGGTGTTGTGATACTGAAATATCTTGTGTCCCCTCTGAGTCCGCCAATGTCCTATACCGGTGTTGTGATACTGAAATATCTTGTGTCCCCTCTGAGTCCGTCAATGTCCTATACCGGTGTTGTGATACTGAAATATCTTGTGTCCCCTCTGAGTCCGTCAATGTCCTATACCGGTGTTGTGATACTGAAATAACTTGTGTCCCCTCTGAGTCCGTCAATGTCCTATACCGGTGTTGTGATACTGAAATATCTTGTGTCCCCTCTGAGTCCGTCAATGTCCTATACCGGTGTTGTGATACTGAAATATCTTGTGTCCCCTCTGAGTCTGTCAATGTCCTATACCGGTGTTGTGATACTGAAATAACTTGTGTCCCCTCTGAGTCCGTCAATGTCCTATACCAGTGTTGTGATACTGAAATATCTTGTGTCCCCTCTGAGTCCGCCAATGTCCTATACCGGTGTTGTGATACTGAAATAACTTGTTGTGATACTGAAATAACTTGTGTCCCCTCTGAGTCCGTCAATGTCCTATACCGGTGTTGTGATACTGAAATATCTTGTGTCCCCTCTGAGTCCGTCAATGTCCTATACCGGTGTTGTGATACTGAAATATCTTGTGTCCCCTCTGAGTCCGTCAATGTCCTATACCGGTGTTGTGATACTGAAATATCTTGTGTCCCCTCTGAATCCGTCAATGTCCTATACCGGTGTTGTGATACTGAAATATCTTGTGTCCCCTCTGAATCCGTCAATGTCCTATACCGGTGTTATGATACTGAAATATCTTGTGTCCCCTCTGAATCCGTCAATGTCCTATACCGGTGTTGTGATACTGAAATATCTTGTGTCCCCTCTGAGTCTGTCAATGTCCTATACCGGTGTTGTGATACTGAAATAACTTGTGTCCCCTCTGAGTCTGTCAATGTCCTATACCGGTGTTGTGATACTGAAATATCTTGTGTCCCCTCTGAGTCTGTCAATGTCCTATACCCATGTTGTGATACTGAGATATCTTGTGTTCCCTCTGAGTCCGTCAATGTCCTATACCGGTGTTGTGATACTGAAATAACTTGTGTTCCCTCTGAGTCCGTCAATGTCCTATACCGGTGTTGTGATACTGAAATAACTTGTGTCCCCTCTGAGTCCGTCAATGTCCTATACCGGTGTTGTGATACTGAAATATCTTGTGTCCCCTCTGAGTCTGTCAATGTCCTATACCGGTGTTGTGATACTGAAATAACTTGTGTCCCCACTGAGTCCGCCAATGTCCTATACCGGTGTTGTGATACTGAAATAACTTGTGTCCCCTCTGAGTCCGTCAATGTCCTATACCGGTGTTGTGATACTGAAATAACTTGTGTCCCCACTGAGTCCGCCAATGTCCTATACCGGTGTTGTGATACTGAAATATCTTGTGTCCCCTCTGAGTCCGCCAATGTCCTATACCGGTGTTGTGATACTGATATATCTTGTGTCCCCTCTGAGTCCGCCAATGTCCTATACTGGTGTTGTGATACTGAAATAACTTGTGTCCCCTCTGAGTCCGCCAATGTCCTATACCGGTGTTGTGATACTGAAATATCTTGTGTCCCCTCTGAGTCCGTCAATGTCCTATACCGGTGTTGTGATACTGAAATATCTTGTGTCCCCTCTGAGTCCGCCAATATCCTATACCGGTGTTGTGATACTGAAATATTTTGTGTCCCCTCTGAGTCCGCCAATGTCCTATACCGGTGTTGTGATACTGAAATATCTTGTGTCTTTCTCTTGTGTGCAGTCGCAGTAGCATCTATGTGAAGGACATCTATTTCCTCATCAGTACGTATGCTGATACTTTATTTTTATTTACAGATTTCTGACCTTCAAAATATTACTCTAGCTAGTTTTGTTTATCTGTATTTGTTAAAATCTGATCTGTTTAACTGAGAATTCTGAAAATTGCGTCTACAATTTATTTCCATCCTTCCCCTCATCTCTCTATTATGTCATTCAGTTTTCCATTTCATTTGTTAATTTAACTGTATTACCATGATTTAGTCAATAAAATTTTGTATTACCTGCAGCCAACTCATAACAGGAAATTAAATTATATAAGCTCAGAGCAGCTTGTTTTCAAATCCTGTTTCTGTGTAATACATTATGATTGATGCTTTAAGAACAATAGAATACAGTTTACGCTAAATATTGTAGACATCTCCGCATGAAATGAGACAAATGTTCAATATCAAGGAAATTGCTAAGCACGTGCAAAATGCATAGAAATAGTAATGATGATGATGATGATGATGATGATGATGATGACGACGACGACGACGACGATGATGATGATGATGATGATGATGATGATGATGATGATGATGATGATGATGATGATGATGATGTTGATGACGACGACGACGACGACGATGATGATGATGATGATGATGTTGATGACGACGACGACGACGATGATGATGATGATGATATTCCAGAAATAGTAAAGCGTTTAGTCAACATTGACATTCTCCTGAGAGTCTGAGCTTCTCGGGTTTTTACGCCACCTCTGCTGGTCCGTCCAGATGAGTCTCACTGTATGACGTATGATTTGTGTGTAGGACAATGTATGTCAGTGATGGTTGAAGGGAACAGTGTTCTATTAAGATATAATAACAAGGCAAGAGACAAGGACATGTAACAAGAGCACGAAGTTCAATGTATTAAAGTCTACACTGAATATATCAAATGGATGATTACTTGCAGATAACACCCCTGGTCAGTTATTCTGAAGCAATACAAGACATTGACCTAATAGACGAGGCTAGTAGCCAATTAGAATTTATCGAGATCAACAGCGCTGATCACTTGTTTTCAGGTGGAGAACTTCGCGCAAGCAGCGACAACAATCAAGTGGTATACATTAATCCCAAAGTATCGATATGTTTTGGCCCCTTGTCTTATTTTTAATTTTCTTGCTGTTGTTTCGTACAAAGTATAATATTGAAATATCTTAGACAGGTATGAGTATGTCAATATAAGGGGAGACAGAATAAAGTTGTAGCCAATGTTAGGGGAGACAGAATAAAGTTGTAGTCAATGTTAGGGGAGACAGAATAAAGTTGTAGCCAATGTTAGGGGAGGCAGAATAAAGTTGTAGCCAATGTTAGGGGAGACAGAATAAAGTTGTAGCCAATGTTAGGGGAGGCAGAATAAAGTTGTAGCCAATGTTAGGGGAAACAGAATGAAGTTGTAGCCAATGTTAGGGGAGGCAGAATAAAGTTGTAGCCAATGGTAAGGGAGGCAGAATAAAGTTGTAGCCAGTGTTAGGGGAGACAGAATAAAGTTGTAGCCAATGTTAGGGGAGGCAGAATAAAGTTGTAGCCAATGTAAGGGGAGACAGAATAAAGTTGTAGCCAATGTTAGGGGAGGCAGAATAAAGTTGTAGCCAATGTTAGGGGAGACAGAATGAAGTTGTAGCCAATGTTAGGGGAGGCAGAATAAAGTTGTAGCCAATGTAAGGGGAGACAGAATAAAGTTGTAGCCAATGTTAGGGGAGGCAGAATAAAGTTGCAGCCAATGTTCAGTTCAGTGATCCTGTAAGCTTTCCCCGTACATATACAAACGGTACATGTAAATGGCAAAATGTTCAGCACATCACATGTTTTCATATTGTTGTGTCTTATACATAAATGTTCATTCAATGTACACATAGCTTATTTCATTATTTATGTTTACCTTTATATGTTTATTCATAATATGCATAACGTACATGTATTTCAACTTTAATGTTTATGTACATACGTTAATTTGTATATCTGCATAATTTATTTCTTTATTTATGTAAATGCATATTTTCCCTAATTAGCCATAAGGCTTACAGTAAAGTAAATGAAGCAAATTATGAATAAATATGATCCAGGGCTCCCTTTATGTGTTTAAAAAATTATTACACATAGCGTAAAACATTTGAAGAAACGATCAGGCAGATAATTGGGAATTAATTACTGTTGACCGACGTTTTTCATCTTTATACCAGGCAGTCTTGTCCAGTTCACTGAATCCTTCTGTGTTTTTATCAGAATGTGACAGATATATAACGGTCAGTTGACCTTTTTCTTACCTCGATCTCGGTAATGGGCGTAGAGGAGAGAATTTATAGCAAGCTCGCGTTATTTGCGATTTGACACGTTATTATGTTTTTGCAGAGGTTATTTGGCGCGAGTTTTTGTAGGAGTAATTTAGCGCGGTATTTGGCGCGGTTTTTTGTAGGGGTTACTTTACGTGGTTTTTATATAGAGGTTGTTGTGGCGCGGTTTTGATGCGTGATTTACTATAAGTAATGGGCTACATACACTGCACCTGGATACACTGGGTCAGATAAGTATGATGTAGATATGCGTACTTATTAATGAACTATTACTCAGAAATGAAAATTCTTATAAAAAATCTATTGAATATCAGTCATAGCACGACAGTATCTGTTGATACGTCACTGTGGCACTCAAAACAAGGTATGATTAGAGGTTTGGTCAGGTGACCGGAAGCAGTAAACGTCTCCTGTATGGCTTGACATACCCCCTATCTAGAAACATTTTACGAGCGAAGATTCAGCAGAATCTGGGGTTTTTTTTCCTGAGATGGACCCGGGGAACTTTTTGAGAAGGATTCCAATTATATCGTGGTATCAAAATTTACGTATTATACAATATAATGTACAAAAAACGTGATTTAAGTGGAATTTGGATCCGGGCATTCCATATTATGGAAGTCAAAACGATGATATAGAAATGAATTGAGCTAGTTATTCTCCGTTTATTAAATACCAGCTCAATGTAAATAGAATGATATATTAGTGGATTGCGAAATAAGATGCAAATGGTTTGATTTATACAATTATGTTAATTTACTAATACTGACCTGGATACATTCACATAAATGATATCGATAAAAGAGCACGGATTTGCATAAGAGAGATATAAGATTTGAAATTAAATTATACCATTTTTAATACTATACATGTACATATATATCATTAAGACCACGTTTGGAGTTTAGATTTATTTTAATTTTAGCTGTTATCTTGAGTCACGAGCAAATTCTTTTGTAGATACTGTATATAATCACAGTATTACTGCGCATGCTCACCAAATCAGAACTTGTGGGTTAAATAAGTGTCAAAATGACCACTTAGGTAGGAATGGTTAACGTTTGTTGTATCTAACACTATCGTGTTGAGCTCTTTATTACCTTTTGGAGCTTTATGTATAAACTTCTAAAGTGTGTTCGTTTGATTACACATTTTGCACAGTTATAGGGAATGTCAGGACCCTTGAATGCATTGGACTATTTTGCGTCGTTCTTTATTGGCATGTTAGAGCGTGTTTGGTTTGCTTTGAGGAAGAATATGTGTATGTTTAGGTTGAGGATAATCTCTTATATTTCTTCCTCGTCACATATTATATTTTCATATGTTACTTACTTAATTTCTCTCGTCGCATTTTAAATTTTCATATTTTACTTACCTTCTCTCTCGTTGCATGTTAGATCATCATAATTTACTTACAATGTACCTCCTCTCGTTGCATATTACACTTTCATGTATACTTCTCTCTCTTTTCTCTGCTCTTTTAGCATGGTCGGTTGCATGGGTTGTACCCCACCCCCCCCCTTTCCGGTCTGATATTTTACCAAATAAAGTCATTTTCTACCATTTTAGGGCTGCAACACCCCCTTCCTTTCCGGACCGAGTGGTGTAAAAACATTAATAGTCATGGAAGGTTGCAACCCTCCTTTCAAAAATTTCTAGACCCGCCTAAGTGGTTGATTGGTGTTTCACGTCGATTTCAACGATTTTTAAATAATACCGTATATCAACATGGAAACTAAACACTTAAATATAGTTGCACATGCTGGGAATCAAACCTGGGTCGTCATTCCACAAGTCGAGCTCTTGACCATCACTACACTCAGACTGCTTTCTATCTTTACCCTGTATGTTGTATTTACCTTATATGTAAGGGAACACATATCCTGGACCTTCTTTATGTCTACATGTATATACGGTAACTTTACAGATCTAGTGATAGTGATTCTGGCTGTTCCCTGTAATACAGATCTAGTGATAGCGATTCTGGATGTTTCCCTGTAATACAGATCTAGTGATAGCGATTCTGGATGTTTCCCTGTAATACAGATCTAGTGATAGCGAATCTGGATGTTTCCCTGTAATACAGATCTAGTGATAGCGATTCTGGATGTTTCCCTGTAATACAGATCTAGTGATAGCGATTCTGGATGTTTCCCTGTAATACAGATCTAGTGATAGCGATTCTGGCCGTTTCACTGTAATACAGATCTAGTGATAGTGATTCTGGATGTTTCCCTGTAATATAGATCTAGTGATAGCGATTCTGGCCGTTTCACTGTAATACAGATCTAGTGATAGTGATTCTGGCTGTTTCCCTGTAATACAGATCTAGTGATAGCGATTCTGGCTGTTTACCTGTAATACAGATCTAGTGATAGCGATTCTGGCCGTTTCACTGTAATACAGATCTAGTGATAGTGATTCTGGATGTTTCCCTGTAATATAGATCTAGTGATAGCGATTCTGGCCGTTTCACTGTAATACAGATCTAGTGATAGTGATTCTGGATGTTTCCCTGTAATACAGATCTAGTGATAGCGATTCTGGCTGTTTCCCTGTAATACAGATCTAGTGATAGTGATTCTGGATGTTTCCCTGTAATACAGATCTAGTGATAGTGATTCTGGCTGTTTCCCTGTAATACAGATCTAGTGATAGTGATTTTGGCTGTTTCCCTGTAATACAGATCTAGTGATAGCGATTCTGGATGTTTCCCTGTAATACAAATCTAGTGATAGCGATTCTGGATGTTTCCCTGTAATACAGATCTAGTGATAGCGAATCTGGATGTTTCCCTGTAATACAGATCTAGTGATAGCGAATCTGAATGTTTCCCTATAATACAGATCTAGTGATAGCGAATCTGGATGTTTCCCTGTAATACAGATCTAGTGATAGCGATTCTGGCCGTTTCACTGTAATACAGATCTAGTGATAGTGATTCTGGATGTTTCCCTGTAATATAGATCTAGTGATAGCGATTCTGGCCGTTTCACTGTAATACAGATCTAGTGATAGTGATTCTGGCTGTTTCCCTGTAATACAGATCTAGTGATAGCGATTCTGGCTGTTTACCTGTAATACAGATCTAGTGATAGCGATTCTGGCCGTTTCACTGTAATACAGATCTAGTGATAGTGATTCTGGATGTTTCCCTGTAATATAGATCTAGTGATAGCGATTCTGGCCGTTTCCCTGTAATACAGATCTAGTGATAGTGATTCTGGATGTTTCCCTGTAATACAGATCTAGTGATAGCGATTCTGGCTGTTTCCCTGTAATACAGATCTAGTGATAGTGATTCTGGATGTTTCCCTGTAATACAGATCTAGTGATAGTGATTCTGGCTATTTCTCTGTAATACAGATCTAGTGATAGCGATTCTGGCTGTTTCCCTGTAAATCAGATCTAGTGTTAGCGAATCTGGATGTTTCTCTGTAATACAGATCTAGTGATAGGGATTCTGGCTGTTCCCTGTAAATCAGATCTAGTGATAGCGATTCTGGCTGTTTCCCTGTAATACAGATCTAGTGATAGCGATTCTGGCTGTTTCCCTGTAATACAGATCTAGTGATAGTGATTCTGACTGTTTCCCTGTAATACAGATCTAGTGATAGCGATTCTGGCTGTTTCCCTGTAATACAGATCTAGTGATAGTGATTCTGGCTGTTTCCCTGTAATACAGATCTAGTGATAGTGATTCTGGCTGTTCCCCTGCAATACAGATCTAGTGATAGTGATTCTGGCTGTTTCCCTGTAATACAGATCTAGTGATAGTGATTCTGGCTGTTTCCCTGTAATACAGATCTAGTGATAGCGATTCTGGCTATATATATTACCTCGAGACAACAAGTCTTGGAGAGTATTTAGATTTTTGATTTTAAACTCCAGTTATCTCCTTTATTTATGGAAGGTTATTATTTTTTGCTCATCTGTTTTTAGTTCTATGTGTTATTTTTAGCTCTATGCGTTATATTAATACATAGAACGCCGTGATTGATTCCCAATCACATAACAAAGCGTTGACGTCAGCAAATCATTGTGTATAACTACTAGTACGGTGAATTTAGCATTCAAGATCTCCGTTTATATTTGAAAAAAGATGGACTCTCGTGTTTCACGATAACAGCGTTAAAGTGGTGCATTAATGACGAATGGTAATTGTCGATTTAATGTAATAGAGCGAGAGAGAGATGTAATGAAGGCTGATCACGATATATTTTTAGAGATGAGAATAACTGATAAATAAACATCTAAGAGATATGTAACACCTGATAAATTGCTCAAAATACAGGTGATATACCCGTGATTAACAAGCGTGAGAATATTAAGCGAGAACTGCACAAAATATCAAAATGTCACTTACATTGAAGATAGCGTTATATGGATTTAACAAATGATAAAATAGATAAATGTACCTGATAATCAGACTTTATTCTTTGCCTTTCTTATTACTTTCTGGGCTGTCAGGTTTTAGTTTTTACATTTCTTTAATCTTTAAGTTTTTATTTCTATTTATTTTCTTTTTCTTTAATCTTTCGTGGTTTTATTCATGGTTTTATTTTTTTATCTTTTTTTAATGTATCAAATTTCATGTTTACCCATCTCCATGTTTCATGTTTTTTCCCTTTAACACTGCGTGATTTATTTGGCAGCACTGCATCACACACTGTGGAATATTACTGTGTATCATCATCCAGAGGAAAGTTTTTCGGAATCATCCCCCTTTCCAAAGAAGAAGAAGAAAGAAAAGAAAAGAAAAAACCGAGCAAACGAACAAACAGAATGAAAAAATAGGAAAAGAAACATACCAATAACCATGAAAAAAAAAACAAAAGAAAAAAAATAAAATAAATAAAATAAAATAAAATAAAATAAAGTAAAACAAAATAAAATAAAATAAAATAAAATAAAATAAAATAAAATAAAATAAAAACAAGGACCCCCCCCCCCCAAAACCCCACCAGAAACAAAAACAAACAACCCCCCAAATAATAAGTATTTGCAATGTCTGCAGTAAAATGAAGAATTGTTTATAGTACATGTACTAATATCAGTGCGAAATCAAATGTATATACTGGATAATCTAAATTTATTCATTAATTAATTAATCCGGTGTAGCCCAGTGGATGAGGTGCTCAGCTCGTGACCGGGAACCTGGGTTTGATATCCACCGGTACACCGTTGTCCTGCCTCTCGGACGAGACATTAAAACTTGAAATCCTGTGTCACGGTAGGCGTGGCACGTAAAAGATCCCTCACTACTTCGGGTGGGTCCGTTGCAAAGGTATAAATATCTATGCAATGCATCAGGCAGATTTTGTCACCATATACGTGAAATAATCATGAAATGGCTTACACTAATCAGTCCATCAATTAATATCTATGGGTTTTGCAAAATTCATGGTGGTGTGATCAAATTTCATGGAAATGTGGAATAAGGCATTTCGTACCACTTAACCCCTCCAGCTCCCATTTATGAAAAGGGGTTGTTACTACCGCCGTCCGCCACCCATTTGTCCCTTTGTTTAATGTGACAAGTTAGAAATCTTCTTTGGAATTAGTATGATGATGCTGTTGCTGCCACACTGTGGCTAACTCACTGGACTTTGCCAAAACTAGGTACATGCAACAACCATTTAGTCGTGATCACTTTTCACTCATGGATTATATCAGTAATCTTGCTTTCAAAACATTTCCCCTTAATGACAATCTACTGAAAACAGTTTAACGATGTGCAATCATTCGTTCTTCTACCACGTGTACAATGGACATTGCACAATGCCGTCAGAAGCAATCAGCCTTTGTATTGCGCCAATCTAAAGTGGAACAATTATTTATTAAATGTAAAGCGCTCAGATGTGGGGCGCGGTCGCCAGCGTAAATAGTTTACATCACGTCTTTCTTCTCCTCAATTTAGAATGTCCCAATTAATCACTTTTAGTCATCGTGAAATATATCTTAATCTGCAGCACTTTTACAAACACGTCTTCTGAGAGTATCTAATTACTGAAACGAACAAAAGAGAACCAAAGATTGGGTCATCACTAGATAATTACTGTCAATCCATTGTCACCCGCTTATGGTATGTATGATGTAGTTTCATTAGTTATTTATTTTATTGACATTGACGAGATTGGTGTTTTCGGATTATTATTTGCACTAGTTGTAAAGAGTTTTCTAGGCGGAGGAATTCCCACAGTTTGCATGCAGTAAATGCCATTGAGAAACCCACTCTACCTCATTCATGATAAAGTCTCAGAGATTCCATTTCTGTTCTGTATAGAATTACTTTTTGTGAAACGACATTCCAAATGAAATAATCTTAGAATAGTCCGGTTCGCCTTGCCATACATGTACGTCACTATCATACAAGCTGGGCACAAAGTGAGCAAACCTGGTACAAATTATATTTTAGATAATACTGCGGTAAAAAAATATTGCAAAATGTTACCGTGACATTCAGTCTGACTATTTATTATAGATATTTCCATTGTCGTGTATTTTCGGTTCGATGTGGTGTATTTTCGTTCAGATGAGTCAACGCATTACTACATCGTTCTGAGTTACTGCATATAGCACAGTTAGCAATCGTAAGATTTATTATAATCATCCATATTTACTTATCTCTGGGACAGAGGTGCAGTATGTTTTGTTTTTGATTAAAAGAAATTTTCTTTTTGTTTCTTTCATTAAGGTCCTATCAGAACTATGTCAACATATTGCTGAAGTCAACTTCAAAGTTCAATAGCAAAGGTGGAAATATAAAAAAGACGAAAAAAGAGGTATCACTAGTTGCGTTACAAATCTCAGCGGGTCGTGGGCATGTATAGAAAACTAAAACATAGGTACTTTAAAAGAAATGACGGTCCTATATGATTGTGAAGCATTTGCTGTACCGATTTAGATGTAACTAAAGTAATGGTATATAAAACACGGTCGGGAAAACCAGCATGCAAGAGGAACACCTACGATATTAAGCAGGAACACCAATGAAATTTACGAGGTAATTACTGCAGTGACATTCAGCAAGAACTTCCTATTTCAGTGACATTCTGAAGGAACTTCTTACTTCAGTGGCATTCAACAGGATCTTCTTACGTCAGTGACATTTAGTAGGAACTTCTTACTTCAGTGACAACCAGCAGGAACTTCTTACTTCAGTGACATTCAACAGGAACTTCTCACTTCAGTGACATTCAGCAAGAACTTCTTACTCTAGTGACATTCAGCAGGAAATTCTTACTCTAGTGACATTCAGCAGGAACTTCTTATTTCAGTGATATTCTCGAGGAACTTCTTACTTCAGTGACAATCAGCAGGAACTTCTTACTTCAGTGACATTTAGCATGAATTTCTTATTTAAGTGACATTTAGCAGGAACTTCTTACTTCAATGATATTCTGCAGGAACTTCTTACGTCAGTGAAATTCTGCAGGAACTTCTTGCGTCAGTGACATTCTGTAGGAACTTCTTACTTCAGTGACATTCTGCAGGAACACGAGTGACATTCAGCAGGAACGCCACTGACATTTCCACCTGCGCTGACTAGGGATCTAGTCCAGATTAGACACATATGAAAAGTAAAAATACGGATTCCATAGAAAAACGAAATACAGGACCTGGAGCAATGAAGAAATAACTATCTTCTGCTGTGTAGATACACCTGCCGTGTAGACACACCTGCCGTGTAGACCACCTGCCGTGTCGACATATCTGCCATTCATAGTATGAAGTGGCTGAATTATGTCGTCTATATAGTAGTAAACTTTCCTTGTTGATGACCACTTTACCTGGATTGTGTCATCTATATAATATATATAGAAGTAATCTTTTCTTTGTCCATTGATGAACACTTTACCTGCATTATGTCATCTATATAATATATATAGAAGTAACCTTTTCTTTGTCCATTGATGAACACTTTACCTGCGTTATGTCATCTATATAATATATATAGAAGTAATCTTTTCTTTGTCCATTGATGAACACTTTACCTGCATTATGTCATCTATATAGTATATATAGAAGTAATCTTTTCTTTGTCCATTGATGAACACTTTACCTGCGTTATGTCATCTATATAATATATATAGAAGTAATCTTTTCTTTGTCCGTTGATGAACACTTTACCTGCGTTATGTCATCTATATAATATATATAGAAGTAATCTTTTCTTTGTCCATTGATGAACACTTTACCTGCGTTATGTCATCTATATAATATATATAGAAGTAATCTTTTCTTTGTCAGTTGATGAACACTTTACCTGCGTTATGTCATCTATATAATATATATAGAAGTAACCTTTTCTTTGTCCATTGATGAACACTTTACCTGCGTTATGTCATCTATATAATAAATATAGAAGTAATCTTTTCTTTGTCCATTGATGAACACTTTACCTGCATTATGTCATCTATATAGTATATATAGAAGTAATCTTTTCTTTGTCCATTGATGAACACTTTACCTGCATTATGTCATCTATATAGTATATATAGAAGTAATCTTTTCTTTGTCCATTGATGAACACTTTACCTGCATTATGTCATCTATATAGTATATATAGAAGTAATCTTTTCTTTGTCCATTGATGAACACTTTACCTGCGCTATGTCATCTATATAATAAATATAGAAGTAATCTTTTCTTTGTCCATTGATGAACACTTTACCTGCATTATGTCATCTATATAGTATATATAGAAGTAATCTTTTCTTTGTCCATTGATGAACACTTTACCTGCATTATGTCATCTATATAGTATATATAGAAGTAATCTTTTCTTTGTCCATTGATGAACACTTTACCTGCGTTATGTCATCTATATAATAAATATAGAAGTAATCTTTTCTTTGTCCATTGATGAACACTTTACCTGCATTATGTCATCTATATAGTATATATAGAAGTAATCTTTTCTTTGTCCATTGATGAACACTTTACCTGCATTATGTCATCTATATAGTATATATAGAAGTAATCTTTTCTTTGTCCATTGATGAACACTTTACCTGCATTATGTCATCTATATAGTATATATAGAAGTAATCTTTTCTTTGTCCATTGATGAACACTTTACCTGCGTTATGTCATCTATATAATATATATAGAAGTAATCTTTTCTTTGTCAGTTGATGAACACTTTACCTGCGTTATGTCATCTATATAATATATATAGAAGTAACCTTTTCTTTGTCCATTGATGAACACTTTACCTGCGTTATGTCATCTATATAATAAATATAGAAGTAATCTTTTCTTTGTCCATTGATGAACACTTTACCTGCATTATGTCATCTATATAGTATATATAGAAGTAATCTTTTCTTTGTCCATTGATGAACACTTTACCTGCATTATGTCATCTATATAGTATATATAGAAGTAATCTTTTCTTTGTCCATTGATGAACACTTTACCTGCATTATGTCATCTATATAGTATATATAGAAGTAATCTTTTCTTTGTCCATTGATGAACACTTTACCTGCGTTATGTCATCTATATAATAAATATAGAAGTAATCTTTTCTTTGTCCATTGATGAACACTTTACCTGCATTATGTCATCTATATAGTATATATAGAAGTAATCTTTTCTTTGTCCATTGATGAACACTTTACCTGCATTATGTCATCTATATAGTATATATAGAAGTAATCTTTTCTTTGTCCATTGATGAACACTTTACCTGCGTTATGTCATCTATATAATAAATATAGAAGTAATCTTTTCTTTGTCCATTGATGAACACTTTACCTGCATTATGTCATCTATATAGTATATATAGAAGTAATCTTTTCTTTGTCCATTGATGAACACTTTACCTGCATTATGTCATCTATATAGTATATATAGAAGTAATCTTTTCTTTGTCCATTGATGAACACTTTACCTGCATTATGTCATCTATATAGTATATATAGAAGTAATCTTTTCTTTGTCCATTGATGAACACTTTACCTGCGTTATGTCATCTATATAATAAATATAGAAGTAATCTTTTCTTTGTCCATTGATGAACACTTTACCTGCATTATGTCATCTATATAGTATATATAGAAGTAATCTTTTCTTTGTCCATTGATGAACACTTTACCTGCATTATGTCATCTATATAGTATATATAGAAGTAATCTTTTCTTTGTCCATTGATGAACACTTTACCTGCGTTATGTCATCTATATAATAAATATAGAAGTAATCTTTTCTTTGTCCATTGATGAACACTTTACCTGCATTATGTCATCTATACAGTATATATAGAAGTAATCTTTTCTTTGTCCATTGATGAACACTTTACCTGCATTATGTCATCTATATAGTATATATAGAAGTAATCTTTTCTTTGTCCATTGATGAACACTTTACCTGCATTATGTCATCTATATAGTATATATAGAAGTAATCTTTTCTTTGTCCATTGATGAACACTTTACCTGCATTATGTCATCTATATAATATATAGAAGTAACCTCTTCTTTGTCCGTAGATGAATTTTTTACCTGGTTTATGTCATCCTTATAGATTATGCAATCTTTATTGTGTCGGAATCCTTCTAGATAATAACTATAGATGCATTAAAATTTAACAAACTTATTTTGCTACTTGCATTGATACTTTTACTTTCATTCCCCCTCCCTAATCTTATTTACATAATAATAACGGCACATTATTCTGGACTTCGTTAATCTCGAAATGCATTACATATAGAGCAAGTACTTCTGTTGCTTCCCCATGGCCAGAACATTCAACTCTTCGTATTTGTATTCGAATTAACTTCAGTGATATTCTCGAGGAACTTCTTACTTCAGTGACAATCAGCAGGAACTTCTTACTTCAGTGACATTTAGCATGAATTTCTTATTTAAGTGACATTTAGCAGGAACTTCTTACTTCAGTGACATTTAGCAGAAACTTCTTACTTTATTGACATTCCGCAGGAACTTCTTACTTCAGTGACATTTAGCAGGAACTTCTTACTTCAGTGACATTTAGCAGGAACTTCTTACTTCAATGATATTCTGCAGGAACTTCTTACGTCAGTGAAATTCTGCAGGAACTTCTTGCGTCAGTGACATTCTGTAGGAACTTCTTACTTCAGTGACATTCTGCAGGAACACGAGTGACATTCAGCAGGAACGCCACTGACATTTCCACCTGCGCTGACTAGGGATCTAGTCCAGATTAGACACATATGAAAAGTAAAAATACGGATTCCATAGAAAAACGAAATACAGGACCTGGAGCAATGAAGAAATAACTATCTTCTGCTGTGTAGATACACCTGCCGTGTAGACACACCTGCCGTGTAGACCACCTGCCGTGTCGACATATCTGCCATTCATAGTATAAAGTAGCTGAATTATGTCGTCTATATAGTAGTAAACTTTCCTTGTTGATGACCACTTTACCTGGATTGTGTCATCTATATAATATATATAGAAGTAATCTTTTCTTTGTCCATTGATGAACACTTTACCTGCGTTATGTCATCTATATAATATATATAGAAGTAATCTTTTCTTTGTCCGTTGATGAACACTTTACCTGCATTATGTCATCTATATAATATATATAGAAGTAATCTTTTCTTTGTCCATTGATGAACACTTTACCTGCGTTATGTCATCTATATAATATATATAGAAGTAATCTTTTCTTTGTCAGTTGATGAACACTTTACCTGCATTATGTCATCTATATAATATATATAGAAGTAACCTTTTCTTTGTCCATTGATGAACACTTTACCTGCGTTATGTCATCTATATAATAAATATAGAAGTAATCTTTTTTTTGTCCATTGATGAACACTTTACCTGCATTATGTCATCTATATAGTATATATAGAAGTAATCTTTTCTTTGTCCATTGATGAACACTTTACCTGCATTATGTCAACTATATAGTATATATAGAAGTAATCTTTTCTTTGTCCATTGATGAACACTTTACCTGCATTATGTCATCTATATAGTATATATAGAAGTAATCTTTTCTTTGTCCATTGATGAACACTTTACCTGCGTTATGTCATCTATATAATAAATATAGAAGTAATCTTTTCTTTGTCCATTGATGAACACTTTACCTGCATTATGTCATCTATATAGTATATATAGAAGTAATCTTTTCTTTGTCCATTGATGAACACTTTACCTGCATTATGTCATCTATATAATATATAGAAGTAACCTCTTCTTTGTCCGTTGATGAACATTTTACCTGGTTTATGTCATCCTTATAGATTATGCAATCTATATTGTGTCGGAATCCTTCTAGATAATAACTATAGATGCATTAAAATTTAACAAACTTATTTTGCTACTTGCATTGATACTTTTACTTTCATTCCCCCTCCCTAATCTTATTTACATAATAATAACGGCACATTATTCTGGACTTCGTTAATCTCGAAATGCATTACATATAGAGCAAGTACTTCTGTTGCTTCCCCATGGCCAGAACATTCAACTCTTCGTATTTGTATTCGAATTAACTTTAATGATAAAGTCCACTTTATCCGGACTTTGTTTTCCTTTCTCTGATAGCAAGAGTCTTGTAGTCGTTATCCGTCTCGCAGATTCTCGTGCGAAGGAGACATTTCGAATAACTACGTGCACTTAATACGACTGTTCAGAGGAAATTCGGGCTATTTAGGGCAACGGTGAGGATACGCTGGAATGTTTTGATCATTCCTTTTATTGTTAATACCTAATTAGGATTTGAAAAGCATCCCTGCCGAGCTGTTTGTTGACATTTTGATTTCCGTAATCTTTTAGGATGGCTTTTAATGATTGTTGGGCTATTTTAGTGTAGATGTTGATGTCCCCAATCTGCAAGGGGTATCTAAATGACCACAACTTAAGGGGTATCTAAATGACCACGACTTAAGATCAAGATATTTAGAAAGGTTGCAATATGTGTGGAGTTCATTGTACACGTATTGATCAGAATTCATCATCATAACTCAATCAAATTCCTCATAACTTAATATTCAGACTCTTTGAAAATGCGTTGAGTTCTGGAAGATTATTTTTCACCACTTTATTAATTTTAATTTCTTTGATCTACTACATTTGGTTTTCTTTTTGATATAGTTTGAAACATTTTTCTGAATATTCTCTTTGGTGATTGGTTCACCAAAGACTATGCAGACGCTGGTTTGTGTTCACTTACCCTCTCGTTATCATGCCAAATCGAACACTCCCAAGGGGACATCATTCACTATTAAATCATTTACTCTATATCAATCACTATATGTATTTTAAGTTCGATATGTTTGATGTCTATATGGCCGTTAATGACAGTAGCAGGTGCGAGATCTAACATAATATTACTTTTAATAATATAAGTTAACCCTTTTATAGAGAGTTAATTGCCAGATTTAAAAGGCTCCCACTCCCCACGATAAATACTTAGAACGGTAGATCGTAAAGCGCTCGGTTCTATAATGGAGATATTTCCTCTTATACGTCGTAATGCTTAAGATATTTAACGGAGATACTCGGTTTTATTGATAACACTTGATATATTTTATGTCGTCATTACATGAGTTTGTTATTACAGTGAGATAATGGAAACTGTTACATGGTGTGGTTTGACACCACAGATAAAGCTATTGTAAACGTCAGCGTGTATGTGTGTTAGTGTGTGTTGAGGATTATTGTGTACAGGTATATCACAAACACATGCAATAATATTAGGACTTTTAATGAATCGAACAAGTGATGGGTCAAACATCTCCAAAATACAGGCGGTGGTGTTTATCTCGAAAACTCTTAAATCTTGCAGAAGAATGGGTAAAAAGTACATGTTGTAAAGGTATGATCATGCTTCCGAACGATATTTTTCAATTTTCTAAGACCAAAAATACAAACATGTGCAATACGTACAAAAATAAATAAATAAATAAATATATAAAGACAGAAAGCAAAACAGAAAGAGAAAAGAAAAGAAAGAAAAAACCACTGATAACAAGAACAACAAGACAAAAACCCCAATTTAAATGAGTATTGTTTATATACATATAACATTAGTGAACACGTTACATGGGTGTATTTAACACATAAACCTTGAGAATGAACTCTGATTTTGATGAACAATATTCTATATTTTGTTTGCTAATATTATAATATTTGTGAATAATAAGTTAAACTCTATAGTATTAAAGTTAACATAGAAATATATGTTTAAGAATTCCTTGTTTTAGAAGATCTTGGTTCATACAGTTGACATGTAGTGAAATTCATCACCCAATTCATTAAAAACAAATTTTACACTTCTGGTTTTTTTTTCTGCATATCTCCATCAACCTATCTCTACAGATAACTCAAAATTTCCATTTCTAGAATGGCACCAATCTTAGCTGTTTCCAAGGTAATTCAACACTTAAATTTCTTATGAGGGATCAGTTTGAAAAATTGATATTGTATGAAGAATCGAAAATATTGTTGTTCCATGCTTATACTGTGATTTCATTGCAGTATTTTCTTGCCAGTTTACATTATAAAAAGACCTATTCTACTAGACATATGACACTTCACAATATGAAAGTTCAAATTCATTTGAAATTAATTTTTCATGATTAAATCATGGCAGTATCTCGTTTCACTAAAGCATAAAAATTAGTATTTAGTTTATTAAAACACAACATTTTCATGTAAAACATAATCATTCTAACTTTGATATTCTTAGATAGGTGTATATTTGCCAAGCTCCCCTTATATCATAACATTAGGCGTATAGTTGTTATGCAAAATATTGTTGCAAAACTTTAAATGTAATCTCTTTACAAATAGTATATCTGAGATGCCCAAACTTTACAAGAAAATAAAAAGATATTGGCCGCGTTTACTGATTTCATCAAAAAGGGTTTTTTTTTCAAGTCGGCAGTTAATTTTTGATTTAAAATATTTTCCTGCGTTGTTAATTTCACTTTACACAAAACCAGGGACGTATGGATATAGAACAGAACAGACCGGAACTTATGCGTCCCTGACAAAACAGATTTATCACACGATTGTTGAAATCTGCAAATGAAAAAAAGAGAAGTTCTGTTGAAATACAGGATACAACATATCTGCACTCGCACGTTGAAATTGTACATTAGATATCTGAAAGTATCAACAATATCTAGACTTTGGGGTTTTCTTCCTCTGCCATAGGTCTTTAGTTTAGTTTCTTCAACAAAACCTTTTAAATACAGATCTATATATTATGTAGAGAAAATATTAGGTTGTTGTTGTAAATCATATTGTGTCTCTGACATTGTATCATCAGTATATACTGATAGAAATTTATCTGGATAGATACCAAACGTTTTGTGGTATGGTGCAGAGAACATGAAGTTACACATCGCCGCGACATTTATGTAGAAAACATACAGAAAGGTGTGAAAGCCATTAATTGTAAACTCCATTAATCAGACAGTGACCTAGAGGGAAACAGTTTGTCAGAATGTCATGGTAACTAGAATTATATACACCACAGTATGTAGAGGTCATCGAAGGTCATACACGTCTGTATATGACGTAATGATATAAACGGTGTTTGAGTAAAAGACATTTATTAAAACGTTTGAGAGATAATGAGACAAAGAGAAAGTACAAAGATGTACTTTCATTTTCCATATTTTTAAAGTTTTCGCTTGGGGTGGTCAAGGTGTGAACATGATTCATGGATATAGGTGGTAATGACCTACATTATAAAGTACAAACACGAATTAACACAGTTAGAGGTCATTAGTTTTAATGTTGGTTTTCTGTCACCAGCGCTAAAGTACTTGGATTCAACATCCACGTGTTGATCGTATCTCTTCTACAAGAGAAAATTGTAACGGTCACCAGCGCTAAAGTACTTGGATTCAACATCCACGTGTTGATCGTATCTCTTCTACAAGAGAAAATTGTAACGGTCACCAGCGCTAAAGTACTTAGATTCAACATCCATGTGTTGAGCGTATCTCTTCTACAAGAGGACATTGTAACGGAAAGAATGACAGCATATAAGTAGAGTGTGAAGCACACAGCCCAATGGTTGCCCCGATGACCTCGATCAGCCTTTGTCTACCTTGATCCACCTCCCTAATCTACCTTGATCCACCTCCCTAATCTATCTTTATCCGGCTTCTCAGTCTACCTTGATTCGCTTCCTTAGTCTGCTTTGATCCGCCCCCAAAGTCTACTTTGATCCGCCTCAGTCTTCCTTGATTCGCTTTAGTATAGCCAGCTATAAAAGACAACAGTTACACCTGGCTACCTGCGATAAGCTGGTGTCCCATTTACCGGCGACACCAGGTACCTGTAATAAACCGGTGTCCCGTCTACTGGCGACACCTGGCTACCTGTAATAAACCGGTGTCACGTCTACTAGCGACACCTGGCTCCTGTAATAAACCGGTTTCCCGGCTACCGGCGATACATGGCTACTTGTAATAAACCGGTGTCCCGTATACCGATGACACCTAGCTACCTGTAATAAACGGTGCCCCATGCACCGGCGACACTTGGTTACCTGCCATGATTTGGTATCCCGTCTACCGGGGCTTCTGGCTACCCGCGACATACTGGTGTCCCGTCCATCTGACAAACCCGCTTTGTCCCATCTGTTCCTTTCTGATAGAAATATCTACATACAATAACTGTTAAATATGAAACGAGGCTGTGCTTGTCTCTGGGAGATTCACTGTATCAGTTCTCTAAAGATCCGAGGTGAGACCAGATGCCTAGGTAGTTGAGCGTTTATTGAGATCAGAGGCGAGATTTCCAGATCAGTAAGCGTTGACTGAAAACAGATTTAAGATACCCGGGTGGGAAAGCGATTACTGAGATCATAGGTGGAATGCCAATATGGATAAGCGTTTACTGAGATCAGAAATGAGATGCCCAGATAGGTAAGCATTTACTGAGATCAGAGGTGAGATGCATAGATAGGTAAGCGTTTACCGAGTTCAGAAGTGAGATGCCAAAATGGGTAAGCGTTTACTGAGATCAGAAGTGAGATGCCCAGATGAGTAAGCGTTTACTGAGATCAGAAGTGGGATGCCCAGATGAGTAAGCGTTTTCCGAGATCAGAAGTGAGATGCCCAGATGAGTAAGCGTTTACTGAGATCAAAAGTGAGATGCCCAGATAGATAAGCGTTTACTGAGATTAGAGGTGAGATACATAGATAGGTTAGCGTTTACTGAGATCAGAAGTGAGATGCCCAGGTGGGTAAGCGTTTACTTAGATCAGAAGTGAGATGTATAGATAGGTAACCGTTTACTGAGATCAGAAGTGAGATGCCCAGATTGGTAAGCGTTTACTGAGAACAGAAGTCAGATGCCCAGGTGGGTAAGCGTTTACTTAGATCAGAAGTGAGATGTATAGATAGGTAACCGTTTACTGAGATCAGAAGTGAGATGCCCAGATTGGTAAGCGTTTACTGAGAACAGAAGTCAGATGCCCAGGTGGGTAAGCGTTTACTGAGATCAGAAGTGAGATGGCTGGGTTGGTAACCGTTTACTGCTTGGTTAGCCGTACTTGCCATGACAGATTAACAAAATAATACATACGTATATATGAAACCTAGTCGATTATAGATATATTGTTGACCATGACTTGTCACGACATGATGGGGTCTGTTCACGAGCAATCAGACCAGGTTTACAGGTATTATGGTAAAATAAACTTCCATCTCTTTCTTTCTGAACTAGTATTTTTGTATTGTGAATGATTACTTGATGAGAAAGTTATAAATATTGACGAGTGAAGTTCTATGAAATTTTTTTCTATTCACAAAGCTGTCTTTAATAGAATAAGTCCTATTGAAATAGATTAATAAATGTCGGCTTCCTGCTTTTACGGCTTTTTGTTTGTTTGTTTTCTTTCGTTTTTACTTTTCCTTGCTCTCGGGCGGTGGTTTTTTTTTAAGGGGGGGGGGATTACGTCATTCAATTCCGTGCCATCTTTCATAGTTCTCTGATTTTATAGTAGCAGTTTTTGATTACATTTTATCAGATCATGAATCAGGGTTACTAACAGAGTACATATGGCAGTTCCTGCTTGATATGGTATGATTTTAATCACCTAAGTAGAATACGATGTAGTTCATGATAATTTTACCAGTGTACGACGACTCGGCAATAACTGGCACGGTGTGTACCATGCGGAAATCACGGCACACCGTTCCTTATACATGGCCATATACAAATAATCTATCATTAAATTTAGCTTTGAAGTGTATAAATCAAATCTTTCAATTTGTAAAACAAAAGTACGCAGTATGCTTGGATAGTGCGCCAACGTCTTGCATATAAAATCAATCAATTACATCGTGACGTCATCATCCTTGAACAGCGATACGAGATTCCCGGAAAATATGGCACACAATCCATGTGTTTCAACGCTTAGTTTACTTTTGTATTATGTAAGATGATTTGGTGTTAAAAGAAAATTGCTATATCGTGCACAAAGGTGCGGATAAAAGGGGTTAGTCTCTGAACGGTGATGCGGAAGTTGTGCACATAATTCAACGTGAAGTTAAATTATGAGTTAACAAGTCGCTGGCGTTCAGGTGCAGTTTGTAGCAGAGATCACCGATTATATGTTTCGAGATTTTCACATTTCGCCCGAGAAAACAGAATGGTTATTGCGAGTTTGTCTCGTCATCGAGGGCCTTAGGTACTAACATCAAACAAACTACATGTATATACATATTCATTAGCCAATGACAACAATATGCTTGAATATATGATGGGTTCTGCTGAAAGGGGATGGGGAAGATTAGGGAGGGAACGGTTCTGCGCTGTAATCATTCTACGAGGGTGGATGATAATTAGGTCTCTGTCAGAACTGAAATTTGAAAGCAAGAGAGCAGCAATAGGTCTGCCGTATATATCATAAACTATGTCTTGGACATTCATGGTAGGTTTTATAAGCCAACCAGGAGACCTTTACTCTCTTCCAAGCACCTGGTCTCACCTCTAACAGGAGATGCTTGCTCCACTCCCATGCATCTGATCTCACTTGTGACAGGAGACGCTTACTCCTCCCAGGCACTTGGTCTCACTTCTGACAGAAGACGCTTACTCCTCCCGGGCACCTGGTCTCACCTCTGACAGGAGACGCTTGCTCCTCTCCCATGCATCTTATCTCACTTGTGACAGGAGTCGTCAACTTCTCCCAAACACATATTCTGAAGAAGCATCCGTGGCCAAGCAAAAAAGAAAGCATAAAGTAAGCATACAGTAAGCAAGCACAAATATCCTTATTCAATTAAGAGTTGGACATTAGAGAACTCTAACCACTAACTTGTATACTGTTCGTTGTGACAGAGACAATGTTAATTATTCAAATCTTATCCACGATGACGACATCGTTACCAATATTGAGCTTTATGTTATTTAATACGGGTATCATAGGAGATATTTGAAGTCATAAGTCACTTGAAATCATTAACTTAACTTGATATTAAAACCACCCCGCCTTTTTCAATGCATGTAGAAATGAAATATGTGATTTAGTTCGTTATTATGACATTGCACAATGGGATATCGAATGATAGACTGGAACACTGATCGCTGTGAGCGATTCACGTGTAAAGAGTCATCATAGATGTCATCTCAGTCTGTCTAACTGCATATCCAAATGGTCTTATACATGTGCGACGAAGCGACCACAAACAGCAAGCAGGAAAAGGGAGGGGGTTTAAGATTGAGAAATTGGCTTGTTACTGTCTCATATGAACGACAGATAACCAAGGGGACTTCGATGGGTTAGGGTTGTGACATGGGTATGTTACTGTCTCATATGAAGGACAGGACACCGAGAAGGCTCCGGAGGGTTAGGGTTGTGACATGGGTATGTTACTGTCTCATATGAAGGCCAGGACACGGAGGAGGCTCCTGAGGGTTAGGGTTGTGACATGGGTATGTTACTGTCTCATATGAAGGACAGGACACCGAGAAGGCTCCGGAGGGTTAGGGTTGTGACATGGGTATGTTACTGTCTCATATGAAGGCCAGGACACGGAGGAGGCTCCGGAGGGTTAGGGTTGTGACATGGGTATGTTACTGTCTCATATGAAGGACAGGACACCAAGAAGGCTCCGGAGGGTTAGGGTTGTGACATGGGTATGTTACTGTCTCATATGAAGGCCAGGACACGGAGGAGGCTCCGGAGGGTTAGGGTTGTGACATGGGTATGTTACTGTCTCATATGAAGGACAGGACACCGAGAAGGCTCCGGAGGGTTAGGGTTGTGACATGGGTATGTTACTGTCTCATATGAAGGCCAGGACACGGAGGAGGCTCCGGAGGGTTAGGGTTGTGACATGGGTATGTTACTGTCTCATATGAAGGCCAGGACACGGAGGAGGCTCCGGAGGGTTAGGGTTGTGACATGGGTATGTTACTGTCTCATATGAAGGACAGGACACCGAGGAGGCTCCGGAGGGTTAGGGTTGTGACATGGGTATGTTACTGTCTCATATGAAGGCCAGGACACCGAGGAGGCTCCGGAGGGTTAGGGTTGTGACATGGGTATGTTACTGTTTCATATGAAGGCCAGGACACCGAGGAGGCTCCGGAGGGTTAGGGTTGTGACATGGGTATGTTACTGTCTCATATGAAGGCCAGGACACCGAGGAGACTCCGGAGGGTTAGGGTTGTGACATGGGTATGTTACTGTCTCATATAAAGGAAAGGACACCGAGGATACTCCGGAAGGATAAGGTTGTGACATGGGTATGTTACTGTCTCATATGAAGGACAGGACACCGAGGAGACTCCGGAGGTTTAGGGTTGTGACATGGGTATGTTCCTGTCTCATATGAAGGACAGGACACCGAGGAGGCTCCGGAGGGTTCGGGTTGTGACATGGGTAGGTTATTATCTCATATGAAGGACAGGACACCGAGGATGCTCCGGAAAGAAAATTTACCATGTTAGATTAAGAGACGAAGGTGTTTGTTTCCATTGTCCGTAATGACATCATATTCTAGATCAAAAGACAAAGGAACCGCAATGACACAGTACAACATCCTAATGACCGGAAGAAAGTATTCCGTTCCACTAGCCGCACTGGCAAAGTATAATGCTTTTGGACAGAAATCAAAGGTCTTGGTTTGGAATCCCTATTCAGGACTTGATGACTGGTATATTGTAACCATAACTGTACAACCTATTCATGTGTTATCACACCTCTGTACACTGAGTTATATCTGTTACATTCATGTGTTATCATACCTCAGTACAATAAGTTATATCTGTTATATTCATGTGTTATCACACCTCTGTACAATGAGTTATATCTGTTACATTCTATGTGTTATCATACCTCAGTACAATGAGTTATATCTGTTACTTGCGATGTGTTATCATACCTCAGTACAATGAGTTATATCTGTTACATACTATGTGTTATCATACCTCAGTGCAACGAGTTATATCTGTTACATATGATGTGTTATCATACCTCAGTACAATGAGTTATATCTGTTACATACGATGTGTTATCATACCTCAGTACAATGAGTTATATCTGTTACATACGATGTGTTATCATACCTCAGTACAATGAGTTATATCTGTTACATATGATGTGTTATCATACCTCAGTACAATGAGTTATATCTGTTACATACGATGTGTTATCATACCTCAGTACAATGAGTTATATCTGTTACATACTACGTGTTATCATACCTCAGTACAATGAGTTATATCTGTTACATACTATGTGTTATCATACCTCAGTACAATAAGTTATATCTGTTACATACGATGTGTTATCATACCTCAGTACAATGAGTTATATCTGTTATATACTACGTGTTATCATACCTCAGTACAATGAGTTATATCTGTTACATACTATGTGTTATCATACCTCAGTACAATGAGTTATATCTGTTACATACTACGTGTTATCATACCTCAGTACAATGAGTTATATCTGTTACATACTATGTGTTATCATACCTCAGTACAATGAGTTATATCTGTTACATGCTATGTGTTATCATACCTCAGTACAATGAGTTATATCTGTTACATACTACGTGTTATCATACCTCAGTACAATGAGTTATATCTGTTACATACTATGTGTTATCATACCTCAGTACAATGAGTTATATCTGTTACATGCTATGTGTTATCATACCTCAGTACAATGAGTTATATCTGTTTCATACTATGTGTTATCATACCTCAGTACAAAAATGAGTTATATCTGTTACATACGATGTGTTATCATACCTCAGTACAATGAGTTATATCTGTTATATACTACGTGTTATCATACCTCAGTACAATGAGTTATATCTGTTACATGCAATGTGTTATCACACCTCTGTACACTGAGTTATATCTGTTACATGCTATGTGTTATCATACCTCAGTACAATGAGTTATATCTGTTACATACTATGTGTTATCATACCTCAGTACCATGAGTTATATTTGTTACATACGATGTGTTATCATACCTCAGTACAGTGAGTTATATCTGTTACATACGATGTGTTAGCATACCTCAGTACAATGGGTTATATCTGTTACATACTATGTGTTATCATACTTCAGTACACTGAGTTATATCTGTTACATACTATTTGTTATCATACCTCAGTACAATGAGTTATATCTGTTACATACTATGTGTTATCATACCTCAGTACAATGAGTTATATCTGTTACATACTAAGTGTCCTCATACCTCAGTACACTCAGTTATATCTGTTACCTGCTATGTGTTATCATACCTCATGACAATGAGTTATATCTGTTATATACTATGTGTTATCATACCTCAGTACAATGAGTTATATCTGTTACATACTATGTGTTATCATACCTCAGTACAATGAGTTATATCTGTTACATTTTATGTGTTATCATACCTCAGTACAAAGAGTTGTATCTGTTACATACGATGTGTTATCATACCTCAGTACAATGAGTTATATCTGTTATATATTATGTGTTATCATACCTTAGTACAATGAGTTATATCTGTTACATACGATGTGTTATCATACCTCAGTACAATGAGCTATATCTGTTACATACAATGTGTTATCATACCTCAGTACAATGAGTTATATCTGTTATATACTACGTGTTATCATACCTCAGTATAATGAGTTATATCTGTTACATACGATGTGTTATCATACCTCAGTACAATGAGTTATATCTGTAATATACTATGTGTTATCATACCTCAGTACAATAAGTTATATCTGTTATATACTACGTGTTATCATACCTCAGTACAATGAGTTATATCTGTTACATACTAAGTGTCCTCATACCTCAGTACACTCAGTTATATCTGTTACATGCTATGTGTTATCATACCTCAGTACAATGAGTTATATCTGTTATGTACGATGTGTTATCATACCTCAGTACAATAAGTTATATCTGTTACATACGATGTGTTATCATACCTCAGTACAATGAGTTATATCTGTTATATACGATGTGTTATCATACTTCAGTACAATGAGCTATATCTGTTACATTCTATGTGTTATCATACCTCAGTACAATGAGTTATATCTGTTACATACGATGTGTTATCATACCTTAGTACAATGAGTTATATCTGTTATATACTATGTGTTATCATACCTCAGTACAATGAGTTATATCTGTTACATACGATGTGTTATCATACCCTAGTACAAAGAGTTATATCTGTTACATACGATGTGTTATCATACCTTAGTACAATGAGTTATATCTGTTATATACTATGTGTTATCATACCTCAGTACAATGAGTTATATCTGTTACATACGATGTGTTATCATACCTTAGTACAAAGAGTTATATCTGTTACATACGATGTGTTATCATACCTTAGTACAATGAGTTATATCTGTTATATACTATGTGTTATCATACCTCAGTACAATGAGTTATATCTGTTACATACGATGTGTTATCATACTTCAGTACAATGAGCTATATCTGTTACATTCTATGTGTTATCATACCTCAGTACAATGAGTTATATCTGTTACATACTATGTGTTATCATACCTCAGTACAATGAGTTATATCTGTTATATACTATGTGTTATCATACCTCAGTACAATGAGTTATATCTGATACATACTACGTGTTATCATACCTCAGTACCATGAGTTATATCTGTTACATTCTATGTGTTATCATACCTCAGTACAATAAGTTATATCTGTTACATACTATGTGTAATCATACCTCAGTACAATGAGTTATATCTGTTACATTCTATGTGTTATCATACCTCAGTACAATAAGTTATATCTGTTACATACTATGTGTAATCATACCTCAGTACAATGAGTTATATCTGTTACATATGATGTGTTATCATACCTCAGTACAATGAGTTATATCTGTTATATACTACGTGTTATCATACCTCAGTACCATGAGTTATATCTGTTACATTCAATGTGTTATCATACCTCAGTACAATAAGTTATATCTGTTACATACTATGTGTAATCATACCTCAGTACAATGAGTTATATCTGTTACATTCTATGTGTTATCATACCTCAGTACAATAAGTTATATCTGTTACATACTATGTGTAATCATACCTCAGTACAATGAGTTATATCTGTTACATATGATGTGTTATCATACCTCAGTACAATGAGTTATATCTGTTACATACGATGTGTTATCATACCTCAGTACAATGAGTTATATCTGTTATATACGATGTGTTATCATACCTCAGTACAGTGAGTTATATCTGTTATATACTATGTGTTATCATACCTCAGTACAATGAGTTATATCTGTTATATACTACGTGTTATCATACCTCAGTACCATGAGTTATATCTGTTACATTCAATGTGTTATCATACCTCAGTACAATAAGTTATATCTGTTACATACTATGTGTAATCATACCTCAGTACAATGAGTTATATCTGTTACATTCTATGTGTTATCATACCTCAGTACAATAAGTTATATCTGTTACATACTATGTGTAATCATACCTCAGTACAATGAGTTATATCTGTTACATATGATGTGTTATCATACCTCAGTACAATGAGTTATATCTGTTACATACGATGTGTTATCATACCTCAGTACAATGAGTTATATCTGTTATATACGATGTGTTATCATACCTCAGTACAGTGAGTTATATCTGTTATATACTATGTGTTATCATACCTCAGTACAATGAGTTATATCTGTTATATACGATGTGTTATCATACCTCAGTACAGTGTGTTATATCTGTTATATACTATGTGTTATCATACCTCAGTACAATGAGTTATATCTGTTACATACGATGTGTTATCATACCTCAGTACAATGAGTTATATCTGTTATATACTATGTGTTATCATACCTTAGTACAATGAGTTATATCTGTTACATACTATGTGTTATCATACCTCAGTACAATGAGTTATATCTGTTACATACGATATGTTATCATACCTCTGTACTCGTACCGACACTGCAATTTCTTCCACTAAAGTACTAAGAAGAAATCGTATAATGTAGATAGTTAATACCCGGATGCTTTACAACAAATTCAGTGTTAATGATAACCATCCAAATATTAAAAGAAATCTAAAACCATTTCAATGATAACTGCAAGTACATGTAGTGTTCTACATTCATTGTTTTGTTGGATATTATCAGTTGTTGTTAGTACTGTAGCACAAGGGCCTTAGGACTTTAGCGGTTATGCTTATATGTTGTTAAACTTTACTTGTCATCGTATGTCGTCAGTACAAGGACCCTAGGATGTTAGCGGTTATGATTATATGTTCTTAGACTTAACTTGTCATCGTATGTCGTCAGTACAAGGGCCCTAGAATGTTAGCGGTTATGATTACATGTTCTAAGACTTTACTTGTCATCGTATGTCGTCAGTACAAGGGCCCTAGAATGTTAGCGGTTATGATTATATGTTCTTAGACCTTACTTGTCATCGTGTGTCGTCAGTACAAGGACCCTAGAATGTTAGCGGTTATGATTATATGTTCTTAGACTTTACTTGTCATCGTATGTCGTCAGTACAAGGGACCTAGAATGTTAGCGGTTGTGATTATATGTTCTTAGACCTTACTTGTCATCGTATAGCGTCAGTACAAGGACCCTAGAATGTTAGCAGTTATGATTATATGTTCTTAGACCTTACTTGTCATCGTATGTCGTCAGTACAAGGACCCTAGAATGTTAGCGGTTATGATTATATGTTCTTAGACTTTACCTGCCATCGTATGTCGTCAGTACAAGGGACCTAGAATGTTAGTGGTTATGATTATATGTTCTTAGACTTTACTTGTCATCGTATGTCGTCAGTACAAGGACCCTAGAATGTTACCGGTTATGATTATTTGTTCTTAGACTTAACTTGTCATCGTATGTCGTCAGTACAAGGACCCTAGAATGTTAGCGGTTATGATTATAACTTGTCATCGTATGTCGTCAGTACAAGGGCCATAGAATGTTAGCGGTTATGGTTATTTGTTCTTAGACTTAACTTGTCATCGTATGTCGTCAGTACAAGGGCCCTAGAATGTTAGCGGTTATGATTACATGTTCTTAGACTTAACTTGTCATCGTATGTCGTCAGTACAAGGGCCCTAGAATGTTAGCGGTTATGATTACATGTTCTTAGACTTTACTTGTCATCGTATGTCGTCAGTACAAGGGCCCTAGAATGTTAGCGGTTATGATTACATGTTCTAAGACTTTACTTATCATCGTATGTCGTCAGTACAAGGGCCCTAGAATGTTAGCGGTTATGATTACATGTTCTAAGACTTTACTTATCATCGTATGTCGTCAGTACAAGGACCCTAGAATGTTAGCGGTTATGATTACATGTTCTTAGACTTAACTTGCCATCGTATGTCGTCAGTACAAGGGCCATAGAATGTTAGCGGTTATGATTACATGTTCTTAGACTTTACTTGTCATCGTATGTCGTCAGTACAAGGGCCCTAGAATGTTAGCGGTTATGATTACATGTTCTAAGACTTTACTTGTCATCGTATGTCGTCAGTACAAGGACCCTAGAATGTTAGCGGTTATGATTACATGTTCTTAGACTTAACTTGCCATCGTATGTCGTCAGTACAAGGGCCATAGAATGTTAGCGGTTATGATTACATGTTCTAAGACTTTACTTGTCATCGTATGTCGTCAGTACAAGGACCCTAGGATGTTAGCGGTTATGATTATATGTTCTTAGACTTAACTTGTCATCGTATGTCGTCAGTACAAGGGACCTAGAATGTTAGCGGTTATGATTATTTGTTCTTAGACTTTACTTGTCATCGTATGTCGTCAGTACAAGGACCCTTGAATGTTAGCGGTTACGATTATAACTTGTCATCGTATGTCGTCAGTACAAGGGCCATAGAATGTTAGCGGTTATGATTACATGTTCTTAGACTTAACTTGCCATCGTATGTCGTCAGTACAAGGGCCATAGAATGTTAGCGGTTATGATTACATGTTCTAAGACTTTACCTGCCATCGTATGTCGTCAGTACAAGGGACCTAGAATGTTAGTGGTTATGATTATATGTTCTTAGACTTTACTTGTCATCGTATGTCGTCAGTACAAGGACCCTAGAATGTTACCGGTTATGATTATTTGTTCTTAGACTTAACTTGTCATCGTATGTCGTCAGTACAAGGACCCTAGAATGTTAGCGGTTATGATTATAACTTGTCATCGTATGTCGTCAGTACAAGGGCCATAGAATGTTAGCGGTTATGGTTATTTGTTCTTAGACTTAACTTGTCATCGTATGTCGTCAGTACAAGGGCCCTAGAATGTTAGCGGTTATGATTACATGTTCTTAGACTTAACTTGTCATCGTATGTCGTCAGTACAAGGGCCCTAGAATGTTAGCGGTTATGATTACATGTTCTTAGACTTTACTTGTCATCGTATGTCGTCAGTACAAGGGCCCTAGAATGTTAGCGGTTATGATTACATGTTCTTAGACTTTACTTGTCATCGTATGTCGTCAGTACAAGGGCCCTAGAATGTTAGCGGTTATGATTACATGTTCTAAGACTTTACTTGTCATCGTATGTCGTCAGTACAAGGACCCTAGAATGTTAGCGGTTATGATTACATGTTCTTAGACTTAACTTGCCATCGTATGTCGTCAGTACAAGGGCCATAGAATGTTAGCGGTTATGATTACATGTTCTAAGACTTTACTTGTCATCGTATGTCGTCAGTACAAGGACCCTAGGATGTTAGCGGTTATGATTATATGTTCTTAGACTTAACTTGTCATCGTATGTCGTCAGTACAAGGGACCTAGAATGTTAGCGGTTATGATTATTTGTTCTTAGACTTTACTTGTCATCGTATGTCGTCAGTACAAGGACCCTTGAATGTTAGCGGTTACGATTATAACTTGTCATCGTATGTCGTCAGTACAAGGGCCATAGAATGTTAGCGGTTATGATTACATGTTCTTAGACTTAACTTGCCATCGTATGTCGTCAGTACAAGGGCCATAGAATGTTAGCGGTTATGATTACATGTTCTAAGACTTTACCTGCCATCGTATGTCGTCAGTACAAGGGACCTAGAATGTTAGTGGTTATGATTATATGTTCTTAGACTTTACTTGTCATCGTATGTCGTCAGTACAAGGACCCTAGAATGTTACCGGTTATGATTATTTGTTCTTAGACTTAACTTGTCATCGTATGTCGTCAGTACAAGGACCCTAGAATGTTAGCGGTTATGATTATAACTTGTCATCGTATGTCGTCAGTACAAGGGCCATAGAATGTTAGCGGTTATGGTTATTTGTTCTTAGACTTAACTTGTCATCGTATGTCGTCAGTACAAGGGCCCTAGAATGTTAGCGGTTATGATTACATGTTCTTAGACTTAACTTGTCATCGTATGTCGTCAGTACAAGGGCCCTAGAATGTTAGCGGTTATGATTACATGTTCTTAGACTTTACTTGTCATCGTATGTCGTCAGTACAAGGGCCCTAGAATGTTAGCGGTTATGATTACATGTTCTAAGACTTTACTTATCATCGTATGTCGTCAGTACAAGGGCCCTAGAATGTTAGCGGTTATGATTACATGTTCTAAGACTTTACTTATCATCGTATGTCGTCAGTACAAGCACCCTAGAATGTTAGCGGTTATGATTACATGTTCTTAGACTTAACTTGCCATCGTATGTCGTCAGTACAAGGGCCATAGAATGTTAGCGGTTATGATTACATGTTCTTAGACTTTACTTGTCATCGTATGTCGTCAGTACAAGGGCCCTAGAATGTTAGCGGTTATGATTACATGTTCTAAGACTTTACTTGTCATCGTATGTCGTCAGTACAAGGACCCTAGAATGTTAGCGGTTATGATTACATGTTCTTAGACTTAACTTGCCATCGTATGTCGTCAGTACAAGGGCCATAGAATGTTAGCGGTTATGATTACATGTTCTAAGACTTTACTTGTCATCGTATGTCGTCAGTACAAGGACCCTAGGATGTTAGCGGTTATGATTATATGTTCTTAGACTTAACTTGTCATCGTATGTCGTCAGTACAAGGGACCTAGAATGTTAGCGGTTATGATTATTTGTTCTTAGACTTTACTTGTCATCGTATGTCGTCAGTACAAGGGCCATAGAATGTTAGCGGTTATGATTACATGTTCTAAGACTTTACTTGTCATCGTATGTCGTCAGTACAAGGACCCTTGAATGTTAGCGGTTACGATTATAACTTGTCATCGTATGTCGTCAGTACAAGGGCCATAGAATGTTAGCGGTTATGATTACATGTTCTTAGACTTAACTTGCCATCGTATGTCGTCAGTACAAGGGCCATAGAATGTTAGCGGTTATGATTACATGTTCTAAGACTTTACTTGTCATCGTATGTCGTCAGTACAAGGACCCTAGGATGTTAGCGGTTATGATTATATGTTCTTAGACTTAACTTGTCATCGTATGTCGTCAGTACAAGGGACCTAGAATGTTAGCGGTTATGATTATTTGTTCTTAGACTTTACTTGTCATCGTATGTCGTCAGTACAAGGACCCTTGAATGTTAGCGGTTACGATTATAACTTGTCATCGTATGTCGTCAGTACAAGGGCCATAGAATGTTAGCGGTTATGATTATTTGTTCCTAGACTTTACCTGCCATCGTATGTCGTCAGTACAAGGGACCTAGAATGTTAGCGGTTATGATTATTTGTTCTTAGACTTTACTTGTCATGGCATGTCGTCAGTACAAGGGCCATAGAATGTTAGCGGTTATGATTATATGTTCTTAGACTTTACTTGTCATCGTATGTCGTCAGTACAAGGACCCTAGAATGTTAGCGGTTATGATTATTTGTTCTTAGACTTTACTTGTCATCGTATGTCGTCAGTACAAGGACCCTAGAATGTTAGCGGTTATGATTATTTGTTCTTAGACTTTACCTGCCATCGTATGTCGTCAGTACAAGGGCCATAGAATGTTACCGGTTATGATTATATGTTGTTAGACTTTACTTGTCATCGTATGTCGTCAGTACAAGGACCCTAGAATGTTAGCGGTTATGATTATATGTTCTTAGACTTAACTTGTCATCGTATGTCGTCAGTACAAGGGACCTAGAATGTTAGCGGTTATGGTTATTTGTTCTTAGACTTTACCTGCCATCGTATGTCGTCAGTACAAGGGCCATAGAATGTTACCGGTTATGATTATATGTTCTTAGACTTTACTTGTCATCGTATGTCGTCAGTACAAGGACCCTAGAATGTTAGCGGTTATGATTATATGTTCTTAGACTTAACTTGTCATCGTATGTCGTCAGTACAAGGGACCTAGAATGTTAGCGGTTATGGTTATTTGTTCTTAGACTTTACCTGCCATCGTATGTCGTCAGTACAAGGGCCATAGAATGTTAGCGGTTATGATTATATGTTCTTAGACTTTACTTGTCATCGTATGTCGTCAGTACAAGGGCCCTAGAATGTTAGCGGTTGTCATCGTATGTCGTCAGCACAGACAGCTATTGCAGCTTCCACTGATAAGATCAGTATAGCTTACTTAACGCCCTCACTGTCTTTGTTGACGATGATAAAACTTCGTAATGTAATGAATACATGTATATATATTTCAATATTATTTTATGCTATATCAGATTTGAATAAGGAGAGATACGTTTGAAATGCACATTTAAACTCATGTACTTTCACAAAAATGCTTGAGATTAAAATAAATAAATAGATAACTTATTTGATAGATAAATAAAAGAATAAATAAATAATAAATAAATGAATAAATAAATAAATAAATAAATAAATAATAATAATAATAAGCCGGCAAT
Organism: Pteria penguin; assembly: GCA_035048485.1. NCBI lineage: Eukaryota > Metazoa > Mollusca > Bivalvia > Pterioida > Pteriidae > Pteria > Pteria penguin. The sequence continues at coordinate 646,279 of CM068584.1, forward strand.
AGATCGCCATTTACAATACAACTGTCATGAAAGAATAAGCATTAGTACATATGGGTCAAATATATAAACAGTGAAGTGTCTGAATTTCTGGGGGATGTGGCCCAGGTGACGGGTCGAAAAGGTCGCTAAATGATGCGGGAATACACCCTTTGCCCCGGGTAATGCATTTTTGTTGAAATTTATTATTTTTACGTACTAAACGGCGGTTGTATGATATCTTGGGTCTCTTCGTTATTGAAAAATCTGAAGGGCGTAGTCGTTTTTATATTTGGAATTTAAATGGATATCAATATTCAATGTCATTCGATTTTGATGACTATGAGCGTCTGTCTTTCATCATTTAAGTTACCAAAATGCTTTGTCGTTTCATTTTTTGAATTTTAATCGGTCTAAGTTTTACATGCAGTGTAAGATAAACATGTCAATCTGTTTTTGTAAATTATCAGCGCATGCATGATGCAAATTGAATTGAACGTTTGGTTTCTGTGTGTGGTTTTTTTTTTTTTTTTTTTTTTTTTGTCTTTTTTTTTCTTTCTTTTTTGTTTTTTGTTTGTGTCTTCATCTTCTTCTTCTTTTTTCATGCATAATAGGTTTATAAGAATTCTTACTTCTCTTCGCGAAGTGGTTATTGCACAATGAAAAAGAGGTCTTGCCAGAATATGACATGTGTCAAATAGGTATAATATATATATTACATCATATAGGTATACCGATATACTGATCATTATGTGGTTCAGTCGTGAAAACTTATGATGTCCTGTGTAATTACTTAAGGACAAGCGGTCGACGCGGGACTGACCTCCCTTCGATACTAAGTAATTGTTTCAGTGGTGGGGGATCTCTCAATTTGAGACGGTCATATATCCCCCCCCCAAAAAAAAAGAAAAAATAAAATAAACAAAAGCAATATGTATACTTTGTAACATGCACGTTAGGCATACATATTTTATTATCATATCAAGTGAACAATTCTTTTTACAGAACGAGGTCATGATGGTCTTAGGTACACCATAGATCGGTCATCAACATTGGGCACAAGGGCGAACTATCTCTAACGGAAATACGAAAAAAGAAGAAATTAAAAAGAAAATGTTTACAGTCACAACGCTGAATTTGAATTATTTAAAAAAAAAATGCTGTGAATTGAATTTCCCTGAGCATCGTCCCTTGGTACCCTCTGTTGCTGGCTGATTAAAAACAAATATTGGATACTTACATATAATATTATATATTTTAGTAGTAGTAAGGTATTGCTATTGTAGCAGATTCAATTTTATATACAGAAAATTCACCTATGTTTATATTTTCTATATATGATCATCATTGTAGCTGTATTAACTTGTTTCTTATGTTTACAGTCCGTATATCATGTAGGCCTATGCCCTTCCGGGCCCAATGTTTTGGCAATAAAGTGTATTGTATTGTAAAGGTATATCGTATGTGATATATGTGCCACATAGGCATAATGTATGTGTTACGTGTGCCATATAGGTATATTGTATGTATTACGTGTGTCATATAAATATATTGTATGTATTACGTGTGTAATATAGGTATATTGTATGTATTACGTGTGTCTTATAGATATGGTGTATGTATTACGTAAGTCATATAGATATAGTGTATGTATTACGTGTGTCATATAGGTATATTGTATATAGTACGTGTGTCATATAGGTATATTGTATGTATTACGTGTGTCATATAGGTATGGTGTATGTATTACGTGTGTCATATAGGTATGGTGTATGTGTTACGTGTGTCATATAGGTATATTGTATATAGTACGTGTGTCATATAAGTATATTGTATGTATTACGTGTGTCATACAGGTATATTGTATGTATTACATGTGTCATATAGATATGGTGTATGTATTACGTGTGTCATATAGGTATATTGTATGTATTACGTGTGTCATATAGGTATGGTGTATGTATTACGTGTGTCATATAGGTATATTATATGTATTACGTGTGTCATATAGGTATATTGTATGTATTACGTGTGTCATATAGGTATATTGTATGTATTACGTGTGTCATATAGGTATATTGTATGTATTACATGTGTCATATAGGTATGTTGTATGTATTACGTGTGTCATATAGGTATGTTGTATGTATTACGTGTGTCACATAGGTATATTGTATGTATTACGTGTGTCATATAGGTATATTGTATGTATTACGTGTGTCATATAGGTATATTGTATATAGTACGTGTGTCATATAGGTATATTGTATGTATTACGTGTGTCACATAGGTATATTGTATGTATTACGTGTGTCTTATAGATATGGTGTATGTATTACGTGTGTCATATAGGTATGGTGTATGTATTACGTGTGTCACATAGGTATATTGTATGTATTACGTGTGTCATATAGGTATATTGTATATAGTACGTGTGTCATATAGGTATATTGTATGTATTACGTGTGTCATATAGGTATGGTGTATGTATAACGTGTGTCATACAGGTATATTATATATAGTACGTGTGTCATATAGGTATATTGTATGTATTACGTGTGTCATATAGGTATATTGTATGTATTACGTGTGTCATATAGGTATGTTGTATGTATTACGTGTGTCATATAGGTATATTGTATGTATTACGTGTGTCACATAGGTATATTGTATGTATTACGTGTGTCTTATAGATATGCTGTATGTATTAGGTGTGTCATATAGGTATGGTGTATGCATTTTGTGTGTCATATAGGTATATTGTATGTATTAGGTGTGTCATATAGGTATGGTGTATGTATTACGTGTGTCATATAGATATATTGTATGTATTACGTGTGTCATATAGATATGGTGTATGTATTACCAGTGTCATATAGATATATTGTATGTAGTACGTGTGTCATATCGGTATATTGTATGTATAACATGTGTCATGTAGGTATATTTTATGTATTACGTGTGTCATATAGGTATATTGTATGTATTACCTGTGTCATATAGATATATTGTATGTATTACGTGTGTCAGATAGGTATATTGTATGTATTACGTGTCATATAGGTATATTGTATGTATTACGTGTGTCATATAGGTATATTGTATGTATTACGTGTGTCATATAGGTATGGTGTATGTATTACGTGTTTCATATCGGTATATTGTATGTATTACGTGTGTCATGTAGGTATATTGTATGTTTTACGTGTGTCATATAGGTATATTGTATGTATTACCTGTGTCATATAGATATATTGTATGTATTATGTGTGTCATATAGATATATTGTATGTATTACGTGTGTCATATAGGTATATTGTATGTATTACGTGTGTCATATAGGTATATTGTATGTATTACGTGTGTCATATAGATATGGTGTATGTATTACGTGTGTCATATAGATATGGTGTATGTATTACATGTGTCATATAGGTATATTGTATGTATTACGTGTGTCACATAGGTATATTGTATGTATTACGTGTGTCATATAGGTATATTGTATGTATTACGTGTGTCATATAGGTATATTGAATGGGGTGCGTTTGTCAGATAGGTATATTGAATGGGGTACGTGTGTCATATAGATATATTGTATGTATTACATGTGTCATATAGGTATGGAGTATGTATTACGTGTGTCAAATAAGTATATTGTATGTATTATGTGTGTCATATAGGTATATTGTATGTGTTACGTGTGTCATATAGGTATATTGTATGTATTACGTGTGTCATTTAGGTATCTTGTATGTATTACGTGTGTCAAATAGGTATATTGTATGTATTACGTGTGTCACATAGGTATATTGTATGTATTACGTGTGTCATATAGGTATATTGTATGTATTACGTGTGTCATATAGGTATATTGAATGGGGTGCGTGTGTCATATAGGTATATTGAATGGGGTACGTGTGTCATATAGATATATTGTATGTATTACATGTGTCATATAGGTATGGAGTATGTATTACGTGTGTCAAATAAGTATATTGTATGTATTATGTGTGTCATATAGGTATATTGTATGTGTTACGTGTGTCATATAGGTATATTGTATGTATTACGTGTGTCATTTAGGTATCTTGTATGTATTACGTGTGTCAAATAGGTATATTGTATGTATTACGTGTGTCATATAGGATTGATGTATGTATTTTGTGTGTTTTATAGATATGGTGTATGAGTGTATTAGGTGTGTCATATAGGTATGGTGTATGTATTACGTGTGTCATATGGGTATATTGTATGTAGTAGGTGTGTCATATAGGTATATTGTACATATTACCTTTGTCATATAGGTATATTGTACATATTACCTTTGTCATATACATGTAAGTATATTGTACGTATTATATGTGTCATATAAGCATCTTGTGTGTATTACTTAAAGACTGACAATGCAAGGAAAACAAACCCATCAGTACAGACAAGTGTTTGATTGAGTAATTTTCAATCTGGTATTATTATTGCACTCTTTATTTCTTCATTAAATACGTTGCTGAGTTTTCGTTTGTTTTATGATACTTATTATGAGGGGGTCACAGATACGGAATAGAAAGAATAAATCACCAATAAATAATAATTGTAAATTCATAACAGACGTATTTGTTAAGTGATATTATATCATGCCTGTCTAACAGGTGTCCTGACCACGAGCTCATATGTTTTGAAGGTCACACTTCGTTAACTTCTGTACTCTGATGTTCTAGCTCGACATCAGCGAGGGCGGAACAAAGAAAGACAACTCTTTGTCAGTGTTGTAACACAGAAAGATACTAATTGTCTGCTCTTACGCATTGTGCGTTTCTGCTCATGAGACGGCGACATTTGTGGGAAAAATTATAATCTGTCTTTGCCTGCTTGCTAGTGCTTGATTTGTCAACAAATTATTGGATTCCAGTGGTGCTTACCTTATGGCCGACTGTGTTATCAGAAGGATTTCGTGCATGAACCCAAAAATTCTATATGTATACCATTGTTCGAATGCACCACAAGAAATGCAAAATGAGAACTTTACATTTGATAATAGTTCGTTTGAAAGACATTCATGATATTTATTTGACGCGTTGTGTTATATCTAGTTTTACGTTACGAGCAGTGATGGTGGCAGTCCTGAGGATAAGTCACATTGTCGGTGATGCTGGCAGTCCTGAGGATAAGTCACATTGTCGGTGATGGTGGCAGTCCTGAGGATAAGTCACATTGTCGGCGATGGTAGCAGTCCTGAAGATAAGTCACATTGTCGGTGATGGTTGCTGTCCTGAGGATAAGTCATATTGTCGGTGATGGTTGCAGTCCTGAGGATAAGTCACACTGTCGGTGATGGTGGCAGTCCTGAGGATAAGTCACATTGTCGGTGATGGTAGCAGTCCTGAGGCCAAGACGCGTTTTGTGTGATGGTCCTGACGATGGTGGTAGTCCTGATGGTGTCAGTCCTGAAGCTAAGCCGTCCCTTGGTTGATGGTGGCGTTCTTAATAGTGGCAGTCCTGACGCTGAGACACCTCTTGTGTGATGGTGGCAGTCCTTGCGGTGGCAGTCCTGAAGAGCTAAGACGCCTCTTGTGTGATGGTGGCAGTCCTAATGGTGGCAGTCCTGACGCTGAGACACTTCTTGTGTGATGGTGGCGGTCCTAATGATGGCAGTCCTGATGCTAAGACACATCTTGGATAATAGTAGCAGTCCTGAAGCTAAACCATCTCTTGGGTGATAGTGATAGTCCTGATGGTGGCTGTTATAAAGCTAAGGCTGTGTGATGGTGGCAGTCCTGATGTGATGCTGGCAGTCCTGATGTGATGGTAGCAGTCCTGAGGCTAAGATTGAGTGATGGTGGCAGACTTGAAGCTAAGATTGGGTGATAGTGGCAGTCCTGAAGCTAAGATTTGGTGATGGTGGCAGTCCTGAAGCTAAAGTTGTGTGATGGAGGCAGTCCTGAAGCTAATTAAGGTTGTGTGATGGTGGCAGTCCTGAAGCTAAGGTTGTGTGATGGTGGCAGTCCTGATGCTAAGATTGGGTGATGGTGGCAGTCCTGAAGCTAAGGTTGTGTGATGGTGGCAGTCCTGAAGCTAAGATTGGGTGATGGTGGCATCCCGAAACTAAGGTTGTGTGATGATGGCAGTCCTGAAGCTAAGATTGGGTGATGGTGGCAGTCCTGAAGCTAAGGTTGTGTGATGGAGGCAGTGCTGAAGCTAAGGTTGTGTAATGGAGGCAGTGCTGAAGCTAAGGTTGTGTAATGGAGGCAGTCCTGAAGCTAAGCCACTTCTGGAGTGACTATGACAGTCCTAAAGATAAGCCAACTCTTTGTCGATGGTGGCTGTCCTGATGATGGGCAGCCCTGAAACTATGATGACTTTTTGGTGACGGTGGAAGTCCTGAAGCTAAGCCATCTCTTGGGTGATGGTGGCAGTCCTGAAGTTATGTCGCCTCTTGGGAGATGGTGGCGGTCCTGAAGTTAAGTCGACTTTCGGGAGATGGTGACAGTCCTGATGCTATACCATATCGTGCATGATAGTGGAGTCATTGATAAGAATAAATTGACAAACACTCCTGGATTTTGTTGGGAGCCGGTTTACCTCGGTTGGTTAGGTGTCTGGCGTGTGACCGAGAGGTCACAAATTCGAGTCGCGCTGTCCTCGGATAAGAATCCAAAGTCCAGTATCACGGTAGACATCGGAAGTAAAAATCCCTACGCTGTTTCGAGTGGGTCTTTCATGAAAGTTTTTATTTAAAAATACCTGTTCATTGCATCAAGAAGAAGCCGTCACCACTTTAATGCACTATATAAGATGACGCCGTCACCACATTAATGCACTATATAAGATGACGCCGTCACCACATTATTGCACTATATAAGATGTCGCCGTCACCACATTATTGCACTATATAAGATGACGCCGTCACCACATTAATGCACTATATAAGATGACGCCGTCACCACATTAATGCACTATATAAGATGACGCCGTCACCACATTAATGCACTATATAAGAAGACGCCGTCACCACATTAATGCACTATATAAGATGACGCCGTCACCACATTAATGCACTATATAAGAAGACGCCGTCACCACATTAATGCACTATATAAGATGACGCCGTCACCGCATTATTGCACTATATAAGAAGACGCCGTCACCACATTATTGCACTATATAAGATGACGCCGTCACCACATTATTGCACTATATAAGATGACGCCGTCACCACATTATTGCACTATATAAGATGACGCCGTCACCACATTAATGCACTATATAAGATGACGCCGTCACCACATTATTGCACTATATAAGAAGACGACGTCACCACATTAATGTACTATATAAGATGACGCCGTCACCACATTATTGCACTATATAAGATGACGCCGTCACCACATTATTGCACTATATAAGATGACGCCGTCACCACATTAATGCACTATATAAGATGACGCCGTCTTCACATTTATGTACTATATAAGATGACCTCTTGCTGTTAGACCTTTCTGTTTATCAAAGAAGATTATTTTGGTAATGAAAGTTTACTAATGTCTATGTGAAATAAATTTGCATACTTCCTGATCAAACTTCAATCCCCAGACAGTCCCAAACCCTCCTAGGAGAGTCTGGACTCAAATTCTAGCTCGAAGATTAAAAAAGTAATATTGAAAGACAACGTTTGCTCTCGGATACAACTATTAAAACTTCCGTGTCATTGGTATTTGTTACTACTGATAGATTTCTAAAACAGTAATTAGGGAGTAGGGTTTACGTATGTGCAACCTCTACCTATAATGTAATGTCTTATACCATGTTATTTCAAGTGAAATTTAAGTGTCAGATAATACTTAAATTTCAGGATCGTGGGCCTTTTATCGTCGGGCTTCTGAAAGCCTAGGCGGACCCTAACCTTCAAGTTAATCTCTTTTCCCGTTATTTCCCAGTGTAAAATCGTATTAGTTTTTTAAGTGAGTAACAAGATCCGTAGCCGGACTTAGAATTATATTTATCAGTCATGCCAGTTTTCATGAAAAACCTCCCATTAGTTTTGAAGAGGTCCATCAGGGCTTACTAGAATATACAAATAGAGAACCGCTTCATTTTAAACCCTAAAATGTTTTTTAGAAAATCCCCAAAACAGTAGTTTCTTCACAATTACTCATTTCACTAGGGGCAGGCTTGGTGTAGTGGTTAAGCGCCGACGATCCGGGTTAGATTCCCGGGTTGCGCTACTACCTATGTTCAAAAGGTTGGTAACCTCCTGCTTCCATGTCGCGGCATAACTGAAATTTTGTTGAAAGCGACGTAAAACACCAATCAACCAACCAACCAACTCATTTTACTAATTAAAATAAGAATTTCATAAGAAATAAGAGTCAATGGAATGACATGAGTGAACGGCAAAGCTAAGTGTCGCATTTCCTCACATGGAAAAAATTCCTACGTTTTTCAAAACAGACTTTGGAAATCGATGAACTTCATCTTCTCTTTATATAAGAAGAGGCAGGAGCTTTACAAATATTTGATTATCCTATGACCAACAGTGTCCTTTTTGTTGTGTTCACGAGGTTTGTCACTACATACCAAATGTGACCTTGACATTTGATTTTGAAGGTCACCCTTTCCTCGTTGCTATCACCCTGGTCATCCTATGGTGAGTAGTTCTCTTTCTATTCCGTTCACAGTATTTTCAAACCAAACCCACAGACCTTAAAACCCAAATAAATCAATCCTCTCTTCAAAGCCAGTATTTGTGGAATGTATGATGACTCTGTACTAAGTTTTTTTTCTCTTCAAGTTGTGTAACAAGGGTTCAGACATAATAAGGAGTCAATCCACTTACCATCAATGGAAAGATACATCACTGGTATAAATGTAATAGATGTTCCATTTGTACATTTTGAGAAACTTGTTTTGTTAAACTTCTAAACAGACAAACGGACAGACAGGGTGATTCCAATTTACCCCCAGAAACTTCGTTTGCAGGGGGTATGATAAAAGGAGATAAAGTGAGAGGAAAGTTATCTAACTTATATACTAATAGCCTCTGTCAGATGCGTTGGTAAAAGTTTCATCCATACATGAGAACCACCTAAAACATCTTAAAAAGCTGAGGTAAGTACTGTCCAAATAGGAAATGGTGGAGTCAATGTTGTGGCTCTAACCCAAGCAATTCAAATGTGCTGCCAGCTGACCTGCAATGATTAGTGACAGGACTTCCTCCTTCACAATGTCATGAATCCTTCCACCACTACAGCATGCTACCACCTGACCTACAATGATTAGTAACAGAACTTCCTCATTTCCAAGGTCACAATTCCTTCCCCCACTACAGTGTGCTACCACCTGACCTAAAATGATTAGTGACAAGGCTTCCTCCTTCACAAGGTCACGATTCCTTCCACCATTACAGCTAGCTACCACCTGACCTACAATAAGTAGTGACATGGCTTCCTCCCCCACAAGGTCACAATTCCTTCCACCATTACAGTGTGCTACCACCTAACCTTCAATGATTAGTGACATGGCTTCCTCCCTCACAAGGTCACAATTCCTTCCACCACTACAGCCTGCTACCACCTGACCTACAATGATTAGTGACAGGACTTCTTCATTTCCAAGGTCACAATTCCTTCCCCCACTACAGTGTGCTACCACCTGACCTAAAATGATTAGTGACATGGCTTCCTCCTTCACAAGGTCACGATTCCTTCCACCATTACAGTGTGCTACCACCTAACCTTCAATGATTAGTGACATGGCTTCCTCCCTCACAAGGTCACAATTCCTTCCACCACTACAGCCTGCTACCACCTGACCTACAATGATTAGTGACAGGACTTCCTCATTTCCAAGGTCACAATTCCTTCCACCATTACAGTGTGCTACCACCTGACCTACAATAATTAGTGACATGGCTTCCTCCCTCACAAGGTCATGATTCCTTCCACCACTACAGCCTGCTACCACCTGACCTAAAATGATTAGTGACATGGCTTCCTCCCTCACAAGGAAAGGTCATGATTCCTTCCACCATTACAGTGTGCTACCACCTGACCTACAATGATTAGTGACATGGTTTCCTCCCTCACAAGGAAAGGTCATGATTCCTTCCACCATTACAGTGTGCTACCACCTGACCTACAATGATTAATGACAGGACTTCCTCCCCCACAATGTCACACTATTCTTTCCACATCCTACAGCGTGCTAACACCTGAACTACAACAGTTAGTGCAGGGACTTCCTCCCTCATGATGTCACGAATTCTTACACCACTACACTTACACCACTACACTTTGAAACATAATATATTTTCTATATTTAATTGTAAAGTATAGTAGAATTATCATTTAACATGCAATTATGCATCAACAACAGAAAACCAAATTCAAAACAATCATGTTTCATCAAAATATAGAAATGATTCACATGGTATCTCTTACCGACATCTGTCACACACTGATTACAAAGCATGAACACAAGTTTCTCAATGTCAATAATTTATAATGCTATTTTGGCCACACACCAATGGTCCATAATATCTTGACATCTGTCTTACATACATTTTCAATAGTCCCTAATTAAGACATGAATCAGATTGCGTAGATACACTACATTTGTAGATCAACATTCTATACATATTGTATAGATCTGTTTTCTCCCCCTAGCAGACACATTAACACAGAGGAAATACATGCAACATTCTATACATATTGTATAGATCTGTTTTCTCCCCCTAGCAGACACATTAACACAGAGGAAATACATGCAACATTCTATACATATTGTATAGATCTGTTTTCTCCCCCTAGCAGACACATTAACACAGAGGAAATACATGCAACATTCTATACATATTGTATAGATCTGTTTTCTCCCCCTAGCAGACACATTAACACAGAGGAAATACATGCAACATTCTATACATATTGTATAGATCTGTTTTCTCCCCCTAGCAGACACATTAACACAGAGGAAATAAATGCAACATTTTTTATCATTTTTAACTAAGCAGTCATATTAACACTAATGAAATGCGGGTCTTTATCACCTTTAATTACAATAGCCAGGTAAGACTCTCTCCCTCCTCACCTACCCCATCTGGATCTATGTCCATCTCAGGTAGCAGTTAATAGTTCAACTTCAGTTCCCACACTGTCTATATTTAGACTAGTTACTATAATAACATAATTTTAACTGGGTTCTCACACTGTCTACATCTACACTGGTTTCTATGGTAACATAGAGACAACTAGCCAGCTAGCCATCCACAATTAGATTACTGTATAACAAATGATTTAACCATGATAAAATAAAGTGGTCATCCACAGATACATTGTTACACTACCACAGCCTTGGACACCACAAACTCTCATACAGGTCTCGTACATCTACCATCAACTGCATTCAGCTATACAAAACATATACAACCATTGTTTAACCTGTCATATCCATCTCTCTTATCAACAGAATATACAACAAAAAACACAATAACTATCCTCAAATATTCAAACATACTGTTATACGGAATCCTCTTTTTTTTAAATATACTTCTTTATATAAACAAGATCTTTTATAAGATATTTTTTCCAAGTGTACAATCAAACAGTGTAAAATATCATTTCTTCCAGCATTACTTACATTGCAATTGGGTAATTTAACTGAAAAAGTACACTTTTAATACCTTCTTCTATAAATATTTACAGTTTTAATGAACACAAATACATTATCCTTATGGTATAATGTGCCTGTACTGTTCAGGCTATGAACTCTACTTACAAATATATCTGGTATGACAAATTAATATATGTATCTTTGAAACGTAAACATGGATTTTACATAGCTTTGTATTTGTCATCTCTTGAATTGCTTGATAAAAGTCGTGAGGCCAAAAATTTGCAATACAGAGTGTTTGTGTTCCTTTACTTTTTAATTATTTTCAGTTTTCAAGAAGACATGACACACTACAATAAATATCCAGGAAAAATGTGTCTTGGTACCATATATAACATATCAATGCAGCAGCACAATGAACTCGGGAAATATGGGGAAGTTGTTAAAAGAATACAAAATAAAGTTACTGCTTAAATATGGACAATTTCATGAAAAATACATATATTCACCATTACATACATATATATCAAATTTTTCAATCTTTATCATGAGTTACTGGGAATGCTGAAACATATTCAAAACAAGACTGTGTACCACACCCACTATAGATATACCAGCCCTTTTACTTAAAGATATATACGTTATTACTTTAGTGGTTACAGAATGCCCTGTAGAGTCAGACGAGCATGAGAAACACCATACACCAAGGTACTGACTACTTTTGGTATATAGCTCATTACGAAGTCACCATTTCACAGATCATGACTACATTTCAAAGGATTCATTAAAAGAGCTTGTACATCAAAAGACCCACTGACAGAGCTTGCACTCCAAAATTAAAATCTTTATAACTTACAGTTCAAAAGTTATATCGAAACTTAAAGTTAAGTTGGTGACAGCCCAACGGACCATAAGCATTCTCTTGACACTGAAGCAGGATAAAAATAGCCAAAATAATACATTGACAGCGAGACGGACATAAAATAATGACAAGTATAGTCTTCATAAAACAATAAAAATACACTATAGACCAGACCATTAAATATTCCAAAATCCTAAGAATACTACATTTATCTATTTTTCTTCTCTTTTCCGTACAAACTGTCCAAACCTAGTCCTGTGAACACTAACACTGTGCCAACCCACTGCCGACTGTTCATAGGATTCTGGAAGATTATAACGGAGGCCAGAATGGTAAAGAACTTCCGTGTCGTTGTAATTATAGAACAAGTTAAAGGTCCAAATGAGGTCACTGTCACAAAAATGAACATCTGAAAAAGAAAGTACAAAAAATATCAGCTGTGTCCTTCATTGATGTATCAAACACATCATACTTGTATAATGGACAAGAGGAGCTGCAAGATGACTGATTAAAACTGGTTAAATCTAGTATTCAGATGTAGGTAAAGGAAAATAGAAAAATGTGGATTAGATGTAACAAACCAAACTGATCCTTCCCAATTTATAAACTTGACTTATGATAAGACAGGTTGTCAACAGCAGACCTGACTGAATAGGTGTGCCATCCTCTACATGCCAACATTTACCAACAGTATTTACTGTCTCCTCCAAGAGGACACAAAAAAGGACATCAATGAGTCGCCAGTCAAAAACCGACTTAGCCTCAGCTACACAGGTTACTGATTGACCTATCCAGACTCCATTGTGAGACATTAACATCCTACATGGAATACCTATGATACTTTGATTGATATATATAAATAGTGTTGAGTGCAGAAAACAACTCTGTTTGATTTCATGGAATATTAGATTGAGGAATATTTATATGGGTTCTTTGTATATAGGGATAATTACAAGATATCAAATTATACAAGACCACATACAATTACACAGAAGATGTTATGAAAGTTTTTTTGAGTTTTGTGTAACTTTCCACCCCTGATACTGCAAACACAGAACCTGAACAAGAAATAATTGAATTCATGACAATTTTTTTTTATTAAAAACCAGAACCTAGCATTTTATGTTCTGCATACTGTAGGAGTAAATGTTACGAAAAATACTTAAAAATTTCAAAAGATAAGTTGTGAAATGGTCTACTGATAACAAAAGAATTTCCAAAGAACACCCAGAGTTATCTAACCTGTCCTGCTGCACTAGCTGCTCCAAACGTCAACATCTTGCCTATAACAGATGGATATCTCTGAGCAAATGCTAGGAATGCCAACCCCTCTCCTGACGATACTAAACCTGCAAGTCACATGATCAACATTACAAGTCATATGATCAAAATTACAAGTCATTACTCAAACAGCAAGTCACATGATCAATATGACAGCACATTGCTCAAACAGCAAGTCACATGATCAATATGACATCACATTGCTCAATCTGCAAACTGATTACAGATTTTATTCTTAATGACTGCTTGTTTATAGATACAGTACTTAATTATTGTTCAATGATAGTTACTACACTTATTGATTGCTCGTTTACACATACTACCAAAACTAATCCACTAACTTCCAAATCTTTCCCAATAGAGAATTAAATGGCAATGCTTCCCAACAAAGAATAATCTATACAGTAAAGGTCACCATGGTAACTAGAAGACTGACAAAATAAGAAGGGCCCCACAGGATGCTTGTCACCATGACCTTGACCTTAATTTGGTACCAAAGGAAAGGTCTTGTCATAAAGAATACATATGCCAATTATGAAAGCCATACTTCTTGCGGTTCAATAGTTATAGTCAATGTTAAAGTTTTTAAAAACAGGTCAAAGGTCACTGTCAAGGTCACATGATAAAAAATATTGGTACCAAGGAAAAGGTCTTGTCATAAACAAAACACATGCCAAATATGAAAGCTCTACCTGTGACAGTGTATTAGATATGGCCAATATTAAAGATTTTAGCTGAAGGACAGATGGACAGACAGACAGACAGACAGAGTGATTACTATGGGGCATCTGTTTATGAAGCGGGGCCCCAACTAGATGACATAGCCAATATTAAAGTTTTTAGCTGATGAATAGACAGACAGACAGAGTGATTACTATAGGGCTTCCACTTAAATGTATGAAGTGGGGCCCTAACAAGATGACATAGCTCTACTTACCTATTGCTAACCATAAAATGGACCATATATTGACAAACAACATCATGCTGAATGGCCCTGTCTTATGATCAGATCTCATTCTTTCCTGTGTGGCTCCTGTCACTCCATCCAAGGTCAAAGACACTAGCTATAATAAGAAAAAAATATTTTTGTTTGTAAAACACAAATGCCCCTTGGTCCTTTCAACATTATGAATCACTAAAATACACCCATGCCTTAATGTAATATATTCTGGTTTCCTTATTGCTTCATATCATATTCAGAAAAATTTCATTTATGTAATGACTGTATCTGCCACATGTCTTGTTTCAAATTAAACCCCTTGCAATGGATGTAATTACTGGTTAACAATATAAATGTAGTAATGTCCCATTCTATGACATGGTGCTTTAGCTAGGTTAATGGTCACAGTGGTGACTTAATCAACAATATCTCAAAGTCTATGTAGATATCTATTGAATAAAGTGTGATAGGATTATAGGAAGTATTTTAAAATATAAAAATATGTTGTGGAGTTTTACTACTTTTAAGGGTTATTAAAACATACAGTGTTTGATCTCTTTAGCACTGAGTAAGTTTAAATAATCTCCTAAAAGTTTAGAAACAGCAACAGTCACATGTCCCTACCAGGAATATATCCTTTAGTTACAAAGTGGCAAAGTGAAATGTGGTCCATAACTAACCTAACCACTGGGGATGCCTGTTACCGTGTGTGTACAAAAACTTACCAGAAGGAATTCACCGAATCCAAACAATGAAGCCGAGTCTGATTTCGCAGATGCTTTGCTGTCTTTATATAAGAACATGGCGACACCTAGTACAATCATAAGTACAAAGAGAAACTTTGCCGCTGGATATCGCTTCCTGGCAAATATAATGCCAAGTATCATAACAGGAATAGGCTTGGCAGATTTACCCAGGACCTGTAAGTACACAGAAAACACAATGAAAGTAGCATCAGTATGTCTTTCTAAGGCTACATATGGCAAATATATTCAAGACTGAAAATTGCTGCGAGCCATTCATATAGTAAACGAAAAACGTTAAATAAAATGACCGACAATGGAAAAATATTATGTTATTTTAATGTGCTGATGCTAGTTTTGTTATAAATACTCTTATATATATACAGGAAGTTTACCTTGAATGCATGATATTTTATCATTAATCTACTTAATAAATGAATGATATTCAACTGGTTGTTATGGGGTATTATATTACATGTACCATCTGGATTTTGATAAACCGAACGACGCCTGGTAGGCATACCATTTGTGTATCATTCCACGCCCAGCAGATGGCAGTATAGTATTACGTTCACAGACCGTCATTTATGGGTAAGTATCAACCCTCTGCTTTACATAGTGATCGGGAAGGCAAATAGGATCAATGGGACTATGGCCCTTCTTGCCGGCGACTCGATGGGCCATTTTCAATTTCTATGGGCCATCTAATTTTTTCAATGAGCCATTTTAGCATTTTTTTTTTTTGGGTGGGTGGGGGGGGGGGGGCACAAAATGCCATTCAAATGAATCAGACACTTCCAAATTACTAAGTTTGTGAATACAGAAACAGTAAACAACTACTTGTAAATGCATTGTTTTTACAATTTCATTGTTGGAAAAGTATAGCCAAGGCAATATCTTCAACCAGCGATCATGCAATGTTCTTTTACGATCGTGGCCTTGGGCAGGGTCATGTATATCGCCATCACCCTCATCATGCTCAGATATTTCGGTAGGTTCCGATGGAGCATCTCCAGCATTTTTGTCCAAAGGTAGTGTACTTGACTGATGGGAGAAG
Organism: Pteria penguin; assembly: GCA_035048485.1. Taxonomy (NCBI): domain Eukaryota; kingdom Metazoa; phylum Mollusca; class Bivalvia; order Pterioida; family Pteriidae; genus Pteria; species Pteria penguin. The sequence continues at coordinate 662,745 of CM068584.1, forward strand.
AACCTTAGCTTCGGTTGCTTAGGGTCCGGTTGTGGAACTTTTTAGGTGGCATTTTTGTGCACTGAAGGTCACGCTACAATATAGTTAGATACTAAGCATGTAGACCGTTTTGAATTTCCCCGCGCTGAAGAGTTTAGTTTATTTGAGAGAGCAAATTTGATTGAATTATGCATGAATCGATCAACCAATCGGATAAACCTCGTTTCCATCGGATATGATAAGATAAACAAAATGACGAAACCAATAACGGACTTCGAAGTTTGGTAGTCCTACGAGATCGACACGAAGACTGACTGTTCACGAGCTCAATATGCCGACTTTTATGTCACACTATATCAGATTTTCGTAATGCGCACCTGGGCGCACCGAGGAGATAGTTTAATGCACCATTTTCCGTCTGAATGGGACTATGGCGCAGGGCGCGTTGCCTTCCTGATCACTGTTTACATAGTCTATGTAGGATAAAATCCATAATGTAAATAAAGTCCACTGAAGTAGTAAGTGTTTATATCAGTAGGTTTTGTTACTGTTTACACCAGGTGACGGAGGTGCTGGATCTGCCACTGACACCACTCACAGATTATTGATGGTGGCAACACCCACCCGGTGCATCGCTACATAATTATGTCCTATGCCATGTACCAGCCTGAGCCTGCAGTAGTGAGGGATCTTCTACATAATCATGTCCTATGTCATGTACCAGTCTGCAGTAGCAACGGATTTTCTACTTAATTATGTCCTATGCCATGTACTAGCCTGCAGTAGTGAGGGATCTTCTACATAATTATGTCCGTTGCCATTTACCAGCTTGCAGTAGTGAGGGATCTTCTACATAATTATGTCCGTTGCCATGTACCAGCCTGCAGTAGTGAGGGATCTTCTACATAATTATGTCCGTTGCCATGTACCAGCCTGCAGTAGTGAGGGATCTTCTACATAATTATGTCCGTTGCCATTTACCAGCTTGCAGTAGTGAGGGATCTTCTAGATAATTATGTCCTATGCCATGTACCAGCCTGCAGTAGTGAGGGATCTTCTACATAATTATGTCCTATGCCATGTACCAGCCTGCAGTAGTGAGGGATCTTCTACATAATTATGTCCGTTGCCATGTACCAGCCTGCAGTAGTGAGGGATCTTCTACATAATTATGTCCGTTGCCATTTACCAGCTTGCAGTAGTGAGGGATCTTCTAGATAATTATGTCCTATGCCATGTACCAGCCTGCAGTAGTGAGGGATTTTCTACATAATTATGTCCGTTGCCATGTACAAGCCTGCAGTAGTGAGGGATCTTCTACATAATTATGTCCGTTGCCATGTACCAGCCTGCAGTAGTGAGGGATCTTCTACATAATTATGTCCGTTGCCATTTACCAGCTTGCAGTAGTGAGGGATCTTCTAGATAATTATGTCCTATGCCATGTACCAGCCTGCAGTAGTGAGGGATCTTCTACATAATTATGTCCTATGCCATGTACCAGCCTGCAGTAGTGAGGGATCTTCTACATAATTATGTCCGTTGCCATTTACCAGCTTGCAGTAGTGAGGGATCTTCTAGATAATTATGTCCTATGCCATGTACCAGCCTGCAGTAGTGAGGGATTTTCTACATAATTATGTCCGTTGCCATGTACAAGCCTGCAGTAGTGAGGGATCTTCTACATAATTATGTCCGTTGCCATGTACCAGCTTGCAGTAGTGAGGGATCTTCTAGATAATTATTTCCTATGCCATGTACCAGCCTGCAGTAGTGAGGGATTTTCTACATAATTATGTCCGTTGCCATGTACAAGCCTGCAGTAGTGAGGGATCTTCTACATTTGACTGTATACCGTGACAAAGGCCTCTGTTCATATTGTCTCATCCAAAGGACAATATGGCAGACTAAAGATGGCAAATCACCTTAGAAAACCAGAGCCAAGACCTACAACCAACTACAGTATACCAGTACCATTAAATTCCTATACAGTGGACTCCATTTTATCTGATATCGTATTATCTGATATTTCGTTTTATCTGATATGATATTAAAACACCAAACCGTTTCTATGTATTTCTGTAATAATTTATCTTTTTTATCTGATAGTGAAAAGTCCAAGTTTCGGATTATCTGATAGCAAATTCACCGTTGAAAAAATATTTCACCCCGAATTTAGCCTATTTTAAGCCCGAATATTGTTGTGAAACCACCAAGACGTGACAACATAGGCATATAACAACACCTACGGCAATACGATGACGACTAAGGAATAATAATTGATTGATTGTGTACACAACTATTGACATCTTATTGAAGTACCTGTACAGGTTTAATTAGTGATCGCTGTAGCGTCATTCGTAATTAATGAAATATGTTGATGACCAAAATTGAATAGATGTATCTTAAATAATCGGATATAATACGCACCGGAGTATATAAATGACCTCAAAAATCAAGAAAAACGTCTAACTCTGTGTATAATACGCAGGGAAAAAATCAAAAGAATAATGTCAATTTCGTAATGAAACAACAAGACCGCGAGACGCAATCTATATTTCTTAGCATGTGTATATGATTTTGTTTTGATGTTTAGTGATTCGTCTTTTGTGTATCTCCTGTCATTTAATCGTTGATGTTGTCAACTGAATTCGCTTTGCCGTATTTCTATCACAATGAGATCACGTTACGTAAATTATCACCAAAAGCGGCATGGAATGACCAGTCTTTATTCATCGTGTGATATCAACGCCTTTCTCTCATTCACTTCATTTACGATCTGTACTAAAGTTAAAATGAGATTCTTGGTTGTAAATATGTTACTCTTACTGGTCTTTCCACTTTGTTGTGGAATCAGAGAGTCATAAATTCTGACATGAAGGAACATTACAATTCTGAAACCGCGAGTTGTGGTCACACTGCCAACACCTCATGTGACTGAAGCTCACGAGCGAGACTGTCAGATATATAGCACAAAAGATGCACGATTTGAACCTTACCTGAGTGGGATAGCTGACATGCTGCAGTGCATGGTTACTAGCCAGCATGGCACCTAAGTATGAGAGAGAACACAAAGCATACATTTTGGTCGGGGTATGATCTCTATCCTTCTGCCAGATGTTCATAGCTGAAAATAAACAAAATCATGGCTACCTCAGTGACAATGCGAAGAAAAAGGTAATCATTCACAGACGCTATAGAAACCAGGTCTAATCATCCTCTTAGTGCTATAGAAACGAGTTATCATACCTGACCCAATCTGATTAAAACCATATCTTTATTCCGCTTCTCTATTTGTCACATTGCGGATAAAGATCTGGCAAAACCCCATAATGGGGTCATGTTCTGGTGAACTCTGATAAAGTTTCAGTCACCGAAACCGTTAATTCCTATAGCCAATCAATGACTCAGCTAGGCACCTGATAGTGACACAATATAACTAACAAAGACTACCTTGTGGGTCACGCACTCTGTGGATGTTAATTTCATTCCTAGAAATTTGTAGCCAATCCACTGATTGTCTGAAAATCAGAGTTCACCTAAACATGACCCCTTACAGTGATTCACCAGATCTTTATCCGCAATGGGACAAATAGAGAAGCAGAATAAAGATATGGTTTTAATCAGATTGCATACCTGACCCTGTAAGTTGTCATGCTATTTTTTAATAAATTAATATAAATTTATTTCATATGGATCATTCTGAGGCACAAAATCAAAAAAGTAAACTCAATTATAAGTGTTTAAGTAAGGAGTCATAAATGTACATATCTTTATTTAATGTGAATTTTTTCATAGACCTTGCATATCACACAAGAAGTACACAAATATAGTGAGCATATTGCCTTACTGCCAAAAAATATTTAAAAAAAAATGGAAGTCTGATCTAGCTTCCACACTGTTTCTTAGAAAGAATAAAAATGAATTCATTACATTTTATTAATTAATGTTATCATAAGACTTTAATCCTTCAGTGTTTTAATATTTCAACAGTATGTCATTTTGTTCTCCCTGGTTTATGTACCAATCTCTTCATATACATGTATACTGTTAGCTCTTACCAATTTTGGCTGATATGGCATTGATGATACATTGTATAAACACTAATGACAGAGTATATCGAAATTTCTCCGACTTCTCTCCTTCTCCATATTTTCCTTTTGTTCTGAAAATGTAAACATTTACCATGATTTAATTAAAAAGTCAGTCTGGAAATTTTTTCAATAAGTTATAGTTACATGTACATGTGCAGTTCACAAAAAGCCACTGGACATGTGACATATAAAATAAGAAGTACATGCAAGTGTCAAAGATAACCACAGAGTCTAATTTGGGACACTGACATTCTCATATACATGAATACAGGAATCCTTGACTATTTAACCTTAGCAAAAAACGAAAATTGTTAGAAAATACATTAAAATTGCAAATTTCAATGAAAATTTTGGTTCTTATAATGCAAATATGAGATTAATCAACTACATGTATCTAACTTAATCTTAAATATTTCTAATCCTGACACCATGACATTTTCATTGAAATATTCTATGAGTACTTCAGATATAGGTCAGGATATGCTTTCTGTGAATAATCTAAATTTACACCTAATACAGGATACCCTCACTTAAATCTGTTAACTTTCAATTGAAAAAAAAGTTGCAAGTTAAACCTAAGGTAGTATCAGTTGCAATGGGAAAGTATGCTTTGCCTGATCTTTCGAAGACCAGGCAAACAAACACTTTTTCATTGCAACTCTAAGTCTAATTAAGTTGAACTCCAAACCTATGGAGAAGCACAGAAATTCTACATGTATGTTCCCATAAAGGTCTGCATCCTGACCAAAATCCCATCCCTAGCGTTAGAGAAATGAGAAAACTGTTTTTTAATCTTCATATCAAGTAACAGATTAAACAGTTTTCAAAGGTTTGAGACCAACAATGTCCATATTACTGTCTGAGATTCTCGAAGTGGGACATCTGTATTTGATAACTAGCATTCAGAACATTTGAGGTGAAGCATGGGACTTTATCATAGAAAGCAATACATATTCTAGTGGGAAAAATTTTGATGAAATGGAACAATTAACATATTTTATCATTCAAACAAGTAAATTTTGAATACATGTTCTACACATTGGAAATATTGAACTTTCAGTCACGGATACTGGTTATACCAGTATTCTTAAGAATACTGGATTTAAATTCATTACCAGTATCTTCCAGTATTTTCTCAGTATTCTTAAGTCAAGAATACTGGAACAACCAGTGTTGTTGTGTATTGATACTTTTAAATGTGTATTTCAATAATATTTCAGTTTTCGTTTGTATTTTTTTTCTTTGTAAGACATTAGACTATAAAGAGGACCAAGATCGTCATTGAAAGTTTGATTAGAAGTAGAACAAGCTGTATTCTTATACATGTATAATGATAGCATTAAATGAATATTTCGATAACATTTCTGTTTCCGTTTTCATTTTCTAGGCTAGACATTACATTGTAATACAGAGACCGTCATTAATTTTTTTTAATCAGAAATGCTAGAGCAGTTTTCATGTATGTTGATATATATGAAATGAAAATTTCAATAATATTTTAGTTTCCGTTTTCATTTTCTAGACAGATATATAGTTATATAAAAGACCAAGACTGTTTTATGCCACCCCCCCCCTTTTTCAAAGATTCAAATGATGTTAACCCTTTAAACTGATAAAATTATGACAGATTACAGTATAATACTGATGTGTAATTAACTGTTACAGCTTTGATTCCTACACTTTATAAATACGCAATCGAATCAAATTCTCTATTCTAGGGTTCTTTAAATTTTTCTGTTTAAACCCCCATTTTTCTAAAATTTAGATGTATAACTCCTTAAGACCTAGAAATTATGGTAGATTATAGCATACTATACTGATTTATAATTAAAGAGAACAGCATTAACCGCTACATTTGATAAAAATGCTAGAGTTCTCGAAGGTTCCCTAGGGTTCTCTGGAGTTCTCTCTTTAGTAGAACCCGTAAACTTCTTACAGACATAACGTTTCCTTAAAAATGATTCATAAAATGCAATTTCTCAGTATCTGGATTATTTCTACAAGAATACTGGAAAAACCAGTATTCTTACAAGCATACTGGTAATGAATCTAAATCCAGTCTTCTCAAGAATACTGGTATACCAGTATCCGTGGCGGAAAGTTCAATATTTCCTACGCATTTCCAATCATATTTTACAAGCAAAACCCTTTATAATTGATAAAGAAGAACTTAAAGTTGTATTATCGATAAACCCCTAGTTTTACCCCGCCCAAGTGTCACGATCAGACTCCTCCAGTATCTAAGTAGACAAATAGATACAGTGATGTCACCCCAACTTCCACAATATCCATGGGGGTCTTTCAATGTTGATAGAAATAACACACTATCTTATGATGTAGTTATGTGTACTGTAGGCATACACGCTTTACCAAAATGTATTCTTTGTGTTCGGTCCATAGAATTACAGAAATACCGAAATCCCAGTGTATTTACAGAAATCCCCACAAAAAAACACAGAAATCCCCATTACTCATTCACCCTTATAGCAAGTTTCAGATATATTAAACAACAATTGATAGACTTACATGTACAACCATTTTATTTTTTTAACTTTAATGATCCACTACTGGCAGCCATGTTGGATTGGAAGTATACATAACAGTGTCAGAGTTTTGTTATACTTTATAATATAAACTGTATAAGATGTTCATACTTGTAAAGTAACATAAACCGATCATAAGGTTAAAAATCTAGCAAAGACAGTTAAGTACAACTTTATCTAAGTCATTTAATTATATACGTTTGAAATTAACAAACACTGTAACAAGTGACACCAATATATAATACATACATGTACATTTACCGAATTCAACAATAACAAGCCTCTTTGTGAAATATATTTGCCATTTATTGAAAGTATTTTGGAAATAGAATTAATTAATACTATTGTATATCTTTGACTGCGTTACTGTTATGTATACTTCCAATCAAACATGGCCGCCAGTAGTGGATCATTAAAATTTAAAAAAATAAAATAGTTATAAGTCTATCAATTGTTGTTTAATATATCTGAAACTTGCTATAAGGGTGAATGATGGTCCTATCTATTTACATATCGGTGATTTTTGATAAAGTAATGGGGATTTCTGTGTTTTTTGCGGGGATTTCTGTAAATACACGGGGATTTCGGTGATTTCTGTAATTCTATGGACCTCTTTGTGTTCTCTCTCATACATTATGACCATATGTTAATCTCCAATGATAAAAAATTGGTCCCATATACAACATATGTATTCTATAACGCCAACCATTGTACATTACCAATAATCAAATTAACCAGAGCTCATAAGCAGTTCATCAAAATCAAACACAATAAAGTTTTTATTATAAACCTACATTGATTCCTGTATAATGCCGTAGTAAAAGTAACAGAAGAACGTTCCGGCAGCGCACACGAGTAACTTGTTCCTGCTCATTTCTGGTTTGGTTTCCACGTGTGCCTCGTCTTCTTGGATGGATACTACACTTGCATGCTCCCCAGGGGAAACTAGACCTACCATAAATAGATTAAATCGTCAATAAAACTGGCTTATCTCAGATAACGTGACGTGTCGTACGCTCAGGTAAACTCTTGACGCCCCAACTTCCGCCAAACCGAACTCGTTTGAAACCTCGTACCTGATTGGTGTTCTTGATAGGGGATTTCCAAATTTCATTTCTCGTTGATTTAGTTTATATATAGATAGATAATCTATTTTAAGAAGTTGACCAGGAAGTCAATCGGCAACAAATCCACAAAAATACAAATATTTTCACATTCCCAATATTTATGGACAAGAAACCAGTATACAGTTTAATCAGATACATTTTGCAGTAACGATAAAATGAAAAATAGATCTACTGTGACAAATAAAAATATGATAAAGAACAGGGACGTATGATACGGACATATTGTATACATATTCGTAACATTCTTTGTAATAATTCTTTTTATCTAATTGTTAGTTTGATTGAGTTGGTACAGAGATATAGAGTAATTTTTTGGTATGCTTTTGTTTGTTTGTGTTTTTTTTTTAAAGTTTTTGTTTGTTTTATGTTTTGATTTGGGGTTTTTGTTTATTGTTTCGGGGTTTTTTTATTTTAATTTTTTCTATTTCATTTATTTATTTATTTATTATTATTATTTTTCATATGATATGTACATTGTAGCTTACTTCCTTTCCGATTTCATTTGATTATTTTACACATACATACTTATCAAATGATGTGCTTGGTTAACTGTGGATCTGTCCGTGAATTTATTTCAAATATTTGTATATGGTCATTTCTACTGTAAATATTATAATACTCTTTTGTATTAGAAAATATTTATAATACATTGTTGTTAATATTGTAAGACATTTTGGAATATATAATGAAGTATTAGCATCCCTGAATCTAAAATTAAATATTCAGTATAAACTTCGTGCGTATTGCTATTGGTGTCGAACTCCGGACATGATGACTCGGTGACACTTAGCTAACTATCTGATAAAAGGTTTATTCTCAAAGTAAAAAAAAAACATAATTATGTATCTTAAAGAATAGTATATAATATTTACATTGTATAAATGTGGACTTATCATTAATAATTTTATTGAATTGAAAATTAGTACATTTTAAATTAATTTTATTCATATTTTTTATTTAAAAAAGAATGTTCAATTAACATCATCAACCCTCCCTCTTTATATTGTAAATTATTCATATTAATTGTACATGTATATTTTGATTGAAATTCTATTAGCAACACAGCAAGACACAATATTCTGACCACATATGTAACAAGAAATTGAGAAAAAGTAGGATTTGTCAGAGGTTAGTCACTGTCCAGGTAAAATGGAAGGGGGGGGGGGGGGGTTATTTCATTATAATTAGAGAAAGTTGATGTAAATAACAACATATTTCATTAGTACCTTTGTAGTGTACGCTATAACTTGAGATCTCTTACTTGGATATTTGGAGTTGTCACTGAGCAGTTGTTTGTGTCGATGGACCTCAGGCTGCTGTATAGAAGATGCCATACCGGCACCAGATACATAGAGCTTTGGTTAAGGTAAAGTGATGTACTGTCCTTGCAATGCTGTGGATGTTCCTGCCATACGTCGTGGGTATCAGAGTCTGTAATTCATAGAACACTCTATACAGCATTGGAGGATTCAAGAGTTAGGATGTAGGTGTTAATGCAGGTTTTCATTTTAAGATTTCACCACACATACGTCATATTTTGTTTGTTTGTTTGTTTGTTGTAGCCAGAAGCAATTTTTGTTTTATTTTCGTTAACACAAAGTTCTGAAATTGCTGATTACATTTCTATTTCCATGATCCTTGAGTTCACAATAATCTTCAGAGAATGATTTCCTACAAAGTCGGCGTAGGTCAATCGGTAACGTGACTGCTGAAAGAGAGGCTAGGGTTCTAGCTCCCTGATGTCAGCGTAGGTCAATCGGTTACGTGACTGCTGACAGAGAGGCTAGGGTTCTAGTTCCCCTAAGTCGGCGTAGGTCAATCGGTCATCTGACTGCTGACAGAGAGGATAGGGTTCTAGCTCCCTGGTGTCGGCGTAGGTCAATCAGTCATCTGACAGAGAGGCTAGGGTTCTAGCTCCCTGATGTCGGCGTAGGTCAATCGGTCACATGACTGCTGACAGAGAGGCTAGGGTTCTAGCTTCCCTGATGTCGGCGTAGGTCAATTGGTCATCTGACTGCTGACAGAGAGGCTAGGGTTCTAGCTCCCTGATGTCGGCGTAGGTCAATCGGTCATCTGACTGCTGACAGAGAGGCTAGGGTTCTAACTCCCCTGATGTCGGTGTAGGTCAATCGGTCATCTGACCGCTGACAGAGAGGCTAGGGTTCTAGTTCCGCTGAAGTCGGCTTAGTTAGAAGAATAGGTAATTAATGTGGCTGTTCTGCCAGTGGTCCCCCCTCCACCACCACCACCCGTGAAAAATATAACAATGAAAAGTGCAAATGAATTTCAAATAAATACGAAACATTGAATTCTTTTGCCAGGGCTTCTTCATTTCCATGTCGGATATATATACAGGATCTACAAGGAAGGTACATTACCATGTCGGACATATACAGAGGCTACAATGAATGTAAATTGCCCTGTCGGACATATATATCTGATCTGCAGGGAAGGTACATTGCCATGTCTGACATATATACAGGATCTACAAGGAAAGTACATTGCCATGTCTGACATATATATAGGATCTACATGGAAGGTACATGTACATTTCCATGTCTGACATATATACAAGATCGACATGGAAGGTACGTTGCCATGTCGAACATATATACAAGATCTACAAGGAAGGTGCATTACCATGTCGGGCATACATACAGGATCTACAAGGAAGGTACATTACCCTGTCTGACATATATACAGGATCTACAAGGAAGGTACATTGCCATGTCTGACATATATGCAAGATCTACAAGGAAGGTACATTACCATGTCTGACATATATATAGGATCTACAAGGAAGATACATTACCATGTCTGACATATATACAAGATCTACAAGGAAGGTACATCGTCCTGTCTGACATGTCATATATACAGGATCTACAAGGAAGGTACATTGCCCTGTCTGACATATATACAGGATTTACAAGGAAGGTACATCCCCATGTCGGACATATTATACAGGATCTACAAGGAAGGTACATTACCATGTCAGACTTATTATACAGGATTTACAAAGAAGTCACATTACCATGTCGGGCATATATATAGGATCTACAAAGAAGGTAAATTGCCCTGTCTGATATATATACAGGATCTATAAGGAAGGTACATTGATATGTCTGACATATATACAGGATCTACAAGGAAGGTACATTACCATGTCTGACATATATACATGATATACAAGGACGGTACATTACCATGTCAGACTTATTATACAGGATTTACAAGGAAGTCACATTACCATGTCGGGCATATATACAGGATCTACAAGGAAGGAACATTGCCCAGTCTGACATATATACAGGATTTACAAGGAAGGTACATCCAATGTCGGACATATTATACAGGATCTACAAGGAAGGTACATTACCATGTCAGACTTATTATACAGGATTTACAAGGAAGTCACATTACCATGTCGGGCATATATATAGGATCTACAAGGAAGGTAAATTGCCCTGTCTGATATATATACAGGATCTATAAGGAAGGTACATTGACATGTCTGACATATATACAGGATCTACAAGGAAGGTACATTACCATGTCTGACATATATACATGATATACAAGGACGATACATTACTATGTCTGACATATATACAGGGTCCACGTCCACGTAGCCGCTACCCTATGTTGTATACAGGGTCCACGTAGCTGTTACCCTATGTTGTATACAGGATCCACGTAGCTGCTACCGTATGTTGTATACAGGGTCCACGTGGCTGCTACCGTATGTTGTATACAGGGTCCACGTAGCTGCTACCCTATGTTGTATACAGGGTCCACGTGGCTGCTACCCTATGTTGTATACAGGGTCCACGTAGCTGTTACCCTATGTTGTATACAGGGTCCACGTGGCTGCTACCCTATGTTGTATACAGGGTCCACGTGGCTGCTACCCTATGTTGTATACAGGGTCCACGTGGCTGCTACCCTATGTTGTATACAGGGTCCACGTAGCTGCTACTCTATGTTGTATACAGGGTCCACGGAGCTGCTACCGTATGTTGTATACAGGGTCCACGTAGCTGCTACCCTATGTTGTATACAGGGTCCACGGAGTTGCTACCCTATGTTGTATATAGGGTCCACATAGCTGCTACCCTATGTTGTATACAGGGTCCACGTAGCTGCTACCCTATGTTGTATACAGGGTCCACGTAGCTGTTACCCTATGTTGTATACAGGGTCCACGTAGCTGCTACCCTATGTTGTATACAGGGTCCACGTAGCTGCTACCCTATGTTGTATACAGGGTCCATGTAGCTGCTACCCTATGTTGGGTTAGGGTTACGTGTATGTATGTTGTTGTATACTGATTCTCTATAAGCATGGCATCATTGATTTACGTTAACCTAGAATCATGTTTACAGGATGTATGCATGTTATCTGGGCGACATACAAACAGGATGTCTTACAATGTTCATGTTACCATCATCCATGGCGACAGTAGCACTTGTTAGACCTGAATCCACGTTAATTTTGATCTACATGTATACTTAGGTAGAATATTCATACAAGATCTACATGTCAGGCATTATATATACCGCCATTTATGCAGGATCCATGTTACCATGACGACATAGAGTATCCATGTTACTATGGTACCATGTACAAAAATGTATAAAGACTTTATACATGTACGGTGTCACATGTTGGTAGGTTGATTATTTTTTTACGTCACTCCACGCTTATTTCACGTATATGGCTACGGCATTTGCCTAATGTACTGCATAGAATTTTATACCTTTGCAACGGTGAGGGATCTTTTACGTGCCACGTCTACTGTGACACGGGATCTCGGTGTTTACTGTCTCTCCCAAAAACAGGACACCGGTGTGCCCAAAGTGTGAGTCGGACCCGGGACCTATTGGCCACGAGCCGTGCTTCTCATCCACTGAACCATACTAGCTTTGGTGTTATGTGTATAGGATCTACATAATCTTAGTGTCCTGTATATAGAATATACGTTAATGTCTTATGACATATTTGTAATATGAGAAATGCATACATGTACAAGTGTTTCTGAAATTTACAAACTTGCCATAGGACATTACCCTGGCGAAATGTTACAGGATTTCCTACAGTATCTGGGCTACCACGTAGCGCTAGGTGTACAGGATTATTTACAGGATTTACGTTATCGTGACGTCATGTACCGATGAACGACGTTTCCAAGGCGCAGTGTATATAGGGTATATGAACAGATGTACAATACCTCCGTAATCACAAACGTGGAAATCAGCCACGCTAGGTTTGTGCCACGTAGAACGTTATAATATTTTATGAACGACGACGTCGCCTATGCTGCCACCATGCGCAGGTAAGTGTAAATGCAATGATAAAGATTGGAATATACGTAAACATGTATATATAAGTATGATACACTTACCTTGTAACTACATATATGGATAACAAGAGAACGATAACATACGCTCACGATCGCGAGCACCAAACTTGTAAGGGTCAAACCAGGAACGGAACCCGCCCCCTGAACTTCCCGGATTATACACGACAAGGGAAGAAAGTCGTATTTCTTGGTTTATGGTCGATTTGTCTACGTCATGAAGCAAAACGAAAGGGATTACCTGGAACTCGTGAAAATTTACCTTCAACAAACAGTGATAAGTTACCTTAAAAACAGACGCAGAAATTCAGTGAACAAAATTGATTAGAGAAAGAAAGACATGCTGAAGTAGAAGGTCTCGTGTGAAATCCCGCCTTTTACGGACAATTAATCGACTTGATGATATGAAGATCAGCGCCATCTGTTTCCTATTTCTCATTTACTACGGGCTCTACTATAAGAAATCACATCTCGACTATCGACTATAGTCTGGACTATTAGAGAAACGAGTCAGAACAACTTGACCTTTGTGTAGAATAATTGATTGATTGATTGATTTTTGTTTAACGTCACACCACGAATATTTCACGTATATGGTGACGGCATCTCCCTGATGCGGGGCATACAAATTTTGACATTTGCAACGCCCCCCCCCCCCCCCCCCCGAAGCAGTGAGGGATCTTTAACGTGCCATGCATACCACGACACGGGGTCTCGGATTTTACTGTCTAATCCGAAAGACATGACACCGGCATGACCAGAGCGGGAATCGAACCCCGGCCTCCCGATTAGGAGTCCAGCGCGATACCATTAGGCCACGCCGGCTTTTGTGTAGAATAAGCCATATATTGCACACAATGATGAATTATGACATAAAAATCAGAAATTTGTCAGCAGGCGTGGATTCAGAAATTTGTCCACCCAGAATTTTGTGTGTAAAATTACTTATTTTACATCGAAAAATAACAGAAGTAATTTCGTCGAATCTCAGGATGAGTTCAGAACCCCGGTCCACCTCTTTGGATCGGCGCATGAAATTTAAGCCTGTGAGCATTAGTCTTTAAGTGCGTCCGTTTGTGATTAGCTGTCCTTGATCACGTGGAAGGAGCCGACTCGGTTTGTGACAGTCGCTCTAAAACACGTGAAATGAGATATGCTGCTGTGACTAAGACTTGGTCTGGACCGACCTTGAAAATCGGCGAAAATTACTTTCTTGTTATTTTTCGATGTAAACTTAGTAACTTTACACGCAAAAACATGGATGGACCTCCTCTCGGAAAATTCATCTGGGATGGAACCTCCCCCCCCCCTCACAGTGCGTCCGTTTGTGATAGTAGGTCCTGGATCACGTGGAATGAGATGAAGTCATTATTATTTTAATGTAGTTTATGCGTGCGTCTGTTGAAGCCGACTCTGGATCACGTGGAATAAGATGATCATACAAACCGGACACAGGTTCTTAGTATTACATGCCATTGTCGTAAAACCAGGGTTCGGAATCTGCTCTCTCTGCAATGCACAGAAATTTAATACACCTATGCAGCGGACCCATTTGACGAAGTCGGGCAGACCCTGAAGTCGGGCGGACTCATCCGAAGAATTCGGGCAGACTCTGACGTCGGGCGGACTCACCTGAAGAAGTCGGGAATCTTTCACGTGCTACCTCAACTGTGACAGAGAGTTCCTGTCTTCCATTTCCTTGTTTTCTTTGCACTCTTTTCAATCCAAGCAAAAGATGACAATCAATATAACCAGTGATTTATACTATGATCATTGTACCTGCGTTTATCATCAAACTTTTCCTTGACAGATATCATTGATCAAATTTAAAACACTCAAATCCGGAGGAATAAATGAACATTGAAGCTCATCACGTGTTTCCGGTGAGTATCAAATAAATGACTCTCTGTTAGTAAGTCCCAGATTCTCTGCCCTTCTCCCACTTTTGATATCGGCGGTTTAATTGTGGAAGAGGACAGAGAGACTTTGCTCATCAAAAGTTGGAATCTTAGCGATACCAGACGGTATCGCGATGTACAAGCCTCTGGTGACTAATAAACGTCTGCACAGGGAACATGCAACCTATAATCCAATAAATGAACATTTAACTTACCCGATCATAGCGATATCTTTTCCAAATAAGGTCTATAACTTGTGCTAGCTGCCGTTTTATCTGCAAACACGACAATATTCTCATTTCGCCATTTGTGTATACAGTATGACGTCAGATCTCGCATAACGCGACTTTGCATTCGCCATTCGTGACACTTCAGCAGCTGGCACATTTTCGTAAAGAAAAACACGATGCAACCTCGTCACGAATGAGCAAAGTCGCGTTCGGCGAGATCTGACGTCATACTCTATGTACACAAATGACGAAATGGAGAATCGCTGTGTGTGTGTGCAGATAAAACGGCAGCTAGTAGAAGTTATCGATCTTATTTGGAAAAGATATTGCTGTGGTCGAGTAAGTTAAATGTTCATTTATTGGATTGTAGGTTGCAAGTTCACTGGGCAAGCGTTTATTTGTCGCCAGAGGCTTGTACATCGCGATACCGGCTGGTATCGCTAAAATTCCAACTTTGATGAACAAAGTCTCTCTGACCCTCTCCTACAAACCGCCGATATCAAAAGTGTGAGAAGAGCAGAGTATCTCAGACTATCTGTAAGTGAGCTCAGCGAAAAATACACATTAATCAATAATGATAACAAATGATGCAAAACGATTTATAATAAATAAACAAGACATGTGTAGTATAAACATCCCCACACATAACGAGTCACTGATCTTTTAAATATACATTTGACAGAAAAACGGAATATTACTCACCAAAAGACAGCTACATGTAGTATATCATTAGTAATAACTTAATTCAAATGTATATATTTTCTATATCTATTATAACCACTAGGCCGGTGTCACTGCTGGTGGACTGATAGTCCCCGAGGGCATCATAAGTCTAGTTTTCAGTGCTTTTGTACTGACTTAAAATACCGGTATATACTTAAAATTTGCCGTGATAAAATTATGTAAATTACTCTAAAACTAAGGAGAATCTCCCTCAGGCATAGCTCTGTCCTTAGATTGATTCTTTGGTTCACCTTTTCGGTCATTTTGGTTTCAATACTGCTCTTCAAACATTTATATTATATGAGATTTCCAACCATTCGGCCATGAGCATCACTGAAGAGACATAAGTTGTCGAAATGCGCATCTGGTGCACAAAATTCAAATGTATATATTTTCTATATCTATTATAACCACTAGGCCGGTGTCACTGCTGGTGGACTGATAGTCCCCGAGGGCATCATAAGTCTAGTTTTCAGTGCTTTTGTACTGACTTAAAATATATACTTAAAATTTGCCGTGATAAAATTATGTAAATTACTCTAAAACTAAGGAGAATCTCCCTCAGGCATAGTTCTGTCCTTAGATTGATTCTTTGGTTCATTTTTTCGGTCATTTTGGTTTCAATACTGCTCTTCAAACATTTATATTATATGAGATTTCCAACCATTCGGCCATGAGCATCACTGAAGAGACATAAGTTGTCGAAATGCGCATCTGGTGCACAAAATTCAAATGTATATATTTTCTATATCTATTATAACCACTAGGCCGGTGTCACTGCTGGTGGACTGATAGTCCCCGAGGGCATCATAAGTCTAGTTTTCAGTGCTTTTGTACTGACTTAAAATATATACTTAAAATTTGCCGTGATAAAATTATGTAAATTACTCTAAAACTAAGGAGAATCTCCCTCAGGCATAGCTCTGTCCTTAGATTGATTCTTTGGTTCACTTTTTCGGTCATTTTGGTTTCAATACTGCTCTTCAAACATTTATATTATATGAGATTTCCAACCATTCGGCCATGAGCATCACTGAAGAGACATAAGTTGTCGAAATGCGCATCTGGTGCACAAAATTCAAATGTATATATTTTCTATATCTTCTATAAAACAAATCAACATAAAAATCATATGTTATAGCTCATAAAGCTATACTACAATCTTCTCATTCATAAACCATTGTCCGTCTTAAGGATAAACAGTTAAGTCATACACATGGTAATAATGAGGAATACTTTATCTAAGAGAGGTTACTCTGCATATGCCTATTACTATTACTTCCTTATATCAATATTCATAATATCAAAAAGAAAGACGAGATCATCCTACAAGAAATTTCAATTTTGATTCTCCAGAGTACGGCATCAACTCTCCCTCATCGGTCCCGATCCGTTCCTGATAAAAAGCGGACGACAACTCTGTAAAACACTGCATAGTGCATAGAACGTACAGAATGAAGAATAATGATCAGCGAACGCCTCGTGTTTCCTCTGACCACTCGTATTTCATTCGATGCCTTTTGCTGCCAGTTCTTCTGTAACACGTTGTAGGTACTCCGGATCAGGATAACCAAATCTGAAACATCGTATTGGATAAAGTGAAAATCACGTGACTATCTAAACCATCAATCAATAATACAAATAATGTGACCCTTACCTTAATGGCTCTCCTTCCTTCCTTGTCTTGTGACCCTTACCTTTATGGCTCTCCTTCCTTCCTTGTCTTGTGTTCCTTACCTTTGTGGATCTCCTTCCCGCCTTGTCTTGTTATCATTACCTCTGTGACACTCCTTCCCGCCTTGTCTTGTGATCATTACCTTTATGACCCTCCTTCCTGCCTTGTCTTGTGATCCTTACCTTTATGACCCTTCTTCCCGCCTTGTCTTGTGATCCTTACCTTTGTGATCCTCCTTCCTGCCGTGTCTTGAGTTCCTTACCTTTGTGTCCCTCTTTCCCGCCTTATCTTGTGGTCCTTACCTTTATGACCCTCCTTCCTGCCGTGTCTTGTGATCCTTACCTTTATGACCCTTCTTCCTGCCTTGACTTGTGATTCTTACTTTTGTGACCATCCTTCTTGTCGTGTCTGGTAATCCTTACTTTTGTGGCTTTCCTTCCCGCCTTGTTTTGTGACCCTTACCTTTATAGTCCTCCTTTCTGCCTTGTCTTGTGATCCTTACTTTTGTGAACCTCCTCCCTGCCTTGCTTTGTGATCCTTACTTTTGTAGCTTTCCTTCCCGCCTTGTTTTGTGATCCTTATCTTTGAGGTCCTCCTTTCCGCCTTGTCCTGTGATCCTTACCTTTGAGGTGCTCCTTCTCACCTTGTCTTGTGATCCTTACCTTTGTGGTCCTCCTTCCCGCCTTGTCTTGTGATCCTTACCTTTGTGGTCCTCCATCCTGCCTTGTCTTGTGATCCTTACCTTTGTGGTCCTCCTTCCCTTCTTGTCGTGTGATCCTTACCTTTGTGTTCCTCCATCCTGCCTTGTTTTGTGATCCTTACCTTTGTGGCCCTCCTTCCCGCCTTGTCTTGTGATGTATGTCATTCCAAGTCAATACTCTATCCTTCCCAGTGGTACGTGAGTAACCGATCGTGAATATTAACCCTTGAGAGAAAGCCTTCTGTAGCTTATGAAGCACCTGTTGCCCCTCCTCGGTGTTTGGTAGGTATGCTGAACGTCTAATACCTTGGTACGGCTTGCCGGGGTTCGGATGTTCTTCCTAAATACGGCGATAATAACATTTAACACCACTCTATAACAATGTAAAATATTTGTTGATAAACGGGCTTTTACGTCGCTTTTTAAACCGTCACTGAATTAGGTGTTCGACTTCTGACCGTAAGGTCCCGGGTTCGACTTCCACCTGGAACACACCTATGACCCGTTTTTCGAATGAGACCGTAAACCCGAGGCCCTACCGTGACACGTAAAAGATCCCTCACTGCTTCGGGTGGGTCCGTTGCAAAGGTACAAATTTGTATGCAATGCATCAGGCATTTGACGTCACCATATACGTGAAATAACCGTGGAGTGACGTAAAACAATAATCAATTAATAATTATCGTTTATGTCATTTTCAACAACTTTTCGAACCATCCTGACTGTGACTCGGGTATTCAACCCTTGTAATAAAGACGCTATTTGGTAATCGTAAGCCAAGTGCATATCTAATAAATAAAGTCTTCTCCTACTATAAATAGGGAGCAGCTGGTCATACGCCACACTAGAAAACAAAATAATCTATCAAATTAGTCCACTGCATAGTGTCAGGGCAGCAATTTTATACAAAGGACAAAATCTCCTTGAGAATTAGGTCACACGCAATTAAAGTGTAACCGGGTCTGTATTTTCTAATAATGAAGTCGCATTTATATTTATATTCTCTACAAGAGAGGTTTGTAAAACACATATGCCCCTTCCCTCCTTCCAGTGTTATACTGTACAATTGTATAAAGTACTACATGCACTTGGTGACCTATGACCTGAGATTCGATAGGGGTCATCTACTACGCATAACAAACCCACATATGAAATATCATCACAATCAAGAAAAAGGTTTTCAAGATATAGGGCGGACATCGATTGTATATTGTTTTGCATTGCATTTGGTGACCTTGGAACTTTTGATCTGAAAATCAATAGGGGTCATCTACTACTCTAAACTAACCCACATATAAAATATTCACTATCAAGCAAAGAGATCTCAAGATGTTAGACGCACACCGATTGTACACAGTACTGTATTGCACTCGGTGACCTATGACCTTTTAACCTAAAATCAATAGGGGTCATCTACTACTCATAACTGACCAACATATGAAAGAACATCATTTCAATAAATGCACTAATTGCAGAGATAATAAACGGAAACTCTAACTTATTGGATAATTTCGAAGTTTAAGGCGTACAATCTTGTCAAAACAACCCAAACCAAATCAGAACTTGATCTAGATATTTTCGCGATATATCTGTATTCCAAATTTCATTTCAATAAATGCACCCATTGCAGAGATATTGAACCAAAACTGTGAATCATTGGAAATTTTCTAAGTTCAAGAGGTGTAACTTGGTCAAAAATTGTTCGATGATATGCAAATAAACACCAAAATAATTTTTTTTTTAAAGTATTGTTAAAATAGCCTTTCCAATAACTTCATGTACACGTTGAATTTCATGCGTAATGTTAAAACGACATTACTCATAGAACGTTTGTACATATTTTGGATTCTACACTTAAATAGAATACTCACAGTTTGTTTTCCATCGGGAAATTCGTAAGTTATAATGAAAGTGCTTTGACCCTTATATCCCGGAAGGGGTTCTTCATCCAGGTAGACATTTGCAACTCCATCTATCGGTTGATCACCGTATACTTTACCATACACAGTGTTACACATAGGACAAGCGGGTTTCCGGGAGAAACAATCCGTGATGCAAGCGCGGCAAAATTTGTGATTGCAGTCCCTCAAGATGATAGGGTCTTCCATTTCATCCATGCAGACGACACAGTTTAGGTCATCGCCATCCACAATTATGTTCAAATTCCCAGGTTTTGAAGAAAATTCGTTCAAAACATCAGTTGTTTCACTTCGCTTTTTCTCTACTGTCCATTTTGCAACTAATTGTTTTTCTTTCATATGGGATCGCATATAACTGGAAGATTTCGGACGCTGATTGTCATGTGGTATGTCACGTGGTCTTTCCTTGGTCTCCATATCAAATACACGCTTCATGACTTCGGTGGAGACCTCGCTGATGTTAACCAAATGAACATGCTGTAACTGCACGACAGGCGAACGGGAAAAGCTGAATATCCCATCAAACACTGCCTGACAAATCACTTCTAGCAATCGCCTGTCTTTAATATGACCTGGAATGCATAAATTAATCAGACATTGTCAAGAAATCCTTGTCACATTACGAACAAGTCATTGACAAGATGATCTTTATGGCATAA
Organism: Pteria penguin; assembly: GCA_035048485.1. NCBI lineage: Eukaryota > Metazoa > Mollusca > Bivalvia > Pterioida > Pteriidae > Pteria > Pteria penguin. The sequence continues at coordinate 683,651 of CM068584.1, forward strand.
CGGGCAAGTCAGTAACAAAATGAACTTTGTCACATTATTGGCATGTCAATGACAAGATAAACATTGTTGCATCACAGGCAAGTCGGTGACAAGATAAACTTTGTCACATCACAGGCAAGTCGGTGACAAGTTAAACTTTGTCACATCACAGGCAAGTCAGTGACAAGATAAACATTGTTGCATCACAGGCAAGTCGGTGACAAGTTAAACTTTGTCACATCACAGGCAAGTCAGTGACAAGATAAACTTTGTCACATCACAGGATAGTCAATGACAAGATAACTTTGTCACATCACAGGCAAGTCAGTGACAAGATAAACTTTGTCACATCACAGGCAAGTCAGTGACAAGATAAACTTTGTCACATCACAGGCAAGTCGGTGACAAGATAAACTTTGTCACATCACAGGCAAGTCGGTGACAAGTTAAACTTTGTCACATCACAGGCAAGTCAGTGACAAGATAAACATTGTTGCATCACAGGCAAGTCGGTGACAAGTTAAACTTTGTCACATCACAGGCAAGTCAGTGACAAGATAAACTTTGTCACATCACAGGATAGTCAATGACAAAATAACTTTGTCACATCACAGGCAAGTCAGTGACAAGATAAACTTTGTCACATCACAGGCAAGTCAGTGACAAGATAAACTTTGTCACATCACAGGCAAGTCAGTGACACGATAAACTTTGTCACATCACAGGATAGTCAATGACAAGATAACTTTGTCACATCACAGGCAAGTCAGTGACAAGATAAACTTTGTCACATCACAGGCAAGTCAGTGACAAGATAAACTTTGTCACATCACAGGCAAGTTGGTGACAAAATTAACTTTGTCACATCACAGACAAGTCAGTGACAAGATAAACTTTGTCACATCACAGGCAAGTCAGTGACAAGATAAATTTTGTCACATCACAGGATAGTCAGTGACAAGATAACTTTGTCACATCACAGGCAATTCAGTGACAAAATAAACTTTGTCATATCACAGGCAAGTCAGTGACACGATAATCTTTGACATATAATAATAAAGCTATCATATTACTATCCTTGTCACATTTAAGATAAGACAGTGACAAGATGGTGCTTGTCACATCATGGATAAATTAGTGACAAGATCGCAATTGTCAAAAAGAGGACAAGTTAATAACAATATGATGTCACTGTCTTGGACAAGATTATCTTTGAGACGTAAAAGACAAGTCAATGACAAACTTATACATGTATTTGTCACATTGAGGACAATTCATGACAAGATTATATTTGTTACAAAAATGACAAGACAGTGATATGACGGGCTTTGTCACATAATATAACAGTAATTAACAAACTGATTTCTGTTAATGAAAGTGAAAATTAGTGACAATCTAGAAGACTATACAAGATAATCTTTGTCATATAAAAATAAAATGTGACAAGATGATGTGACATAAAGGACAAGGTAATGGCAAGATACCTCTGTCTCAGAACAAGTGATCTTTGACACATAGAGGGCAACTCATTGCCAAGATCATCTCGGTCACATAAATGACAAGGGACAGCATGATTTTGTTACGTAAAGGACACAAGGCTGAAAGGATGACCTTTCCTACATAATGGACAAGTCAGTGTAAAATTATCTTGTCACACAAAGGGTATGTGGGTGACAAGATGGCAATTTTTACTTTTCGTACAAGTTCATTTTGCATATCAATGAGATGTACTTTGTCACATTAAGGACAAGACAGTGATGAGATGAACTTTATTACATTAAGGACTATACAGTGATGAGATGATCTTTGTCACATTAAGGACAAGACAATAATGAAATTAACTTTATCACATTAAGGACAAGACAGTGATGAGATGAACTTTATCACATTAAGGACAATACAGTTATGAAATAAACTTTATCACATCAAGGACAATACAGTTACAAGATGAACTTTGCCACATCAATGACAAGACAGTGATGAGATGAACTTTGTTACATTAAGGACAAGACAGTCATGAGATGAGCTTTATCACATCAAGGACAAGACAGTCATGAGATGAGCTTTATCACATCAAGGACAAGACAGTGATACAATGAACTTTGTCATATTACTTGACCATCGTTAGGGCTGTAAGCTATGTTATTAATTTCAGACGTCCCTGTAAATACTTGTGTTCTGGTATGATATATAAAAAGTTTTGGTATTTTTCCTATTAATAATAATGTCATATTAAGAAGGAAAAGTCACTGGTCAAAAGTTGTATTTTAATATTGCATACATTATAAGTGTATTGTGTTACCTTTTACAGAAATCCGTTATTTGTGAGGACTCACCAGACAGAGGTGATTCGTATATCTCCAAAATATTATCTTATATTTAATAGAATCATGTTAAATCTTCTATTTAAATTAATTCATGCATCAATTTATTCGCATTAAAGAAACACTATCCCTTCATGGATTTGCACGTTTTGAAACTTACTATAAGCTTTTAAGTTCACATATGTATATATTAGACACTACTTCAAAGATTAACAAAAAATCTTTTGAAAAATGTTTTACCATTACGGAAATATCCTGCTTTTCTCTGCATTTTCACGCCTAAATAATGAATATTCATGAGCCATCAATCATATGACCGCATTAACACGACAAAGATGTCTTTATTCAAATCTGTTTTTTCTACTTTTTATCTCCGAATCGCTAAACAAATTCTTTCTTCCCCGTTTCCTTTTCACTTTCTCCATTTTGTTGATCCTTTTGTTTACGTCTCGCTTTGGAATATATTATTACGCATGCGCGAAGGCGACGCTTATGGCAAATACGGATAATTTATGTGCACATCACAAAATTTCATTTTATTCTATAAATAATGCATGAAGTAAAGTTTTAAATTCTTGTATTAACGAAAAGATTATATCTTTGGGATGTCTACAAAATAGCAAATCAATTATTTTCTTTTCAATAGCTGTAAATTCAGGTTGTTACAAGACAAAAGAGATATTCGCTATCACGGACCCCTGGAGTAGCCAGGGGTTGCAACAGGTGCCATGGAGGAATATGCATCCCCTGCTGACCGGTCACACCCGCCGTGATGCCATCATGTTGTTTGAGCCGGTATAACTCATAGTCATGTAAAGTGGTAATAGTAAAATCGTGGTCACAATCGGTAATAAAGTCAAACAATTGTTATATTGTAATATCGCAGTATAAGCACTGCAATCAAATAAGGAAGTAAACATATCAGGCAAAGATTCTGATAAGTGCAAAGAGGGTCTTCATAGCGACCGTAAAATCTGCAAAACAAACCGTGTGTTTTCGTATCCTTGTGATATTAACCCTTAAACAAATTATATTTTAGTCTATAACCCAACGATCAGTCAGGTGTGAAATTATAATATGGTCTATTGCCCAACGATCAGTCAGGTGTGAAATTATAATATAGTCTATAACCCAACGATCAGTCAGGTGTGAAATTAAAATATAGTCTATAGCCAAATGATCAGTCAGGTGTGAAATTATAATGTAGTCTTTAACCCAACGATCAGTCAGGTGTGAAATTATAATATAGTCTATAACCCAACGATCAGTCAGGTGTGAAATTATAATATAGCCTATAACCCAACGATCAGTCAGGTGTGAAATTAAAATATAGTCTATAGCCAAATGATCAGTCAGGTGTGAAATTATAATGTAGTCTTTAACCCAACGATCAGTCAGGTGTGAAATTATAATATAGTCTATAACCCAACGATCAGTCAGGTGTGAAATTATAATATAGCCTATAACCCAACGATCAGTCAGGTGTAAAAATATTATATAGTCTATAGCCCAACGATCAGTCAGGTGTGAAATTATAATGTAGTCTATAGCCAAACCATCAGTCAGGTGTGAAATTATAATATAGTCTATAGCCCAACGATCAGTCAGGTGTGAAATTATAATCTAGTCTATAGCCAAATGATCAGTCAGGTGTGAAATTATAAATCAGTCTATAGCCCACCATCAGTCAGGTGTGAAATTATAATATAGTCTATAGTCAAACGATCAGTGAGGTGTGAAATTATAATATAGTCTATAGCCCAACGATCAGTCAGGTGTGAAATTATAATTTAGTTTATAGCCCATCGGTCAGTCAGGTGTGAAATTATAATATAGTCTATTGCCCAACGATCAGTCAGGTGTGAAATTATAATGTAGTCTATAGCCAAATGATCAGTCAGGAGTGAAAATCTAATGTAGTCTATAGCCAAACGATCAGTCAGGTGTGAAATTATAATATAGTCTATAGCCCTACAATCAGTCAGGTGTGAAATCTGAAATAGTGGTTGAGTAGGAATACGAATATTAAAAATATTAGCTAGGTGGGAAGCAAACTTCATGTAAGATAAAACTTGAAAGTCCTGTACAAAACACTTCCAAACGTTCATATTTGTTTATATTTAGACAAGGCCTACTCTACTTTTAGTTCCTTATTGCACAAATCATGACATCACTTTTAATAACTTGCAACAAAAAAGAACTTACCTGTGCCTAATAAAGGCATAGCTAACGAAGTAAGCTGTAGCTTTTTCGAGTTCAGATTTTCGGCTTTTTTCAAAATCGCCTCTGTCATTTGCTTTAAGTCTGTCAGCTCTTGTTCACTAGGAACGCCTCTATCGTCAAACCTGCGAACAATGGCATGAAGGACTTTTTTGTATTTGAGTTTACCAGCAGAAGTGACTAACACTTCACCGAACGGATATACAGGCTTCGTATTTACTAAATCTTTGAGCTCTTTTTTATATTTCGGTCCCGCTTGTTCCGCTATTCTACGCGCCAAAACTCCATCTCCTTTTACGCCCCGATTTTCTGCAGAAACAATGACGTCAACGTTTTTAACGTCAAGCATGTCGCATGTGTAAATCTTAACATTTACCTTTCCACCCACTTTACATTCACTCATATATTGGGCAGTGTTAATCAGAGAGCATCTTAAATCAGGCTGTGTATTTGCGGTGGCACTAGCCAGAGCGCCGTCATTATTGAAATTTTCTTTATACACACTTTTCGTCGTCCTTGTGCTGGATGCTTTGTTTGTCTTAGTATCTCGGGGCAGAGATTGCAGGACTTCGGCCATATTTATACTACGGCCGTGAATAATACATGTGTCACATAAAGTATACGTCATATCCAGTAGGGAATCTTGCAGATCAACGAGGTAAAACTCTTTAAGACAACATTTACTATTTAACTTGCTTGTGAAGTCCAGGATGCCTTTCACATACATTGCTGCACATGCTCCTTCAGGGAAGCGATATATTCCTGTAACAAAAAGCGCAACATAATTATAAGAATTCAAATTGAAATATTTACAATGCTAGTCTAATTCCTTCGATGAACCATGCTAAGCAGACTCGGTTCATCAGCCCATGAACTTGGGTCATGGAAGTAGTACCGGTGTATGGTAAATCACATTCGTAGTAATAAAAAAGAGGCGAGACTTTATCAAGTTAAATATAAGAATTGCAATAACCTGGACAGATAGAGTATTTTTAGCATTCTAGCCACGCACTATATTGCGTAGCGGAAGTACTTTCCACTTCAGGAAAAAATCGGTCCTTGCCAGTTTGATATTTTGTTTTCAAAAAAACCTTTTAAAATGCATTGTAAATATAAGGAATGACTGCCTCTTTTTCTAGGTTCATGGGGAATGAACTTGGTCGAGAAACAAACAAATCATTCGAGAGCCGCTTCGTGGTTCACGTGATTTGTTTGTTTCTCACCCAAGTTCATTCCCCATGAACCTTGAAAAAAAAAGACAGTCATTCCTGAAGAATCATCAAAATCAAAAGAGGTTACAATGACTACCACTATGACTATATTGTACTACCTTTTTTAAAGAATTTTCTGAGCTAATATTTTTGGCATAAACGTTTATACCTTCTATTTGGCTTATATTCAGCAACTACGAAAATGTTCCAAGATTGAAGGTGAAATGAACCCCAAACTAAAATTTCAACTCCTGACCCAAGATCATGGATTCCATGGTTCAGTAGGACGTATTCTTTTACTATATAAACATACTTACAGTTTATTGTGACACGGCAAAGGAGTAAAGAAGAGTTTACAAGATTAAACACTGATTCATCAAGTAGACATACGGGTCACATCCAAAGGAGTAAAGAAGAGTTTACAAGATTAAACACTGATTCATCAAGTAGACATACGAGTCACATCCAAAGGAGTAGAGAAGAGTTTACTAGATTAAACACTGATTCATCAAGTAGACATACGGGTCACATCCAAAGGAGTAAAGAAGAGTTTACAAGATTAAACACTGATTCATCAAGTAGACATACGGGTCACATCCAAAGGAGTAAAGAAGAGTTTACAGGATTAAACACTGATTCATCAAGTAGACATACGGGTCACATCCAAAGGAGTAAAGAAGAGTTTACAAGATTAAACACTGATTCATCAAGTAGACATACGAGTCACATCCAAAGGAGTAAAGAAGATTTTACAGGATTAAACACTGATTCATCAAGTAGACATACGGGTCACATCCAAAGGAGTAAAGAAGAGTTTACAAGATTAAACACTGATTCATCAAGTAGACAAACGAGTTACACACAAAAGGAGTAAAGAACAGTTTACAAGATTAAACACTGATTCATCAAGTAGACATACGGGTCACACGGCAAAAGGAGTAAAGAACAGTTTACAAGATTAAACACTGATTCATCAAGTAGACATACGGGTCACACGGCAAAAGGAGTAAAGAAGAGTTTACAAGATTAAACAGTGATTCATCAAGTAGACATACGGGTCACATACAAAAGGAGTAAAGAAGAGTTTACAGGATTAAACACTGATTCATCAAGTAGACATACGGGTCACACACAAAGGAGTACAGAAGAGTTTACAGGATTAAACACTGATTCATCAAGTAGACATACGGGTCACACGGCAAAGGAGTACAAAAGAGTTTACAAGATTAGACACTGATTCAATAGGTAGACATACGGGTCACATCCAAAGGAGTAAAGAAGAGTTTACAGGATTAAACACTGATTCATCAAGTAGACATACGGGTCACACGGCAAAGGAGTACAGAAGAGTTTACAAGATTAGACACTGATTCATCAAGTAGACATACGGGTCACATCCAAAGGAGTAAAGAAGAGTTTACAGGATTAAACACTGATTCATCAAGTAGACATACGGGTCACACACAAAGAAGTAAAGAAGAGTTTACAGGATTAAACACTGATTCAGGAAGTAGACATAACGGGTCACATCCAAAAGCACGAGTCATGGCCCGGGGTTTTTTGATCTTACTATTTAGATACACGATTTGGTACTCTTCATATATGTATACTATACTTTATCATTATTAAGTAGACTTATAATCCATTTAATCATACTGAGAGAAGAGTGTCACTGCAACTGACCGTCCTAAGTTGGTGCCATATTTGCAGAACAGTCAAATCATGTTTGTTTTTTATTTTGTATGTGCTTATTGTTGATTGCTCTGCATCGCTTTGTACATGAAAACCGAGGTCCCGTGTCAAAGTAGTTGTGGCAAATTAAAAATGACTTGAGTCCATTTTAAGGGTATAAATGTATATATGCGATGCATTCACTATAGACGTGTGGTAATCGTGGAGTGACGAAAAATGTCAATCAATCAATGAATCAATTAGTGAATCAATCAATCCATCAATATATTTTACATGAATCTTGCAAATTCTATTATCGGCAATAAAAAGGCAACATTGAAAAAACGTATGGCTGACATAGAAGGGTCGTATAAAAATGTTACAGAGTTGAGACATACCTGAACTTATAAGAGGCATAGCCACACTTGTGAACTTCTCCGTCTGAGATGTTCGCAGGATATTCTCCACAGTCAGCGCCAAATCCAGAAGACTTAACCTCTTATCTGGATAATCATCCCACACTGGACCCACAGCATTGATAACCCTGGAACAGTTTTGAAGTCTGTATGCTTTTGTCACTACATTTTCCGTGGTGGGTATTTTCTTCTTCTTAGTTATACGGTCGCATTCCCTCTGGTACTCGGCTCCAGCAGCTTTCTTTATAACCAATGCCACACCCCCTCCGTTCGAAAGTTCCTCATTTGCTGCGTTCACGACAGCATCTACTTTGATCTCTGTAATATCAACTTCCATAAAGCCAACTTTTATATCACAGACCGTAAGTTCCCTGTAGTAAGGTACAGTGTTCTGAGATTTCTTGACAGAAGGTGTTCTATCAGTTGTATTGGTGGCTGGAGGTTTCATATCCCTTAAGTCACGTGACTCTGCAGTTGTTTTACTGCCAGGTGTCATGTCAGGCTGGGATCTCACGTCACTGGCATTAGCGTGAAATGTTTGTGTACTAGGCTTTAGGCCCATCTTGCTTTTTGTGGTGTCCGGACTGTGTACACTCTTAGATTTGACATCACTTTTGCCGGCTTTCGTTGTTGGAGGCGGTGGTCTCGGTGTATCGCTTTTGCTGGAACCAAGTTTTATCTCTGACTTCGAAGCATTCAAACTATTTTTCGATTTTGCATCCACGTCAGAACTTTTATCTGATTTTGACTGACAGAGATTTTCAGAATCTGACGGTCCTGTCGTATTGTGTTGTGGAGGAGGCTTCTGACCATTACTAGTAGGAGATCGTACAGACTTTGTTGCCTGCTGTGTAATACTTTTATTGGGTAGTGATCCTGCCATTGTTTTACTTCCGGTTTTTGCCGAAGCTGCTGTTACCATTGTCCCTTCACCAACTTCCCGTTTCAGTACAGTTTTCTCGATATCCTTCCTTATCGTCAGAATACTGTTTTCTGTCTTTCCATACAGTCTAAATATGGTAGCTTTGCCCGATGTAGATACGCTGTATACAACATCATTTCTATACGTACTCTGTATGTAACATTCTACTCGTTCTATTTCTCTTTGAGTCTGTACCGTGAATGAAGCTGGTCTAGATGCATCATATATATCATCCCTCATTTTATCTATTTTTCCTTTGGTTTGTGCTAAAATTGGCTCTGTTTTAGCGGCTATGATATAGTAGTTATCCTCCTGAAGGATTTTTATTTTGCCTTTACTTTGCTTCTGTATTTTCTGAATTTCTTCCCCGCAAAGTATGCCAAGAATTTGGCTATCGAGTTCGCCGTACTTATATTGCTGTAAAATGTATATATCGTATGTATAGAGGTTTGCTATACGAGATTTCTTGGGGACAGTTTGGCCTATTTGTATCGTATTGGATTTGTAATCAAACAACCGTTCTTAGACCAGACTATGGAAAAAGAATCTTTTAAAGTGGTGTGGCATTGTCATTCGAATGAAATTAGGCAAAATAAACCAAGGCAACAGGACAAGGTATATAGTGGCTCCTAAGAGAAATTCACTACATCGGGCGGGTTTGTTGCATAGACAAGAATTATGCAGTCATGCTCAATCGTGTGCCGCCATTGCACAAATGAAATTGTCTTGGTATTGAAAAGAAAAAATAGACAAGTCCATTGTATAGGTGTCTGTTTAAATCACATTGACATAACGATAGCAATTATGTAAACACATACTTACGACAATACTAATGTCATGTTTTAGATTTTGAATTTCTTTGGGGAGATAAATGCAAAATTTTAAATATGACAAATTCTACTTTCAAAACAAAACACCAGTTACATTGCACATTGTAATTACTAATAAATCATGTATTACATTCAAGATAACATGGCACCCTATATTTCTATACATGTATGTCACGTATATTCGTTCCTGCAAAGGGGACTCGAACCCACGACCTATGGAACCAAATCATCAACTGTCATGCATCCGACCGCACCACCGACTGAGCTATCCGAGCATATTGAAACACTAGCACTCTTCACCCAGTGGTATGAAATTTTGTGTATGTAAATTTCTAAAATGCATAGAGCCTTTGACTTATTTATTATGACCTCAATGAATAAGAGATAATAAAAATAAACTTACGTATGCCAATCTAGTGCTTGAACCACTTGCCATAGCGAGTTTTATTCAGCAATCTGAAATATTTATATCAATTAATAATAATTTCAATGCAACATGCATGCCAATTTATAGCAAGATAAGTGGTGTCACTTATTTATACACACACACACACACACACACACACACACACACACACACAAACACACACACACACACATATATATATATATATATATATATATATATAAATATATATATATATATATATATTATATATATATACACACACACACAGAAAGAGAGGGAGTTTATTAGTTTACACAGCAATATACATTTAAAAAATCTATACGTAATTCCACAGTTTATCAAAATAAAATAAGTAATACAAAAGTTTACAATACTTGATAAAAATCAACAATACATGTCGATACGACTGTACGGCAGCCTAGACAGTTACTTTGCCCGATAGACATCGGGGATCACAACAAGCTGTAAAATTTAAAAGTACTAAAAGTACGAATGTCGAGTCAAGTCAGAAATCCCCCTCCCGCCCTGGATCCGCTTATGCACTGATGGCGGTTTTGTTTCCTTAGCTGACCGTAACACAACATCTTCACAACTGATGGACCCAGCACTTAACAAATGCACCCGGCTTTAAAAGCTCGAGTTGAATATTAATATGAATTCTCTGAGGAGAAAAGACGATTCTGTTTGTTTGTTTTTGTTTTTGTTTTTGTTTTTTGTTTTTTGTTTGTTTGTTTGTTTGGTAAGGAATAGATTGGTATGCAATCGTATGTAAATGTCACGTGACTACTAATTTGTACTTAGCATGAAACGATGTAAAATGTGTGTAAATTATAGCCGAAAGTAGTAACCCTGTATGAATGATAGGGCCACAATTCCATATGTTGTGTAATCCTGCAATTTTGATAAACGAAATGACCGGTGGTATATAGTAGTTTTCCCCGAAAGTAGTTTTCCCCCAGAATAATGGCTATGTAGTAGTTTTCCCCCATGGCGGAAAAACAGCTATATAGTAGTGTTTTCCCCCATAGTAGTTTTCCCCCTTTACGGTTTGTTTATAAATAGTATGAATTACGACATGTTTTGATTCTGCTACTCAGACTACATATAAACAAACCGGCAAATTTGAGTTTGGGGAAAATGTGTGTGGAGCCATCAGACGACAGATCGAGGGTAAGTTAACGTTGCTGATCGTTAGCTTAATGTTTACATATGTTAGATATTTGCTCCATTTGATGCCGAAACGCGTAGAATTGTGCCGGCCATTCCGTTTATCAAAATTGCAAGTTTACACAACGTAAGGAAGTGTGGCCCTATCATTCATGTAAATTATTACATGAATTTGTTATGGAGAATTGAGGATAGAAAATAAATCCAGTATAAGATATGACGAACACATCATCGCTCCACTGGGGGCCGTTTCACAAAGAATCATACGTACGATATTTTACGTACGTATAAAAAATCCTTAAGTCTTAAGGATTTTTTTTGTATTTACGGAAAATATCGTATGTATGATTCTTTGTGAAACGGCCCACTGATATATACAATTCACTGATGTCTCTTTGATATACACACATGCAGTTATGCATACATGTATATGTATTTTACATCCGCTAACATCATTTGATTGTGCATTTATTTTTTTAAAAAGTATTGGTGTCGATGTGTCTTTGATGTGTCTTATGCGAATCGCACCACATCACAATAGCCAATTCAACTACTGTGTTACGATCTATGCATTATCATATTAATATCTGGGTATAATTACCTCCAGGACGATATGTTAAACAGAAAGTAGAAAGGTATACCCATCATTGTCAGGCTGTCACAGCGTGATGTACATTGACAGCTTTGTATACAACTACATGTTTTATATAGTTAGTATCTACTGTTACTGCAAATTAGTTGTTCTTTTAAAATATACCCCATGAAAATCACTTAAGCCTTGAACTTACCTTAACTATAACTTCCGACATGACAAGCGTTTCCAAGTAAATACACTGTATAGGAAATCCCCTACTTTCGATTTGATAATACAATCCTGTTAACACATCGATCTGACTAAGGCCTTCTGTAACTTAAATAGAAAATTTAAAAGGAGGGCTTTAGAAAGAAAAGGGACGGGAGGAAATTAGAGAGAGGATGAAAGAGACAGAGAGAGAGAGAAAGTGAGAAAGAAACGAGACGACTCGTGGGTGTCCAAATGCTCAGACACTTTTTACTCAAATACTCCGAGACTTTAACTACGATAGTATTTATTCGGAGACTTTTACTTCAATAGTATTTACTCCTAAACTTTTGTTACGATAATATTTACAGATAGTATTTACTCCAACGTGCGCAAACGTTTTACTCCGACAGTATCTACCCCGGCAGTACTTACTCCGACAGTATCTACCCCGGTAGTACTTACTCCGACAGTATCTACCACGGCAGTACTTACTCCGACAGTATCTACTCCGGCAGTACTTACTCCGACAGTATCTACTCCGGCAGTACTTACTCCGACAGAACCTATCCCGGCAGTACTTACTCCGACAGTATATACCCCGGCAGTACTTACTCCGACAGTATCTACCACGACAGTACTTACTCCGACAGTATCTACTCCGACAGTACTTACTCCGACAGAACCTATCCCGGCAGTACCTACTCCGACAGTATCTACCCCGGCAGTACTTACTCCGACAGTGCCTACCCCGGCAGTACTTACTCCGACAGTATCTACCCCGGCAGTACTTACTCCGACAGTGCCTACCCCGGCAGTACTTACTTTGACAGTATCTACCCCGGCAGTACTTACTCCGACAGTAACTACATGTACCCCGGCAGTACTTACTCCGACAGTATCAGCCCTGGCAGTACTTATTCCGACAGTGCCTACCCCGGCAGTACTTACTCCGACAGTATCTACCCCGGTAGTACTTACTCCGTCAGTATCTACACCAGCAGTACTTACTCCGACAGCACCTATCCCGGCAGTACTTACTCCGACAGTATATACCCCGGCAGTACTTACTCCGACAGTATCTACTCCGGCAGTACTTACTCCGACAGAAACTATCCCGGCAGTACTTACTCCGACAGTATATACCCCGGCAGTACTTACTCCGACAGTATCTACCACGACAGTACTTACTCCGACAGTATCTACTCCGACAGTACTTACTCCGACAGAACCTATCCCGGCAGTACCTACTCCGACAGTATCTACCCCGGCAGTACTTACTCCGACAGTGCCTACCCCGGCAGTACTTACTCCGACAGTATCTACCCCGGCAGTACTTACTCCGACAGTGCTTACCCCGGCAGTACTTACTTTGACAGTATCTACCCCGGCAGTACTTACTCCGACAGTATCTACCCCGGCAGTACTTACTCCGACAGTGCCTACCCCGGCAGTACTTACTCCGACAGTATCTACCCCGGTAGTACTTACTCCATCAGTAACTACATGTACCCCGGCAGTACTTACTCCGACAGTATCAGCCCTGGCAGTACTTATTCCGACAGTGCCTACCCCGGCAGTACTTACTCCGACAGTATCTACCCCGGTAGTACTTACTCCGTCAGTATCTACACCAGCAGTACTTACTCCGACAGTATCTACCCCGGCAGTACTTACTCCGACAGTGCCTACCCCGGCAGTACTTATTCCGACAGTATCTACCCTGGCATTACTTACTCCGATATATTTTGTATTTTGTAACTTTTTATATTGATAGAGGGAGGGAAGGCGAAGGAATCTGGTGGTGGTGGTGAGGGGTGGGGGAGGTAATGGTATGGACAAGGAAGGGTGTGGGGGATATTAAAAGGAATAAAATGGGGACAAGGTAATGAGAGCTTTGAAAACAAGGAGGGAGACAGGTACGAAAGGGGAACATGGCGTTGGAATGAAGAGACCTGTCCCATTTTGAATTGGAAGGAGGGAGGGGGTTAGGATAATTTGTTAGAAGAATGCATAGTCTTTTCCTTCAACAAATGTAAGAAAAGAATGACATTAGAAAAATATTCAGAATATATTGAATTGCTCCCTCAACCAATATAGAATAATCAGATTCTAATTTTAAAAACAGGACACTTTTATTTAAAACCGAATTAAGTGGTTTTCTCTGTCAATGATTAATTTAATTAATAAGTTAAAATCTTTAAATTAGATAAAGACGAATTAAAATAATAATAATAATAATAATAATAATAATAATAATAATACTACTACTACTACTACTACTACTAATAATAATAATAATAATAATAATAATAATAATAGGGATATATATATCTAAAGATTTAACTTAAATTAGATACATACATCCATGATAAAAAAGAATACTACTACTACTACTACTAATAATAATAATAATAATATATGTATGTATGTATATATATAAACCCGGACATATGAATCTAATACTATACAGAAATTTTGAAATCGTAATACCAAAGTTACACTAAAGTCTAAAACATTTATTATGTTTAAACTTTATTAGTTCCCTACCGACTATAGGTTTGCACTCCGTCCGTCAGTATGTCAGTCACACACACGTTTTCTGGACTTTTTTTCTAAACATTTGTAGATATTCATCCAATTTTTGGTGTGTGAGTCTACCACCAGGAGTTACAGATCAAGTTTCAGTTCCGTGTCGGTCCACCGATTTTTGACGGAATTACGGCCCTTGGAATTAGAAAATTTCTTTAAAATGGCTGTTTCCGGACTTTTTTCGAAATGCTTGTAGATATTCATCCAATTTTTGGTGTGTGAGTCTACCACCATGAGTTACAGATCAAGTTTCAGTTCCGTTTCGGTCCACTGATTTTTGACGGAATTACGGCCCTTGGAATTAGAAAATGTCTTTAAAATGGCAGTTTTCCGGACTTTTTTTCTAAACGCTTGTAGATATTCATCCAATTTTTGGTGTGTGAGTCTATCACCATGAGTTACAGATCAAGCTCGAGTTTGATTTTGATTTGCTAATCTATGACGAAATTTTGGACTCGCAAATTCTGTTATACATCATGCTGATTCGGACTCATTTTTGTGCTAAGTACATGTACTATTTTTATGTAAACTATATGTGTATATTGCATTTGCTTGCTCATTAGCTGTCATAATCTTGAATATGGCACCAAACAAAATTTGAGGTTGTATGTGTGTTTTGGGGGTCTTAGTTTTCCATTTGCCGGTAGGGGACTTAGTATTGCCTAAGCAATACTTTCAGAATGCTTGTTATAACAAGATTGTACTTAGGTAACATTGATATTTTCGTATATAAATTTTCCAATACCAACAAGAATATATATTTTTTTCAGAATTGCGAATATATAACATTATATTTTTATCATTAAGGTTGATAAACAATGGAACATCTCTCTCTATAATGGAAAAGAGTTCAATTCTAGCTTTAGGTGTTTATTGCAATTCATTAAAAAGTGGCATTCATCCTTAATCTCGTTTTTATTACATCTATTACACTATCTAAGTTTTCTAGGTATTTCCTTTTATCTACCATTTTAAATTTGTAATTTATGACATGCTAATCTTAATTGTGTAACAGATTTTTTATAATTAGTATTGTCCATTATATGAAGATAAGGCTCAAAACCAACATTTGTTTTTATTTGTAGGTTTGTAGATATGTATCCAATTTTCCATTTTTTTTAATGGTATTAATTTTCTTTATCATTATGCCAATTTTCTATTACTTTATTTTAAAAGAATTTATAAATAAATGATTTGAACCTAGACATATTTAAATATAATTTATCACTTGAAATGTTGAGGTTTTTCTTAAGATATTGCACACACCTAAGCCAAGAGTTCTTATTGTTTTGATGAAGAGTGACCTTCGTTTGACACCCTCCATTCATCCCCCCACCCCCCGAGAAGAAAATGTTAATATCAGAGTAAAGAAAGAATGAGTACATATTTGTCATCCCTGCCTCACAGTCCGAGGTACATGTATACGGTTCAAATCTCGACGATGTTTGGAACATATTCTATGTACTCTGATATAATCTTGATTGCTACAGGGCTATTGTGATCAGGTACTCAAAATACATCTTCCAAACGCTTTAGGGTTCCACATAGCACATGGGCGGATCTAGAAATTTTTAAAAGGGGGGGGGGGTCGGCATTTTCCCGCAAAATCAACATTGCTTTATTTTATGAAATTCAATATATAAGACTTTCATGTCCAAAGTCGACATATACACTTAAACCCTAGTTATTTTCTTTTTGTCAGCCCGAACAGTGAAAATTGTATGTACTGCAATTGCTCTTTGTTTGCTGTTACAAAGAGCATGCATTACTGGTGACAGCAATACTAAGCATGAGTGAAACAATAATTGCTCATGGTTTCAGAAGACCACGTGGAACATCTTCAGGATATAGAAGGACAGACAAATTGTCACTTTCGGCATCTCTTGGAATATTTGCAGTTTGGAGGATATCGTATCTTTCAATGTTTTTGAAATACAACGAGGCACAGAACTTTACTTGATTAAAACCTTGACGAGCTGCGTTTCGGAGATGTTGATATAAAGACTGGAAATACGTTTTTCTTGGCGTATCCTGTAAAGAAAATGTCGACCAGACAATTTTCAAATTTATATTTTTATCTATTCTTTTTCGGAGATGTTTGCTTCGGTATTAATACATGTACCGTGTGAAAGAAAAGGGACTTGGAGAAAGCTAGAACCCGAACTCGCAACCTTCTATTTAATCACAGTGCTACCAACAGATATTCTCAATTCTGACCAACATTACTCACATATAGTCATATTACACATTCTCAGGGCCTGCGACCATATATAGGCAGCACATTTCATTTCATGGAATTATTGACTAGTGCAACCTTGTATGAAAATTGCAGCATAATTTTGATTACTACGGCTTAAAAATCATTTTACACATGCAAGATGTGTTTGTGAAACGCAATGCCACTGGCGGCAACAAAGTCCGGAAAAAGCTATCTTTAGCCTCAAGGTCACAGTCAATTTCAGAATGCCATTGACCTTGGTATCATTTGATAGGGCTTTATTAGTTGAGTATGCATGCATGCTAAATATGAAGTTTCTATCTGTAAGTGTCATTGTTTATAAGTCATGGCGAAGGTTTAAGTTGACAACAGACAGACAAACAAACAGACATAGACAGGACAAAACGATATATCCCCGATGATTCGATCCAGGGCATAAAAATGTACGTGTCCCGTGATTGGGTACTATCACAGGTACTACTAGCCTGTCCAACCCCGTCGGTCAGGCTAATATTTTAGGTAAATCCGCTCACTTTACACGTAAAGAAGAACCTTAATATCAGGTGGCCGAATCAAATAGTCGTTTTTTATAGGAGCAATCCGTTACTAAGCCAAACATTATGAGAGAATGCCAAGTTTTCTATACAATAATTAAGATTTTCGAGTATTTAAGTTACAATATAACACATAAATGGTTTCATTCTTAGGCTATTTAATTTGCCTTTCGAACACTCTCTACCTCATTACATACAGCAAATTTAAAAAGACGTGATCCGTCGACAACTGTACTATTTTTACCAAGTCGGGTATTGAGTGACATTACATTTTGTTGAGTATTATTTCTTATACATTATTTGAATATTTTATATGTTAGAAATGACTTTAATGCACTTCATCAATCAACAACACATAAAAAGAAAGTACGTATAATGTATGTAATTATCTACAATGCTACTTTTAGTTGACATTAATCCACAAATTCTAGGAGCAAGAACGGTTAAACCCAAAAATGTGGGAGGCATCCTAATCAAACATAGCTTACATATCGCTTTATTAGAACATGTACATGTACTTTAAACGTGTATGTTTGAAATTATTGCGTAAGCGTGCATCGGCATATCGTATGGCATATTGCCACGCATTTGCTCAAAATTCGTATTGCGATATAATCCCTATACGGTTTTGTCTTTTTATAGCTTGGGATACTGCTTAAAACTTTTGGGTCAATAGTATCTAAAGTTATAATGTACAATACATTAAGATTACTGACATTTTAACTGTAAATGTTCAAAACGTAACACGAAAGTGAATAAAGTCATGTATCTGTGGCACTCACAACAATGTACCACAGTGATCATGCATAGGTCCCTGAAATTCAGAGGTGAGACTAGCACCTGAGCTAAAAAACCCACTTTTACGCTTGTTCGATTCTAAGCCTGTATTCAAACTCCAAACCCCTACTCACTCTTGAGTTTGAGTACGGGTGAGGTTATAATCTTTACGCTTTCGATCCCGATTCCTGTGAGTGCATACAAGCACGGTTCTGAATATGGTCCTATCCGATTTTGAAATTTTTGAGAACATACTCGAGATTGGAGCACGCTGTCATGCTCCAGATATTCTATAACCTCGATAAATTTCGAGTTCGAGCACATATTCACTTTGGAGCACCGAGTCGTGCTCTAAAATGTTTTATAAAGGTTCTGATGGGGGAGTGAACGTCTCCTGTTTAACTAGCCACACCGCCACGAATGTCAAAAACATACAAGCTTGCATAATATTACCCTCTGTACGTAACATTTAATACGACAAAACACTGTAAAGAAAAGGTCATAGCCACACACAACATATGAAAAGGGCGCAGTAACATTTTAGTGCTATGAATAAATATTGACCTAACCGTTCTTACTCTTAACTTTATCGTCTTAGTCCTACAGAATTCGGAAAATACTTTGTTTGTACATTTTAAGTCTAGATTTACCAATTTTAATCTCATTTCTACACTCAAATAAGTAATTAGATTGGTATATGCATAAACAAATTGAGGCGTTCTTCATGAAAGTTTAGAAAGTTAGAGGAAATTCGGGCGAATTTTTTCATTTGTCGATGCATCACGCTTTATAGGGAGGTTGTCATGTTCCAAGTTTTAAGGCAATTGGATCTTTATCAATATCATTAAAGAATAGGCATGGTTTGAATAGAAATCTCTCATTTACAAAACAGAAAAAAAAAAAGAAATATAACTTATCGAAGCGACTCTTTGTCCACTCAATGAGTCTGCTCCCATAAAAACGACCATTTGATTCGCCCCGTGAATATGTAGCATCAAGGGGTATAAAAGTTAAACTTACCATTTTCATTCACTTTCATATTATTTTATATGCATACATTTTCTTTGTCCGTCTGACGGTTACATAATTGCAAAACATGGCCACTCACCATGTGTAAACTTTACTATGTTGCATTGCATCTCGCTGAGAAATTGATAAAATTTGACAGTTCTAAACCGTTAAAACGACAAACCTTATCCGGCGAGCATCTGTAGACAGCATGCACCGGCGCTCTGAGTGACGGCATAGCACAAATATTAACTATTGTTTATAATGTGTGGATTCCTTACCTCTTTCTCTCTCTCTCTCTCTCTGGAAGGTCATTTATAGGAATCTCAAAAGGGGGGGGGGGAGGTCGGGACCCCCTCGACCCCCCTCTGGATCCGCCAGTGTAGCAGTTATAGCTATACCCATATATCCATATGTTTCAATATTTAGCAATTTACGTCAGTATTCAGTAAATGTAATAAAACTGAATTGGAGAGAAGGGTTTTTGTAATCCGTATTTCATCCACCTTATTCCGGACTCTATGCCTCCCTCCTCCCATCCTATATATCCATTGTTACCCCTATCCTACACTCCATTCCCTCCTACCTACACTACTCTTACCCTTCCCAACTTTCGACTCCCCAACCCTGTCCATTCCCAGTAGAACTCTAACCCTCAACACACCTCGTCTCCATCCTACCCTGTCCATTCTTAGTAGAACTCTAACCCTCAACACACCTCGACCCCCTCTTACCCTGTCCATTCCTAGTAGAACTATAACCTTCCCCACCCCTAGACTCCCTCCTACCCTGTCCATTCCTAGTAGAACTCTAACCCTCAACACACTTCGTCTCCATCCTACCCTGTCCGCTCCTAGCAGAACTCTAACCCTCAACACACCTCGACCCCTCTTACCCTGTCCATTCCTAGTAGAACTCTAACCTTCCCCACCCCTAGACTCCTTCCTACCCTGTCCATTCCTAGTAGAACTCTAACCCTCAACACACTTCATCTCCATCCTACCCTGTCCGCTCCTAGCAGAACTCTAACCCTCAACACACCTCGACCCCCTCTTACCCTGTCCATTCATAGTAGAACTCTAACCTTCCCCACCCCTAGAATCCTTCCTACCCTGTCCATTCCTAGTAGAACTCTAACCCTCAACACACCTCGTCTCCATCCTACCCTGTCCGCTCCTAGCAGAACTCTAACCCTCAACACACCTCGACCCCCTCTTACCCTGTCCATTCCCAGTAGAGCTCTAACCTTCCCCATCCCTAGACTCCCTACCCTGTCCATTCCTAGTAGAACTCTAACCCTCAACACACTTCGTCTCCATCCTACCCTGTCCGCTCCTAGCAGAACTCTAACCCTCAACACACCTCGACCCCCTCTTACCCTGTCCATTCATAGTAGAACTCTAACCTTCCCCACCCCTAGACTCCCTCCTACCCTGTCCATTCCTAGTAGAACTCTAACCCTCAACACACTTCGTCTCCATCCTACCCTGTCCGCTCCTAGCAGAACTCTAACCCTCAGCACACCTCGACCCCCTCTTACCCTGTCCATTCTTAGTAGAACTCTAACCTTCCCCACCCCTAGACTCCCTCCTACCCGGTCCATTCCTAGCAGAACTCTAACCCTCCCCACCCCTCGACTCCAATACCCTGTCCGTTTACTTGTAGATGGCTAACCCTCCACACCTCACAAGGTGTCGAGGGGTGGAGAAGGTTAGAGCTCTACTAAGTGCGGACGGTCTAAGACCATGCACCAGGGAAGTGCAACAGGCAGGCACTGTCATCATATGTGCTGTCACCATATGTGACTATACATCAGGCAGGCGCTGACACCATATAAGACCATACATCAGGCAGGTACTGTCACCATATGTGCTGTCACCATATAAGACCATACATCAAGCAGGTACTGACACCATATAAGACCATACATCAGACAGGTGCTGACACCATATAAGACCATACATCAGACAGGTGCTGACACCATATAAGACCATACATCAGGCAGGTGCTGACACCATATAAGACCATACATCAAGCAGGTACTGACACCATTTAAGACCATACATCAGACAGGTGCTGACACCATATAAGACCATACATCAGGCAGGTGCTGACACCATATAAGACCATACATCAGACAGGTGCTGACACCATATAAGACCATACATCAGGCAGGTGCTGACACCCTATAAGACCATACATCAGGCAGGTGCTAACACCATATAAGACCATACATCAGGCAGGTGCTGACACCATATAAGACCATACATCAGGCAGGTGCTGACACCCTATAAGACCATACATCAGGCAGGTGCTAACACCATATAAAACCATACATCAAGCAGGTACTGGCACCATATAAGACCATACATGTAAAAGGAGACGGAAAATCGTACCAATCTCACATTCATTTCAGATCTTGAAACGCCTTACATTTAAATGGACAAATAAATTAATAGAATCTATCACCGCTTTGAGTGTTAGATTGGAAAAGGTCAGTGGAGGGTGGGATTTTTCAACAAATCACAACCCTGGGCTGACACTTGGGATGATGAAGTATTACACCCGAGATTGATCTTTTTTCTATCTAGAACTCAGAGTGTTGATAGATTATTATTCTCGCACCTAATATGTTAGAAGTTATCATTAAGCTGGTTTACGTCACTTCGTCTTACTTAAAGGCGAAACACTCAACATTTAATTCTCCGCCGCAGTGCGATATAGTTCTTCAATGATGACATAAATATATTTTTTCATATCTCCACATAATACATAATAGTCGTAATAAAGAGGAAATGCAAATACATAAAATTTATGAATTCACATGTTTTATATGTATAGAATGAAGAAGATTATAGAAAGTTGTATTAACACAATACAGGAAGTGACGCCACATCCTTCAAGTACTGAAGCGGTACACATGTTTTAAGCGTGTTATATTTTATGTATAATACGCAAGATCGCAAATAGTCATTTCGTTCATATTTTGCAATTTAGTCTTAATAGACTATTTCCGAGTTATATCCACACTAAGGACATTGCATACTTTGGCGTTATTTTATTTATGACGTAATAATCTTATCTTTGGATACATAACGTCAATGCTTCTACCAAGTATGACGTCACAATCAGTTGTCCGTAGTCTGAGTTATAAAATCTAGGTTTTAACGGTCCTTTCCGGTTACTTGAAAATGGCCTATTGCGGTCCTAATGGTTAGGGAGCAAATAAAACATATTCCCGCAAAAATGACCTTAAGAACAATGGTACGTTATTGTGACGTCATAAGGTTGCTAAACCAATTGATGTTACTGATAGTACACAAGCGCCGCCTAACGGACGGTAGCTCCCAATGGGACATGCATAATGCTTGATAATTCAGCGTTAAAATTAATCGCTGTCTGACTGATCGTTTATATCCATACATTTACCTAACCTATACTTAGATAGACGAATCAAGTTAATGTGGTGATATGTCATGGTTGTTATGCGATGTACGTCCAGCTTCGGAAGTTCGTTCACATCATTTACACACGACATATGCAGCCTCCAAACATGGTATAATGCTGATGTACAGGACACGACCCGGCCTACGCTGTGCACTATGTTAAAGGTGTTCTACTGTCCTGTGTTAATGTGGTAGAGTGTGTTTTATGGGCGGAAAATGATTAAATTAATAAATTATATTTATGAAACCTAATCGTCTTGTTTTATCATTTTCCGATATTCAGCAGTATTAGCACAGCATGTTCATTAACTGCATGATTTATATTTTAATTTACTAAAATGACGTTTACTAAGTAAAGTGTACATATGACCTTTGACATTTGATATATATATATAGACAATTTCATTGGTTGGTAATTTTTGGCGGTTTTTATGTGCGTGGACATTGGTTAGTTAAAAAAAAAACAACAAAGAGAGAGATCAAAATGGTATACATGTACATGCATTATTATCCACTGTTCAACATATATTTGTGATCGTGTATGCCATAAACTTATCGGGACATAATCACACATATATACAGTAAGTTTACATTACTATTTATTCTTTTATCTCATATTTTCATAAGTTAATCCTTTCCTATAATCTTTGGTCAGAGAGCGCGAATGAGTGAATTTCTGTAATTTGTAATTGTAATTGTTGTTTAAAATCAGCATGTCATAGTACGAGATGTTGTAAGGTGAATTTTATCATAGTAATAATTTTGAATGAATCAATGCTCTCAGTTCTGTATGTCGATATTATTTTGTAGTCATTGTTTGCACAGGATCCATTGATGCTTTGTTGACACCTAGCTGAATTAAATATAGAGATCTTTGTACTAAGCCCAATTCCATAAATTGGTACGCATATGATTTACTCTGTTTATTATATCAGTACATCTCAGAGCCAAATCAAAAACCAAATTGGAAACCCCATGTAGCACCACTGGTACATGCGTACAACTTGAGAGTACAAACCAATCACCATATTACCTCATGTTTGGCAGAGAGCCAAGACTTCCAATCGACCTGGCCTTTGGTATTAATAATCAACATCAAAAAACCTTAACTAAATACATAGATGATTTAAGACAGAGAATGAAGAGGGCCGTTGAAATTGCTACATCATCAGCAGCCCATGCTGGCACCAAACAGAAGGAAGGTTATGACATCAAAACCAAAGGTTCGAACATCAAAGAAGGAGACAGAGTACTAGTAAAGATTGTTACCTTTGATGGTAAACACAAAATAAAGGACAGGTGGGAGGAAGACATTAACGAAGTTGTACGGCAGCCAAACCCGAATATTCCGGTGTATGTGGTACAGAAGGAAAGCGGAGAAGGAAAGAAACGTACCCTGCACAGAAACCTTTTACTTCCTATTGGTCACTTAGATGGATTTCAGAAACCTGAGGTAACAATAGTTGAAGAACAGAAAACATTAATACGGAACCATCCTGTCAATAACCCAATAGATAAAGATACCACTAGTGAATTTGAAAGTGATGAAGAAATGGAGGTACCGGTACCGGAAACAGCAGATACATACATCCCACATGATGTACAGGAGGAGACTGCTGAGGATGAGAGTCAGGAGGGTACAAATGTTGGGGACGCTCAACAAGTTGATGTATCAAACACAGTAGGTGTTGAGCATCAGCAGCCTTCAGCTGACAGTAATGAAAATACTCCACAGGAAGTGGATACAGCAGGTGTTATAGAAAATACACCTGAGGAAGACATAACGCTAGTGGATGAGGATGACGCCGATGAACCACCAAGGCGAAGCACAAGGCAGAGAACACAACCAGCATGGATGACCAGCGGAGAGTTTGTACAGAGTGTACATGAGCGTGATAAGGAGAAGTGGAAGGAGAAATATCAATGTCTCCAAAGTCTTTTAATTTCAGGAGCATATAAAGGACATGAGAGGCAAGTCATTGATGCCATGATAGATTTTATGAAGCAGTGAACTTTAATGTCATATTCCATTCTACTTGTCTGTTTTGATATTGCATGTAAGATAGAACATAAATTCTTCTTCATTGTATGTGTATCTTGTGGTATCACACACTGTGATGTTATGTACATATGTATACTTTACTGGTGATTTGTTAATCATTTGTGTAAGAAGGACATGTGAATGTGAATGATTTGCATATGTATTGATGCTCAATGTATGCATAGATCATTGATGTGATATTACATTGGACTTATGTATCACTGTCATGACATTGCTTAATGATACATGTTTAAATGATGTTCTTTTCTTATGACCACTGCATTCAATTGTATATATCATATAACTGTATTTTAATTTCAGAATTCTACCATACAGAGATGACGGGGACGTCATTTTCCGGACGGGGGGAGTATGTGGTAGAGTGTGTTTTATGGGCGGAAAATGATTAAATTAATAAATTATATTTATGAAACCTAATCGTCTTGTTTTATCTTTTTCCGATATTCAGCAGTATTAGCACAGCATGTTCATTAACTGCATGATTTATATTTTAATTTACTAAAATGACGTTTACTAAGTAAAGTGTACATATGACCTTTGACATTTGATATATATATAGACAATTTCATTGGTTGGTAATTTTTGGCGGTTTTTATGTGCGTGGACAGTGGTTAGTTAAAAAAAAAAACAACAAAGAGAGAGATCAAAATGGTATACATGTACATGCATTATTATCCACTGTTCAACATATATTTGTGATCGTGTATGCCATAAACTTATCGGGACATAATCACACATATATACAGTAAGTTTACATTACTATTTATTCTTTTATCTCATATTTCATAAGTTAATCCTTTCCTATAATCTTTGGTCAGAGAGCGCGAATGAGTGAATTTCTGTAATTTGTAATTGTAATTGTTGTTTAAAGTCAGCATGTCATAGTACGAGATGTTGTAAGGTGAATTTTATCATAGTAATAATTTTGAATGAATCAATGGTCTCAGTTCTGTATGTCGATATTATTTTGTATTCATTGTTTGCATAGGATCCATTGATGCTTTGTTGACACCTAGCTGAATTAAATATAGAGATCTTTGTACTAAGCCCAATTCCATAAATTGGTACGCATATGATTTACTCTGTTTATTATATCAGTACATCTGAAATCCTGGTATTATTAATGTTTATTACAGTGTTACAATTGTTGTCAGTAAGAGTTATTTCCCTTATTGAATCATACAATACAATACAAGTATATTTATCTATATTCATGAAGTGAGTAAATCCATTCATGCATAAATTAACATACCGTGTCAACTTGTTTGAGACTGTGACCATATATGTATTTTAATGCATAATTGTATATAAAATATACTTATTATTGTTTATAATATTTATTATAGAGCTTTCAATCCATATCTGGTTGGAACCTAGTAAATTATGAACCTACACCGCCGTGTTGGATAGTTTTATTTCAACATACCCGGCTATATCAATAACATTGTATCACAAGTACAGATTGTGTTGTACATTTAATTCATGTATACTGCGTGTATGAGAATGACTATGTGTTACACATTTGATGGCCCATGGCTAGGCTTTTCTGGTACTGTCAATTGTTTTCAAGTGATCTTATTCATCTATGAAATAATCAAGTTCAATTTTATTCATTATCAACAGTTTTCGCGTACATTACATAACTTGTATGTTCTGACACGTTAAATGTGTCAGACGGAAGCAACACCGAAATATGTTCGTTATTATTACGAAGATGTCGCGTAGGTATACACTGTGTTCCAGACAGAATCCACCATGTAAAATGTAAGATAGAAAAATCTCAAATGTGTTTCATGGGTATTATCTTGTCTAAGGTGTGTGAAAAAATTAATGAATAAATCAATAGATAACATCATACTAATCATACTCGGTTCTCACCTATTACTGTTTTCAGAAGAAATGGAATATATATATATATATATATATATATATATATAAAGAGAGACAGACAACAGACAGAGAGAAAGACAGAGAAAGAGACGGAGCGATGCGATAGAGGTGTAGACAGAGAGAGTCAGACAGATAAACAATAGATCAAAAGATAGATAATGAAATTAATTGGTGGACCAGTAAATAAAAAATAAAGCTATTTTTCCTTTTTTTGCACTGATCTCCTTATGGTGCCTCTTTCCTCGATTCTCTTGCTGCTATTTATTCAGCAGGATCAGTGAAGGAAGAGAGTTGCGTCGTGACTCGCTTCCCTAAACATCCTAGTGAGTACGTATACTGGACTATGCAGTAACCTCCATCATGCAGACCATGTACCTCTCAGGGATCCTCCTCCTCCTGGCAGTCCTTACCGGTGAGTACAAATCACCACTCAAATTTCTCACATATTTGTTTTGGTTTTTATGTATTGATTTTCCGCGACGCATCCGCTCTTTTCCAGCATCGATGTCACTCGAAGTAACCGACATTGACTCTGGGAAAATGAATTGCCAAGATGGAGAACGTGTTGTATTGTACGTGATGGGATAACGCAGCTGTAATAATCGCCCGTATTAAGTCTTGATCTGCACTATACCCACTGTATGAAGGCTATCATCATGGGTAGGAATATTGACCTTCAAATGATGATGACCTTTACTTTATTACTGATTTTTCATTTATTACTATAGAGATGAAGACAATCTATATATATATATATATGTATTTATGAGTGCAGTCAGGAAGCATGTTTTTACTAAATTTTAAGGTGAATTGCACTGTGTACCTCTCGATGCAGAAAATATTTCAGTTTTTGCTGGGAATGAAGATCTCAATTTTCTCTACGGGTATTTCTCTTAGATATAGCTATAACTTACATGGGTATATATGACAGTAGAGAAACACGCGCATGCACACACACACACACACACACACACACACACACACACACACACACACACACACAAATAATGATATGTCCATTTCTTTCTTTCATTTATTTCTTCATTCATTAAAATTATCTACTTGCTTATTTATTCTTTATTTATTTTTCTTTTATCTTTGATTTGCTTTCATAAAACGCGTGCATATGATACACACATAACATTGGCCAGATGGTAATACCGGTATCATCACGAGGGTATTATAGATAATGAATTTTGTGACATTTACATTGGCGACGCTGTCTGTTACAGAGGGAGATTTTACAGATTGAATAACAAATCATAAAAGTTTCTCTGCTGCATGATGGCGCTACGATGATAAAAACTGTGATAGTTGTTACGGTGATGTATATTATAGCATTCGGTAGGGTCTCCAGTTACATATAACAAGTGCTTATTGTATATGTTATCATTGTATATGTGATTATTGTATATGTGATTATTGTATATGTGATTATTGTGTATGTGATTATTGTATGTGTGCTGTTTGTATGGGTATTTATTGTATTACTTAACACCGAGGCTATTCCCCGTATATGGCGACGACATGTGCTTGATACCTGACGCATTGAGGGATGTTTTACGTGCCACGCCTACCATGACACGGGACATCGGTTTTTACTGTCTCATCCGAAAGACAGAACACCGACGTGTCAGCGACGGGTCTCGTACCCGGAACCTCTAGGTCACAAACCAAACAATTAACCGACTGAGCTACGCTTCATCCTTGTTGGGGGAGGAGGGCAATGATTTGCGACCAAAAGCCGTGGGAAAGACGGGAGTTCGGGAAAATTGATTTCGTAATGTATGACATTTAATTTTCTAATAATCTCAAGAATATTCTTAATCTCACATGGAGTACCTTTCTATTGTAATCATGTTTTATTAATGATAAAATTAAATGTCAACATTTAATGTGTATTTTACTATCAGTCATTTGATTACGAAAGTTTGATAATATCTGACGACTTAATGACAAAACTTATGATTGGGGTTTGTACGCTTCATTTCTTGTATTAAAGATAAACAGCATCTTGACTTATATGACGGCGAAGAAGAATTTAACCCCCCCCCCTTTACTCAGTTTATTTGTTTTTGTTTGTATGCTTTTGTTTTGTTTTTGATTTTGATATATTTTGATATTTCTTATTCTATATATATCCAAATTTAGTCACGTTACACAGATAAAATATACAATATATATCATAGCAGGCGTGGTGTAGTGGTTAAGCGCTTGGCTTGCGGCGCCGACGATCCGGGTTCGATTCCCGGGTTGCGCCACTATGTTTAAGAGGTTGGTAACCTCCTGCTTCCATGTCGCGATATAACTGAAATATTGTTGAAAGCGACGTAAAACACCAATCAACCAACCAACCAACCAACATGTATATATATATATAAACAACATTTGCAGAAATACAATTATATACGCCAGATTTTTGTTAGAATTCAACACCTTCCTAGAATTACGCACTGTGAACCCCCTCCCCCCGGGGCGAAGCTCCGGATTCTCTTGGAGTGTCAAGGCCGTCGACCAGATACTGCACATACCCCCTTTTCTTCACGAAAATTCTGGAACCGTTACTGTTGGTGCGACAATTCTATTGAGTAGCATTAAGTGATTCCCCTCTCTCTCTTAAGGGAATGCAGTCTTTTCTATCCTTCATTGTCTAAAACGCTTAGTAGCCGTCAGTTTTGTAGTAAATTAACAAGATACCAAAGTTATGTAATTGGGGTCTTAATAGTCCTTGAAAATATTGAACGACTTATAGAATGTAGAACTCAAACCCCCATATCAGATGAAAGGAGGAAGTTACATGAAAGACTGGTCCAAAGTGTAAACACCATGAAATAAACTGAAACATGGAAGTTATATGCAGGGTTATTATGATGAAAGATGATAAATATTTGATAACAGTTTTAAGAAAAATCAATCGGATACAGCATGTAGAGCATAAAGTAATGTGGTTATTGATTGGACGTAAAGTACAGTAAGAGCTGTCGGTGTGCTGTAGTCAGTGATGATGGTATATATATATTGTTCAGATTTTGTAGGACTTTAAATGTTAAGATATATTGTATCGTCATTATAAATTGTATATTTATGGCATGTGTAACTAGTCAGACAGGAGACGCTTACTCCTCCAGGACACCTTGTCACTCTTCTGACTGGAGACGCTTACTACTCTAGGACACCTTGTCACCCCTCTGACAGGAGACGCTGACTCCTCCAGGACACCTGGTCACTCCTGACAGGAGACGGTGACTCCTTTAGGACAACTTGTCACTCTTCTGACAGGAGACGCTTACTACTCCTGGACACCTTGTCACTCCTCTGACAGGAGACGCTGACTCCTCTAGGACACCTGGTCACTTGACAGGAGACGGTGACTCCTTTAGGACACCTTGTCACTCCTCTGACAGGAGACGCTTACTCCTCCAGGACACATGGTCACTTTTCTGACAGGAGACGCTGACTCCTCTAGGACACCTTGTCACTCCCCTACAGGAGACGCTGACTCCTCTAGGACACCTAGTCACTCCTGTGACAGGAGACGCTTACTCCTGCAGGACACCTAGTCACTCCTCTGACAGGAGACACTGACTCCTCTAGGACACCTTGTCACTCCCCTGACAGGAGACGATGACTCATCTAGGACACCTTGTCACTCCTGACAGGAGGCGATGACTCCTCTAGGACACCTTGTCACTCCTCTGACAGGAGACGTTTACTCCTCTAGGACACCTGGGGCCAGTTGTTCGAAACGTTAACTACTGGTTAAGCTTACCAATGATTAAATTTTATCTGACTATATCTTTGAATTAAGGAGACCTTAATTTATGGTTTGTGTATTGGTTTGTAGCATATGTTAACCATCACTGTACTGTAATTTAGATATTTACACAGAAATCTTGTAGATTAGATTAATCGTCTCGCAGAACTTACCACTGGTTAGCTTAACCAGTGTTTAAAATTTCGAACAACTGGCCCCTGGTCACTCCCCCGACAGGAGACGTTGACTCCTCTGGGACACCTTGTCACTGCTCTGACAGGAGACGGTGACTCCTTTAGGACAACTGGTCATTCCTCTGACAGGAGACGTTTACAATTCTACGGCACCTTGCCACTCCTGTGACAGGAGACGCTGACTCCTCTAGGATACCTTGTCACTCCTCTGACAGGAGAGGGTGACTCCTCTAGGACACCTGGTCACTCCCCTTACAAGAGACGCTTACTCCTCTAGGACACATTGTCACTCCTCTGACAGGAGACGCTGACTCCTCTAGGATACCTTGTCACTCCTGTAACAGGAGACGCTTATTCCTCCAGGACACCTGGTCACTCCTGTGACAAGAGACGCTTATTCCTCCAGGACATCTTGTCACTCCTGTGACAGGAGACGCTGACTCCTCTAGGACACCTTGTCACTCCTGTGACAGGAGACGCTGACTCCCCTACGACACTTTGTCACTACTATGACAGAAGACGCTGACTCTTCTAAGACGACTTGTCACTCCTATGACAGGAGACGTTGACTCCTTTAGGACAACTTGTCACTCCTGTGACAGGAGACGCTGACTCCTCTAGGACACCTGGTCACTCCCCTGGCAGGAGACGCTGACTTGAAGGACACCTTGTCACTACTTTGACAGGAGACGCTGACTCCTCTAGGACAACTTGTCACTCCTCTGACAGGAGACGCTGACTTCTCCAGGACACCTTGTCACTCCTTTGACAGTAGACACTGACTCCTCTAGGACACCTTGTTACTCCCCCGACAGGAGACGGTGACTCCTCTAGGACACTTTGTCACTCCTCTGACCGGAGACGCTGACTCCTCCAGGACACCCTGTCACTCCCCCGACAGGAGAGATTGGCTCCACTAGGACATCTTGTCACTCCCCCTACAGGAGACGCTGACTCCTCTAGGACACCTTGTCCCTCCTCTGACAGGAGACGCTGACTTCTCCAGGACACCTTGTCACTCCCCCGACAGGCGACTGTGACTCCTCGAGGACATCTTGTCACTCCCCGGCAGGAGTCGCTGACTCCTCTAGGACACCTTGTCACTCGTCTAACAGGAGACGCTGACTCCTCTAGGACACCGTGTCACCCCTCTGACAGGAGACGCTGACTTCTCCAGGACACCTTGTCTCTCCTCTGACAGGAGACGGTGACTCCTTTAGGACAACTTGTCACTCCTCTGGCAGGAGACGCTGACTCCTCCAGGACACCTTGTCACTCCTGTGCGGGAGACACTGACTCCTCTAGGACATCTTGTCACTCCCCGACAGAGACGCTGACTCCTCTAGGATACCTTGTCACTCGTCTAACAGGAGACGCTGACTCCTCTAGGACACCTTGTAACTCCCCCGACAGGAGACGCTGACGTCTCCAGGACACCTTGTCACTCCTCTGACAGGAGACGCTGACACCTCCAGGGCAGTTGTATATTGGTGGTTGTACCACAATGATAAGGCACCTTCTCTATTGAATATGACATCATTCCCATTGTTGTACCTGTATGTTCTGTTTATACGACATCAAAACATGTTTATACACACCTCTACATTATTTGACGTCCTAAATAGGTCCTGTAATCTTCTTTAGACTGACCGTTGTTTGCAGGTACCCTCACTTAAAGTTACCCTACAAGTCCATTCTTAGGTGACCTTTGCATGTGGTAAATTCTACTTAGGGATGTCCTATACGTCTCCTCTTATTTGACCTTTATTTCACCTCATATTGATGACCTTTACGTGTTGTCTTAGGTGACCATTATATCTCTTCATAATGATGACCTTTAAGTGTGCTCTTAAATGACTTTCATATAATAGTTTCGTTAAAGTGATAGTGCATCCATGTCAAGAGTATGACGTTGCTAAGTGTATCCATGTCAAGAGTAGGACGTTGCTAAGTGCATCCATGTCAAGACTAGAACGTTGCTAAGTGCATCCATGTCAAGAGTAGGACGTTGCTAAGTGCATCCATGTCAAGAGTAGGACGTTGCTATTCAATTTCTATATATCGGTAAATATGTCATCGTTCTCTCCAGTATCCAAACTCCCCAGCAGAGGATGTCGGTTAATTAAGTGGAAATCAGTCGCCATATATAACATAGCGAGCTATTGTAGATAGAGAGTCTGGCTGTAGGATAAAGAAGGAGATTGAAGGCGACCATTGATAGTGTTCAAATCGATGACGACATGGAGATATATGTATCCAGAGCAACAAGAGATTTCATTGATAGACATTAGCCGCAACGGAGCATCCATGACCATGGGTAATGATATCGTGTACTGTAAAATACTAAATTACTGAATGTAAATGAGAGATAGGAAAGTAACTTATACACGACACTCACAGCAACTGACCAAAGTGGACATTCGTTAATCCCTGGACATCATAGATGAAACTACATGTAATTGGACAGAAATAGTACGTGTCTCCTGTGTGGCGAACTACATCTGACATTAGTACGCTAACAAGAGGTCATTGAGCAATTATATACAACACTATAACAAACAAACAATAACATAAGATACATTGTATGAATGGATGTCAGTAGAGTGTGTTGATAATATGCATTGTATGTATGGATGTCAGTAGAGTGTCTTGATAATATACATTGTATGAATGGATGTCAGTAGAGTGTCTTGATAATATACATTGTATGAATGGATGTCAGTAGAGCGTGTTGATAATATGCATTGTATGAATGGATGTCAGTAGAGTGTGTTGATAATATGCATTGTATGAATGGATGTCAGTAGAGTGTGTTGATAATATATATTGTATGAATGGAAGTCAGTAGAGTGTGTTGATAATATATATTTTATGAATGGATGTCAGTAGAGTGTGTTGATAATATGCATTGTATGAATGGATGTCAGTAGAGTGTGTTGATAATATATATTGTATGAATGGAAGTCAGTAGAGTGTGTTGATAATATATATTTTATGAATGGATGTCAGTAGAGTGTGTTGATAATATGCATTGTATGAATGGATGTCAGTAGAGTGTGTTGATAATATGCATTGTATGAATGGATGTCAGTAGAGTGTCTTGATAATATATATTGTATGAATGGAAGTCAGTAGAGTGTGTTGATAATATATATTATATGAATGGATGTCAGTAGATTGTGTTGATAATATACATTGTATGAATGGATGTCAGTAGAGTGTGTTGATAATATGCATTGTATGAATGGATGTCAGTAGAGTGTCTTGATAAGATACATTGTATGAATGGATGTCAGTAGAGTGTGTTGATAATATGCATTGTATGAATGGATGTCAGTAGAGTGTCTTGATAATATATATTGTATGAAATGATGTCAGTAGAGTGTGTTGATAAGATACATTGTATGAATGGATGTCAGTAGAGTGTGTTGATAATATGCATTGTATGAATGGATGTCAGTAGAGTGTGTTGATAATATATATTGTATGAATGGATGTCAGTAGAGTGTGTTGATAATATGCATTGTATGAATGGATGTCAGTAGAGTGTGTTGATAATATATATTGTATGAATGGATGTCAGTAGAGTGTGTTGATAATATGCATTGTATGAATGGATGTCAGTAGAGTGTCTTGATAAGATACATTGTATGAATGGATGTCAGTAGAGTGTGTTGATAATATATATTGTATGAATGGATGTCAGTAGAGTGTTTTGATACTATACATTGTATGAAATGATGTCAGTAGAGTGTGTTGATAAGATACATTGTATGAATGGATGTCAGTAGAGTGTGTTGATAAGATACATTGTATAAATGGATGTCAGTAGAGTGTGTTGATACTATACATTGTATGAATGGATGTCAGTAGAGTGTGTTGATAATATGCATTGTATGAATGGATGTCAGTAGAGTGTGTTGATAAGATACATTGTATGAATGGATGTCAGTAGAGTGTGTTGATAATATGCATTGTATGAATGGATGTCAGTAGAGTGTGTTGATAATATATATTGTATGAATGGATGTCAGTAGAGTGTGTTGATAATATGCATTGTATGAATGGATGTCAGTAGAGTGTGTTGATAATATATATTGTATGAATGGATGTCAGTAGAGTGTGTTGATAATATGCATTGTATGAATGGATGTCAGTAGAGTGTCTTGATAAGATACATTGTATGGATGGATGTCAGTAGAGTGTGTTGATAATATATATTGTATGAATGGATGTCAGTAGAGTGTTTTGATACTATACATTGTATGAAATGATGTCAGTAGAGTGTGTTGATAAGATACATTGTATGAATGGATGTCAGTAGAGTGTGTTGATAAGATACATTGTATAAATGGATGTCAGTAGAGTGTGTTGATACTATACATTGTATGAATGGATGTCAGTAGAGTGTGTTGATAATATGCATTGTATGAATGGATGTCAGTAGAGTGTGTTGATAATATACATTGTATGAAATGATGTCAGTAGAGTGTGTTGATAAGATACATTGTATGAATGGATGTCAGTAGAGTGTGTTGATAATATGCATTGTATGAATGGATGTCAGTAGAGTGTGTTGATAATATATATTGTATGAATGGATGTCAGTAGAGTGTGTTGATAATATGCATTGTATGAATGGATGTCAGTAGAGTGTGTTGATAATATATATTGTATGAATGGATGTCAGTAGAGTGTGTTGATAATATGTATTGTATGAATGGATGTCAGTAGAGTGTCTTGATAAGATACATTGTATGAATGGATGTCAGTAGAGTGTTTTGATAATATATATTGTATGAATGGATGTCAGTAGAGTGTCTTGATACTATACATTGTATGAAATGATGTCAGTAGAGTGTGTTGATAAGATACATTGTATGAATGGATGTCAGTAGAGTGTGTTGATAAGATACATTGTATGAATGGATGTCAGTAGAGTGTGTTGATACTATACGTTATATGAATGGATGTCAGTAGAGTGTGTTGATAATATGCATTGTATGAATGGATGTCAGTAGAGTGTGTTGATAATATACATTGTATGAATGGGTGTCATTAGAGTGTGTTGATAATATGCATTGTATGAATGGAAGTCTGTAAAGTGTCATTTGTATTTATGATGATTCAAATAGTTTACTATATAATTTTCCCGATTCCATAGTAACTTATTACTATCTAACTGACCACTCACTACCAACAGCTTCTCAAGAAAGTGTCCAACATTAAACGGTCCACTATCAGAATCATTCATATTAACACCAATCGCTGCTATATCTAGCTACCCACCAGATCATCAGTAGCAGACAAATAATAATTTACACGATTTGTCTTCATTCTGGTGTTCCAATCTCCGATTGCATGCTATCTTATCAAACATAATCAGCATTCATTTCTTCATAGCAGATCTGGAAGCCAATACGGAGCAAATCGGATTTCTGAAGATTTCTTTATTGTAGTGTTAATAACTCTGACTTCCAGAGAAAAGCATAGCATGTCGTTTGTCAATTATCTCCCCTCTACATCAGAATAGGTGATATCCCCTTGTAAACGCTGATATCTGTCTGTTACTCGGTATAATCAATAACGATATATTTGATAGGAATTGTGTCTTTATACGAGCATAGTGACAGCTCATTTTCTCCAGATAATTGTTCTCGTTTCAGTAAGGTAAAAATCTACAGAATCAGGAACATACATATCTTAATACTCCTGTCACGGGTCATAAGCTGCTAATGTAGACCAGCGATATCCATCTTGTAGAATACCTGATTAATGGCCATTCAGCTAACCCTGTGTACACGCTATACACATGAGTCAGTTACCCCTGTGTACACGCTATACCCGACATGAGTCAGCTACCCCTGTGTACACGCTATACCCGACATGAGTCAGCTACCCCTGTGTACACGCTATACCCCGCATGAGTCAGCTACTCCTGGGTACACGCTATACCCGACATGAGTCAGCTACCCCTGTGTACACGCTATACCCGACATGAGTCAGCTGCCCCTGTGTACACGCTATACCCGACATGACTCATCTACCCCTGTGTACACGCTATATCCGACATGAGTCAGCTACCCCTGTGTACACGCTATACCCGACATGAGTTAGCTACCTCTGTGTACACGCTATACCCCATATGAGTCAGCTGCCCCTGTGTACACTCTATACCCGGCATGACTCATCTACCCCTGTGTACACACTATACCCGACAGGAGTCAGCTACCCCTGTGTACACGCTATATCCGGCATGAATCAGTTACCCCTGTGTACATGCTATACCCGACATGAGTCAGCTGCCTCTGCGTGCACGCTTTACCCGACATGAGTCAGCTACCCCTGTGTACACGCTATACCCCTTATGAGTCAGCTGCCTCTGCGTGCACGCTTTACCCGACATGAGTCAGCTACCCCTGTGTACACGCTATACCCCTTATGAGTCAGCTGCCCCTGCGTGCACGCTTTACCCCACATGAGTCAGCTGCCTCTGTGTACACGCTATACCCGACATGAGTCAGCTACTCCTGTGTACACGCTTTACCCGGCATGAGTCAGCTACCCCTGTGTACACGCTATACCCGACATGAGTCAGCTACCCCTGTGTACACGCTATACCCGGCATGAGTCAGCTACCCTTGTGTACACACTATACCCCTTATGAGTCAGCTCCCCCTGCGTGCACGCCATACCCCACATGAGTCAGCTGCCCCTGCGTGCACGCTTTACCCGACTTGATGCTCAATGTTAATATAACGTTTATTTTCAGTACCGTTTCAAGATCTCAGTTTTAAGGATTATCTTTAAAAATTTTCCAATTTATTGGAAATGATATGACTTGACGCGGTTTGCAATCATTATCAATTAATTAAAAAAAAAAATAAGTTGGTTCCATATTTTATTTTGGTTTTCAATGGTAAATTCATTTCATAACCTAAACTGAATATGACACCGAAAGCGGAAGAATACATCATGCTAGGGCACTTCCGGAAGTGGGCGTGTCTAAAGAAACTAAACAGTTTATGGAGTATGCAATATCAACGACGGCCAATCACATGTGCTGCCTTATACAAAATTAAAGAGCCATTATCCTCCTCGCAACAATAATTTTATTGACTTTCCAGACCGGATAGTTTTGCTGCTTATTTCTAGATAATATATAGATACAGATATGTACAGCGTTCAGAGTGGAAACTCGACTGTACCAGAAATAAGTTTTATTTACGCCGGCGGTATGGATATTTATGAATATATATAAATTCCCCTCGATGAACCCCTAAATTTCGCTCGTCGTTGTGATTTAGCATGCTGAAATGCCGTGATATGGAATGAAAACCAAGAGTCAATATCTTTATAACTTACATTCTTACATGGCTCTGTACCTACGGTGTATCAAACATGAAGCCTGCTATTTCCTGGTGGGTTTTAGACCTAGTTCTGATCTTAGTTAACTCCATCTGTCTATGTTGTCTCCTATATACACCTTTGCTTTCGTTTATTCTATGCTCACGGGCTTTTTTCATTCAATTCGTTTCGGAATCATTTAAACTGCGTTTCCCCCTTGCTTTCGTGGTGAAAACGTTTCTTCATCCGACATCTTACTTTGTTTATGTTAGTTTGCGCATGCGGCAGTGAGCAGGACTTTCCGTTTAAGGACAATTAAATGTGCACAATTAAAATTTCTTTTTCTATTAGTTTAATGCTCTATTTTGGGAGGCATGGAGTTTAAAATTCAGATTTTTAGGTATTCAGGTATTGGTTCTTCAGAACTTCTGCTACCCAAGAGAAAACAGAAGACAAAGCTGTATGACAAAAATCACCCTGGGCATACAAACAAGGCATGACAATAGTAAAATATACACTGAAAAAGCAACATTACAAAAACAAACATACAGATTTACGTGATAAATCATAATATGGACCAGTCTCAGACCTTATTGGAGGCAGCAAAGGCAGAAAATCGTATAAAGAACCGATTAGATGATCCGGTTGAAAAGTTTATTCCTAGAATAAAAAACTCTAGAAAAATCATGGTAAAACATTTAGGGTTTGCCTATGTGTGTCTATGTCTGTCTGTATGTGTGTCTGTCTATGTCTGTATGTGTGTCTGCCTATGTCTGTCTGTTTGTATGTGTCCGTCTATGTATGTCTGTATGTGTGTCTATCAATGACTGTTTGTATGTGTGTCTATCAATGTTTGTATGCTTGTCTGTCTATGTCTGTTTGTATGTGTGTCTGTCTATGTCTGTCTGTATGCTTGTCTGTCTATGTCTGTCTCTATGTGTGTCTGTCTATGTATGTATGTCTGTCTATGTCTGTCTGTACGCTTGTCTGTCTCTATGTGTGTCTATCAATGTCTGTATTCTTGTCTGTCTATGTCTGTCTGTATGTGTGTCTGTCTATGTCTGTCTGTATGTGTGTCTGCCTATGTCTGTCTGTTTGTATGTGTCCGTCTATGTATGCCTGTATGTGTGTCTATCAATGTCTGTTTGTATGTGTGTCTATCAATGTTTGTATGTCTGTCTATGTCTGTCTGTACGCTTGTCTGTCTATGTCTGTCTCTATGTGTGTCTATCAATGTCTGTATGCTTGTCTGTCTGTATGTGTGTCTGTCTATGTCTGTCTCCATGTGTGTCTGTCTATGTCTGTCTGTATGTATGTCTGTCTATGTCTGTCTGTATGCTTGTCTGTCTTTGTCTTTCTCTATGTGTGTCTGTCTCTATGTGTGTCTGTCTATGTATGTTTGTATGCTTGCCTGTCTATCTGTCTGTCTGTCTGTTCGTCCACATATGTGTCTCTTGAACAAGCATAAATGTAAATGAATCATCTATCTATATCTGTCCATCTTAGCTGTGTCTGAGGCATTATTATTAGTATCGTGTACTTAATTCTAAGTGTCTCGGAGGCGTTAGTATGTATATCGTGTACTCGGGATGCTATTTATATTTCTTCATTGTAGGTGTGTCTGAGGCATTAATTTCTGTATCGTGTACTTAAGATGCTATCTATATCTCTCCATTCTAGGTGTGTCTCAGGCATTAGTGTATCGTGTACTCGGGATTCTATCTATATCTCTCCATTCTAGGTGTGTCTGAGGCGTTAGTATGTGTATCGTGTACTTAAGATGCTATTTATATCACTCCATTCTAGGTACGTCTGAGGCGTTAGTATATCGTATACTTATGATGCTTTCTATATCTCTCCATTCTAGGTGTATCTGAGGCGTTAGTGTGTGTATCGTGTACCTGGGATGCCTCCATGCCGGGATCAGTCAACTCCAGCTATGGATGTTTGTCTCAAGCCTATGATGAGGGTAACCAGACATGTCCGGAACAGCAGAATATGGACGCAACATGCGAGGTAATACGACTTTACTCTTACCTTATTCTGCCCTGTCCCTAAGCATATCCTTACCCTTACCTTGATCTTAACCAGACATAGCCTGAAAGAGCAGAATATGTACGTAACATGCGAGGTAATACGACCTTAAACTTACCCTTATTCTGCCCTGTCCCTTATCATATTCTTACCCTTACCTTGACCTTAACCAGACATAGCCGGAAAGAACAGAATATGTACGTAACATGCAAGGTAATACGACCTTAAACTTACCCTTACTCTGCCCTGTCCCTAACCATATCCTTGCCCTTACCTTTATCTTTACACTAACCAGACATAGCCTGAAAGAACAGAATATGGAAGCAGCATGAAAGATAACACGACCCTAGTCTTACACCCATTCTGACCTCGCCCCTTACCTTGCTCATAACTGTTGTTTTGAACTTGAAGAACAGAAAATGGATGCAACATGATTCTTATCCATATCTACATCCGCACTTTACAATACACGTAGATCTTCTGTATTATTTATACTGATCATGAAATTTACCGAATGTGACTACGGCTGTGCCGTTTACTACTTCTGTGACTGCATATAATACTAAATCGTATACACTTAGAGCATCATGGCGGGTGTGACCGGTCAGCAGGGGATGCTTACTTCTCCATGGCAGCTGATCCCACCTCTGATATATCAGGGGTCCGTGGTAGAGTTTACTATGAATATATATTGTCAAGTTGTTTGCATCTTGAATTGTTGAAATTGGGTCGGTACTTTACGTATACGATTCGTCCCACATGACAAAACTTCTGTCCTGAATGATTATGTCTTTTTTTTTCATTGCATTGAGTGTTAATGTGAACTGGTGACACAGACCAAGAGTAAAGTGCTTTAATAATCTGTCTACAGTGGTAAATATTGCCATGCTTGCTATAACAAATGTATTCTATTTGCAGACGATTATCGAATACAACGTCGTCGGGAGTCTGACTACTATAAAGAAAGTAAACCGGAAATGTAATTTCGATCACCCCGGATGTAACAATCACTGTAATCCTAAAGACAAGCCTGCCTGTTATCTCTGCTGCTCGGCGGCCAACTTGTGTAACTCGTTGCCAACGTCTTTAAGCCCCATGAAATCCTCAAACCCAAGTAATGCTGCTGTCGCCATGGCTGCCTCTATGGCATGGAAAATTCTCGTTCCTTTGTTTGTATTTAGAACACAACTCCTGGTCTGATGAGATGCTTGATCGTCTGGAAGCTTTATTTTATGTCTGTTTGTAGTGTGTTAAGCCCCTCTTCTACACAGACTTTCTCAACAGGTGAGGCTATGTTCATTAATGTTTTGAGGTAGCATAACAAATTGGAGGGTTAGTCGGCATTCTCATTCTTGTAACGTTTCACAAAAGGCATGTAGATAAACAGATACCGGTACGTTTACGACGTTTTGTGTCGCAAATGTTAGTTGAAATTTAGGATTAAGCTGTATAAAATCATTTCAACAAAAACTATATTTCTCATTCTAATCAGGTGTAAATGTTCAAATTTACGACATTGATGGCTTATAATATATACCGGCACATGCATTAGACATGAAACTATAATATATACCGGCACATGTATTACCCATGCATCTATAATATATACCGGCACATGTATTATACATGCATATATTATATATACCGGCACATGTATTACTCATGCATATATTATATATACCGGCACATGTATTATACATGCATATATTATATATACCGGCACATGTATTATACATGCATATATTATATATACCGGCACATGTATTACTCATGCATACATTATATATACCGGCACATGTATTATACATGCATATATAATATATACCGGCACATGTATTACTCATGCATCTATAATATGTACCGGTATATGTATTATACATGTAAGTATAAGAACCAATAAATCAACATGTAGAGAACCTGGTGGGAAAGATTAAGACTGATATTGTCATCAGTTTATACCCTTAACAGTAATAGAGTGACATTAGTTCCATGTTCTCGCTTGTGGCATACTTATCATGTAGGGGGTTTAACTGCAGTTGAATGTAGTGACATAGGTTTTCATGTTCTTGTGGCATACTTATCATGTAGGGGGTTTAACGACAGTTGAAAGCAGTAACATATGCCCCATGTTCTCGCTCGTGGCATACTTATTATGTGGGGGGTTTAACTGCAGTTGAATGCAGTGACATACTTCCCATGTTCTCGCCTGTGGCATACTTATCAATTAGGGGGTTTAACTGCAACTGAATGCAGTGACATAGGTCCCATGTTACCGTTCATGGCATAGTTATCATGCAGGGGGTTTAACTGCAGTTTAATGCACTGACATCGTGCTACGATCACCTGCCATCAGCTTAGCCAAGTGCTACGATCACCTGCCATCAAATCAGTCACGTTCTATAATCATCTGACATCATATCAGTCAAGTGTTGTGACACGTGCTAGGATCACCTGCTACCTGATCAGTCATGCGACTTACCCTAATCTTCGCCCTTTTTCTGTAATTGAATCACGTGACTCACCAATCTTACTAGGGTCCACTAATGCAGTCGCCTATAGCCATAGAGATGATACTGCATAAACCATTATCTTGATGTGCAAGTAAAGCCCATACCTTTATTACGTTAAGTCAGTTTACTTCCTCTTTGCTCTACTGTTTGCATTTCTGCTGACTACCCTATGCCAAGGGCAAATAACTCATCATAACAAAATATCCTATAGGCTGATATATTTTTTGTATATTTTTAATACAACATTTAATCATTTGATAAGTGTAAGAATTAGTGCCATCTAATCCATGTGCCATATGGTCACGTGACAGTGTTCGAAATAATTTTGGAAGCATCTGCTTATCAGCAATTCTGTTGTAGACATACATGTACACAGTAAATAAAAAGATTAAATGGAGAGGTTTCATAGCATTAGTTTAATTGGAGTTATCTCCCGTTGTGTTCCACGTTTGCGATCTGGTTTCATATTTATGCTACATACAGTGTCATTGAATTATTTTGTCTATATCCAAACCTGTTTGAATAAATCGTTTAATAACATAAACTTCTAAAAAGCTTTTGAAATTAAGGTTGAATTCTGTTGAGCTTCAATTGACAAGGGACGTAACTCTGATTAACTTTTACGCTTTCGAGATCTTCGTATAACATCGAGGCTACAAACACGTACCACCGATGA
Source organism: Pteria penguin (assembly GCA_035048485.1). Taxonomy (NCBI): domain Eukaryota; kingdom Metazoa; phylum Mollusca; class Bivalvia; order Pterioida; family Pteriidae; genus Pteria; species Pteria penguin. The sequence continues at coordinate 726,643 of CM068584.1, forward strand.
TTTATGTCTGTTGTAGTATTTTGGGTATTATATTACAAATATTCTGGCGAAGACGGCATTGCATTGTATGTATTGTATATTATTTTAGGAAAATAATAAGTAGACGGCATAGATTTGATAAATATGAATAGCATACGTTATGAATTGTTTAAATTTTATAAATAAATGTGTATTGATTTAGCTTTATATAGTTCATGTTGCTATAGAAACACTTTCATCAATAATGTAGAGTAAGCTTTTTAACTATAACACATCAATGCTTGTATGACACGGCTGTGATAAGCAATTTATGCGTTATTATACACTATAATTGTATGTACCATGACTAAATCTTTATTGTTAAGTTTCTATGGTTACCACACACTTTCTACCTCTACCTTCAGATAACTTCGTAACACATAATAATGCAAACCTTATTGGCTGAACAACTAAAATCTGATTTTCAACAAACAAGTATCATTGCGAACGGTTGTATGGTATACCCGTACAAGATCTCGAAGACAGCAATGACCGTCCTCTTATAAAACTGCTTATTAGAGTTCCAATGACGTCGAGTCAAACACCATTCATATTACTTGAACTGTACCTGCTTACTTCCCTCCATTATTAATAGTATTGTTTTGATTATTAACATAGAACAGAGCAGACACTACACACTTCACACCATCGTGGTATACACACTTGTAGTAAGACATAGCGGGCACTACACACATCACACCATCGTGGTATACACGCTTTGTAGTAAGACATAGCGGGCACTACACACATCACTCCATCGTGGTATACACACTTTGTAGTAAGACATAGCGGGCACTACACACATCACTCCATCGTGGTATACACACTTTGTAGTAAGACATAGCGGGCACTACACACATCACACCATCGTGGTATACACACTTTGCTGTAAGACATAGCGGGCACTACACACATCACACCATCGTGGTATACACACTTTGCTGTAAGACATAGCGGGCACTACACACATCACACCATCGTGGTATACACACTTTGTAGTAAGACATAGCGGGCACTACACACATCACACCATCGTGGTATACACACTTTGCTGTAAGACATAGCGGGCACTACACACATCACACCATCGTGGTATACACACTTTGTAGTAAGACATAGCGGGCACTACACACATCACACCATCGTGGTATACACACTTTGCTGTAAGACATAGCGGGCACTACACACATCACACCATCGTGGTATACACACTTTGTAGTAAGACATAGCGGGCACTACACACATCACTCCATCGTACTAAGCACACTTTGCTCTAAGACATAGCGGGCAATACACACATCACTCCATCGTGGTATACACACTTTGCTGTAAGACATAGCGGGCACTACACACATCACTCCATCGTGCTATACTTACGTTGTTGTAAGACATAGCGGGCACTACACACATCACACCTTCGTAGTATACACACTTTGTTGTAAGACTTAGCGGGCACTACACACATCTCACCATCGTGGTATACACACTTTGCTGTAAGACATAGCGGGCACTACACACATCTCACCATCGTGGTATACACACTTTGTAGTAAGACATAGCGGGCACTACACACATCACACCATCGTGGTATACACACTTTGTAGTAAGACATAGCGGGCACTACACACATCACACCATCGTGGTATACACACTTTGTAGTAAGACATAGCGGGCACTACACACATCACACCATCGTGGTATACACACTTTGTAGTAAGACATAGCGGGCACTACACACATCACACCTTCGTGGTATACACACTTTGTAGTAAGACATAGCGGGCACTACACACATCACACCATCGTGCTATACCTACGTTGTTGTGAGGCATAACGGTATATTACACATATTACTTTTTCGTAGTATACATATTTTCATCATGGTGAAAAGTTCAGAAGATGTTTTTGATATATTTAAATGATTTGGAAACAATGCGTAGATCTCGAGTAAATCATAATACATGATTTTACATTAAATTGTAAAATTAACAATCAATATTTACAATTTACTGTATTATCACAGTGCGTAATAATTCGTTATTTGTATTTCTTGGTATCGTTGTATTTTTACATTGTGTATCATTGTCACGTGATACGTGTAGATGTTGTGTAATAAAGCTTGAACCAAACAAATCAATGTCTTTTTGAACTGCACATGACCGTACACCAGAATATAAAACAGGTGCCATTTCAATATGGCATCACGTCACAAAGCTGGCATAGAGAAGGGCACTGTACATGTGTTGGCAGTGTACATGATATGGCACTGTAAATGAGTTGGTACTGTACATGAGTTGGCACTATACATGACTTGGTACTGTATTTGAGTTGCATTGTGCATGTGTTGGCACTGTGCATAATATGGCACTGAACATGTGTTGGCAGTGTACATGTGTTGGCACTATACATAAGTTGGTGCTGTACATGAGTTGGCAGTGTACATGTGTTGACACTATACATGAGTTGGCACTGTACATTGTACATGTGTTGGAAGTGTACATGTTTTGACCCTGTACCCAGAAGTTGGCACTATACATGTGTTGGCACTGCATATGTGTTGGCAGTGTACATGTGTTGGCAGTGTACATGTTTTGGCACTGTTTATGAGTTGGCACTGTACATGTGTTGGCAATGTACATGTGCTGACCCTGTACCTAGAAGTTGGCACTATGCATGTGTTGGCACTATACATGTGTTGGCATTGTAGATGTGTTGGCATTGTAGATATATTGGCCCTGTACATGCTTTGGCACTGTTCATGAGTTGGCATTGTAGATTCGTTGGCACTGTACATTTGTTGGCACTGTACATGTGTTGCGACTATAAATCCATTATGTGAAAATGCCAAAATTTGGCACTTTTCCGTCGGCTGTTTTGCATTCACCTCTGTGGTTGACATTACTTGCAGTTTATATTTCTAAGTTACGAGTGACGGGGTGTGGGATAGTTACACTCCACCGAATTGACAAGATTCACGGTCTAGAACGAGGCTTTCCTGAGTTACAGAACGTAAATCTGGACTCCGAATGGATATGTTTGTATATACTACCAACATAGTGACAAAAGTTTGTAAATTATTCTGAAGTTAAGTAGAATCACCCCCATGCGCACCTTTGTACTTAGATTGATTCTTTGGCTTTTGCTTTATTTATGTTCACTTCGGTAATTAGATTGCTCTGCAGGTATTAGTTTGCTCTTCAGGTATACATGTATACGTTTGGGGTTTCCATCGTTTCGGCCTTCAGCACTGAGGAAAAAGAAGTTGCCGAAATGCGCATATGGTGCACTTAATTTTGTGAATGATCATTCATGGGACCAATTATCAGTTTTCTTGCGAAACTAAAACTCTTGTCGATATTTGATATTTTCTCACTATCAAACGCTACTTCATCGATCTCTAGCACATGGATATCAACGTTTTGGGGCTATTTCTTGTTAGTACATGAAAATATAAGCCTTATTTGAGTAAATTAAGAAAATGAAATCTTAAAATTTTTCTTTTGAAAAATTCTTTAAATATGGGACCTCCTACTATCGTTACCGACCCTAGACCTTTATACATGGATATATGTTCTGCTATTTATGAGTATAATGTTTTATGGGGAGTTATCTCTCTTAGTTCAGGAGACCAATTTTACTTCCTATTTAACATGGAGTTGCTGATTCAACAGGCAATATAATATAATATAATATAATATAATATAATATAATATAATATAATATAATATAATATAATATAATATAATATAATATAATATAATATAATATAATATAATATAATATAATATAATATAAATGGGGAGTAGAGGAGTTGGCTTATACCCCATATCATATGAATAATGCATGATATTAAAGAAAACACGCTGAAATCTTTGAAAAGCGTCAAACGATTCAAATTGAACTTGGGATTTTTAATTTATTCCGGGTCATTGCCTTATGTTTATGCTAGAAAACTATTGACTCATGATAAGATTTTAAACATTTTCTAGCTATAAAATCTTCATGGCGTTGACACAGGAGGATATAAATAGAATGACTGGTACTGATTATCATGGATGGATTGTTATCTACCTTATTGATCATTGATCATCAACACTCGATACTCAGATTTAAAATAGTTGTATATACTTTTTAAAAGGAAATTATTAAAAGTTATAGAATATAGTGTGAATATTCTAGCTGATATGCATATACATGTCTTCAGTTTTTACGTGCATAGTATATTATCATATGCGTCAGAGATCTGGGGCTTTCATATGACACCAGATATAGAAAATGTACATACAAAATTGTGTAAATACATATTAGGTGTACCTAAATCTGCAAGTAATGATCTTGTGTATTGTGAACTGGGTAGATTGTCTTTAATTGTTAAAAGAAAATTAAATATTTTTAAGTACTGGCAAAAGCTAAAAGTAAATCATAATTGTACACTGAAGGCATGCTATAATGAACGTTGTTTTATGAATGGCACATTGATAGTAAGTATTCTAGACGAATTACGAAATCTTGGTTTATTTTATCTATGGGACAGCGATACGATGTTTGTAAACCGAATATACATGCCAAACTTGTGAATTCTTCAAAAGGACTAACATATCGACATCTAATAGACAATTTCTCTTTACAATTTTATTCAAGAATATCAACCACATTATAAAAACTAATTACACGTTTTAGAATTTCATCTCATAATTTGAAAATTGAAATAGGCAGACAGAAATATCCCAAGAAATAATAGAAAGTGTCTGCCCTGTAATTGTAACGAAATTAAAGACGAGTTACATTTTATTTTGAAATGTCCATTTTATGATAATATACGCTTTATATATATTAAACCACACTATATCAGACGACCAAGTGTTTTTAAATAAGTGCAACTATTAAGTGCAAAAATGTCAGAGATTTGTGCCAGTTGGGAAAATCCCTATATTCTGCCAGCAAACTAAGAGCCACAAAAATCTAATTCACTCTCTGTGTTACATAACTCACTCACCAATGTATTATAATAGTTAATTGTATTTTGTATATTATATATATATATATTGTATTTATGTAAACTGATATACCGTATGGTATAAAGTAATAGAGAATTGAATGGAATTGGGTTTATTGAATAAGCAGTAATACTACTATTAAGAATACACGCGAAGAATGTCTAATTACGAGATTTCCCCTAATTACCGAAAATATGTCTTATTTAGGTTTATATATCTCATGTATACAGGAAAGTAACTCTTGTTGAATGCATTATCGATTTTGCTCCAATAGCACACAGCAGGTAACAGACATTGCGACCAGCACTGTCATCGTTTTAATTGATAGAAAAAGTCTTTGTACGTTGTAATCTTACGTATATGCACATCTCTACGAAATCGGCGTCAGGAATTCCGAAAAAGAGGTGTACATCATAAAATATACACCACTGTCTTATTTACTTTGTATACTTGAAAATATTATACGGATTATTCATAAAAATATACCTTTCTTTATTGTATATTCTCAAATTCTTTCAAAATTCTCGCTGAAATAGTTTAAATAAAACGTTTTTGTATTTTGAAAACTTGTTTATGTGCTTTGCGACCTTCGCGTGAAAATTCAATACGGTACAAAAACCCACACGGTATGTTTTTCGTGAAAGAGCAGTTGACAAACTTTGTCACTGAATTCTCATTTATTCACTAATATACTGAAAATTAAATCAAATCAATCTGTAGAATGTGAACTTTATCGTACAGTATGTGGAATTTTGACTTATCGAAAATATTCTTACGTCAGGTCTGTTTCACTTTGACGTGAGATGTCTTCGTTCGTAAGTAACACATAGGTAACCCATAGGAATCGATGGAAAGGTAAACATTTCATCCCATTGAACGTGAAATCATGACGTATTTATTTGTGCATTTAATGAAAGTATTAATGTGCATATTGAAAAATTCGAACTGATCCAGATTCTACAGGGAAAATCTTAATAATAATAATAATAATAATAATAATAATAATAATAATAATAATAATAATAACGATAATAATAATAATAATAACATGATAAATAAATAAATAAATAAATAAATTAATAAATAAATAAATTAATAAATAAATTAGTTATTTAAAAAAATCCGGAATTCCCGCAGGCAATCGAAAAGGAGGGTCGGTCGGGTTAGGGCAAATAAGAAACCTCCAAAATGATTAAATAAAAAATAAAATAAAATAAAATAAAATAAATATATAAATAAAAATAAAGACGATAAGATCATGCTATTAGCGGGTTTATCCCAGTACAATTCAGCATGCATCAGTTGGCCCAGGAAAATATAATGGTTATTAAAAAAAACATAGTTTCACATAAAAATTTCAGATATTCTCTAGTTAATGTTGATAAATACAAGCTATAGTGCGTCTTTATATTGAAAGGTGTGAAAAATATTAAAGTCAGAAAAGAAGGAATGAAATTGAACCAAAACGCCAAACTTCTTATAACACCCTTCTAGAGAACTCAGAATAAGAGAAGACACGATAAATCTAGGGGAAAACACTTTCAAATAAAGAAAAACTCAAACTACGGACAAAAAATTCCCTCCTCCGGATCAAATCATTACAGGAAAAAATTATATATTTTAATATATCGTTCAATGTCACAATTATTTGTTTCTATTATTAACAAACTCAAATTATAACATACTTATGTATTCATCCTGTACACACCCATTCCTGTACACACTCAATCCTGTACACACCCAATCCTGTACACACCCATTCCTGTACACACCCAATCCTGTACACACTCAATCCTTTCACACCCATTCCTGTACACACTCAATCCTGTACACACCCATTCCTGTAAACACCCAATCCTGTACACACTCATTCCTGTACACACTCAATCCTGTACACGCCCAATCTTGTACACACTCATTCCTCTACACACCCAATCTTGTACACACCCAATCCTGTACACACCCAATCATGTACACACTCAATCATGTACACACTAATTTCTGTACACGACCATTCCTGTACACACCCAATCCTGTACACAGCCATTCCTGTACACAGCCATTCCTGTACACACCCTTTCCTGTACTCACCCATTCCTGTACACACCCAATCCTGTACACACTCAATCCTGTACACACCCATTCCTGTACACATCCATTCCTGTACACACCCAATACTGTACACATTCGATCCTGTACACACCCATTCCTGTACACACCCATTCTTGTACACTCAATCCTGTACACATCCAATCCTGTACACACTCATTCCTGTACACACCCATTCCTGTACATACCCGATCCTGTACACACTCAATCCTGTACACACCCATTCCTGTACACACCCAATCCTGTACACACCCAATCCTGTACACACTCATTCCTCTACACGAGCGGTGAAAGCCATTCTACCTATACCACTGCCCTAGCGGCCATTCTGCGTTTCTCGTGATTAATCGGAGGTCATTCGGGCAACTTGAAGACGAGGTGACGTTACATCAACAAATTAGCGCCACGCGATTTGCCGCGCTTTTTTTCCTCGGGCTCGCTCAGCCTTACACGGTTATTAGCGACGATCAGGCTGGAGTGATGGCGATATAACTTATATTGATGATCAAATACTAATACCTGCTCATCACTCAATTACTGCAACAGCAACATCAAATTATAAATGGCCGGATGATATCCTTGTTTGGCGGAGATGTGTAAGGGAATCAATAATGACTGAAATTAAAGTGAAATATATCTAACATTTTCGCCTATTTTTCTTGATTCCTCATCGATCAGTAATGTTACTAATGTGTCTATTTGCACCAAGTTAAACATCGGAGGGCGCGAGATTAACGGCGTACGAACCGACAACAGCACGAGTTCGCTAATGCTGTGGTAAATGAAGGCCATGTGATGGAACGGAATTATATTGCCTCATCATTCAAAAATGCAAATAACTTAATATTAGGAATTCTACGGGAAATATTATCTAATTGTTTAGATATAATGAATAGAGCAAGGATAAGAAAGGATAAATATTTGCGTAACATGTGTTTTTGTGATTTTGTATGTCTTGACGTATCGACTCGTCTCCTTTTTAGATTTGCGTTATTGTTTTTACCATTTTTATCGTTTCTGTTTTGTCCTTATGGAGTTTTCCATTCAAATTAAATTATTGTATATCATAATTGAAATAGATATTATAAAATTGTTGCCAATACATAATAAATGTATTAAAGGGGGATTTCAGACATTTCATAGTGATATCACATAGTGAAACTGCTCCCAAATATTTTAAAGTGACGTAAAAAATCAAATACTGCATCCAGATATTTTAAAGCGACTTAACAGCATCAGAAAATGTATCCAGATATTTCAAAGTCACGTAAAACATCAGATGCTGCATCCAGATATTTTAAAAGTGAAGTAAAAACATCAGTCGCTGCATCCAGACATTTCCAAAGGTGATGAAAACTATCAGTCGCTGCATTCAGATGTTTCAAAGAGACGTAACATAATGAATTATGTTTGGATATTTCATAATGACATAGAAAGTAGGCATACAGCTCCCAGACATTTGATGTTGACGTTGCAATGAATTCACTTCCAGGTAATTCGTTGTTACATAATATAGAACTGCGTCCAGATATGTCAGTGTCATCATAGATTCTACTGTAACGATACCTATTATAAGCCTACTGCCCTAAGACATTTCACAATGTCATGATAGATTCTACTGTAACGACATCTATTATAAGCCTACTGCCCTAAGACATTTCACAATGTCATGATAGATTCTACTGTAACGACACCTATTATAAGCCTACTGCCCTAAGACATTTCACAGTGTCATGATAGATTCTACTGTAACGACACCTATTATAAGCCTACTGCCCTAAGACATTTCAAACTCTTATTTTATAACCATTTAATGGACACAGAGATCTAACGCGACAAACGAGCTTGTTCACTATGCACTGGTTTTATTTTCCAATAAAATACAGCTTTTTTACGTCGACGTTCATTTAATATCATTCTAATGCTTTTTCACAGACCCCTTTTTTGTTTGGTCCAAACTTGCTGTTGTTTGGTCCAAGCAAATCACCACGTTACTCATAAATTGTACATACATTGTACTGCTTTGCTTATTCCTGTATGTAAACCCAGAACAAACCAGTAATTGCTAATCTGCAGGCTTTTTGATGAACTGTGTTTTGATTCTCTTAATGTAATCTAAATTAGAAAATTAAAACGACAATACCTAGAGTATCCAATGGTCTACTTTAATACGACACCTGAGGAAGAGAAAGTGTTGGACACTTACACGGTACAATGTTATGACAATACCTAGAGTATCCAATGGTCTACCTTAATACGACACCTGAGGAAGAGAAAGTGTTGGACACTTACACGGTACAATGTTATGACAATACCTAGAGTATCCAATGGTCTACCTTAATACGACACCTGAGGAAGAGAAAGTGTTGGACACTTATACGGTACCATGTTATGACAATACCTAGAGTATCCAATGGTCTACTTTAATACGACACCTGAGGAAGAGAAAGTGTTGGACACTTACACGGTACAATGTTATGACAATACCTAGAGTATCCAATGGTCTACCTTAATACGACAGATGAGGAAGAAAAAATGTTGGACACTTACACGGTACAATGTTATGACAATACCTAGAGTATCCAATGGTCTACTTTAATACGACACCTGAGGAAGAGAAAGTGTTGGACACTTACACGGTACAATGTTATAACAATACCTAGAGACTCCAATGGTCTGCCTTAATACGACATCTGAGGAAGGGAATGTAATGGACATTTACACGATGCAATGTCTAAATCAGACAAGATACATGGAGGATAAACAAATAATTCTCAAAATATTTAACACAACTAGATAAATACGAGCACGTGCACTAATAACCCAGTGATAAATCGTCATCCTCGACAGGAAGCGCGTCGTGGTCAAACATTCAGATGACGAAGATGTGTTAAAACTCCGGTAAAGACACGCATTATGGCTGCTATCTGCTGATAATTCGGACAACGCCGTTATGGCGATAAGATCAACTCTCATTATAAATGAGAGTGGGAAAGTGTCCCCGTGACTCACACGGGATCTACGTGTATGAGAGGTAACTAGCTGAGGAATTTCGGGCCACGACATGGACATCTAGTAGCTTTATATCCACGAAACCCCTTGTTAAATATACATTATAGACGAGAGGAATGAAGGCGTCACACCCTGCACGGTATAATATGAGGAGGTGGCAGTGACATGGTGTGTACACTATCTATTATCCCAGCAGTTCTAAGTCACAACAGCCAAGACAGATCGGCTTCGGGTAGCCACTGATTAAAATCAAAATGCCAGCATTGCTTAGAGTATACATGCATCCTAATGTATGTAAAAATTGACATACTTGTCTTGTATATTAACAAGTGATCCGAATTAGGAAGCTGTAAAAGAACAGTAGTGAACGGTATATATAAATTAAAACCACATGATTACAATTTACAGTAAATAAGTCAATATACAGAGCAATTTATCTTTTGAGGCATAGATCTAATTCCACTTAACAATTTCTAAAATCAAGGAAGCGATTTATACAAACTTATACTCTTTATAATATATAAAAGAAAAAAAAAAGACCAATATATTTCAGAATCAAAAATATGGATAAATTGAACATTTTAAAGTTGGCAGAATGACATCTATCAATCGTGTTTGTTTTGGTTTTTATTTATTAATTTATTTTTTTTTTATTTATTTACTTATTTTTTGTTTTTCTTTCTATTTATTGATTTTTTGTTTGTTTGTTTAGGTGCACTTAAAATCAGTGTGTTCTTTTCAATGAGATCTCAGATGTCGGTGCTTTTGAGCAGCATGTATATATAATGAAGAAAACTTTAATGATTATAGGAATCTTAAACAATGTCAGTTTCACACCAATATCAATTTTTTACTTTTATCGTCAAAGTTATCTAATAACATGCATACGATATGTTTTTTCGGCTTATCCGAAACGCAAGAAACTGTTCAGTGTATTATGAAATACTACATAGTCATTATTTATTTACCAAAACAATTAAGGACACGGGGATAATAGAAATCACACCTCTCACCAACCTTCTTCAGATTTTACGATCGTGTTCATCGCTTGTTTGCCAATCAGACATGTGGACATTTGTTAGATAGTAGCAAATGTTAAGTGGATTACTACTATTACCCGTGATAACAATGAGTTCATGGTGATCGTGATCGGTTGGCAAGGTTGTGCGGTTATGACTATTACCTGTGATAACAATGAGTTCAAGGTGACCGTGATTGGTTGGCAAGGTTGTGCATACTTCTCCATGTTACCTGACTCATGACGGGTGTTGTTGGTCATAAGGGAATGCTTATTCCCCCATTTTGACCCTACCTTTGCCTTTTCCAAGGTCTGTGTTTAAGGATTGTTCATGTTTTGTAATACATACCAAGATATGATTTTGATTCAGATAGGACCTTCTGTCGTTCATCTCGGATTGGAAGCACAAAACAACGACAACGACAACAGCAACAATAGTGCTGATGATGAATATGATAAATATGATGATGATGATGATGATGATGATGATGATAACGATGATGATGATGATGATGATGATGATAACAAGGAGAATACTAATTATGATGAGAATATTACTACTACTACTACTACTACTACTACTACTACTACTACTACTACTAATAATAATAATAATAATAATAATAATTATAATAAAAGTATTGTTATTATTGGTATTATTTTTATAATTATAATTATCATTATTATTATTATTACTATGAAGATGATGATGATGATGATGATGAAAAGAAGGAGAAGAAGAAGAAAGCAAACAGAAATAATAATGATAATAACACATGTAATAATAACCTCAAAAGAACGCGCCATTTTTGCCTTCTCTGACATGAATTTTAGCTTGATGTAGCATATAGCTAGGTTTGATTTTTCTTATCCTGACAGTTTTGTAATGTGTATAATGATATAACCCTCCTAGCCGATATCCGCTGAAGAAATTCTATTGAAAAGTGAAAATAAAATAAAGATCAATCTTAACATCTGATATCCATTGCAAAAATTGTATTAGAAAATGATAAAAAAGCTCAAGTATAATGTGGTTCCTTTTTGTTATTTTACTTTGTTAGTGTTTTGTTTTGTTTGTTAAGTATGTGTGTGAGGGTGTGTGTGTTTGTGTGTTTATGTGTGTGTGTTTGATATTTTCGTGGGTGGGGGTTTATCTTGATTTGATTTATCATTTTATTCTCCAGGTATCAGCCGAGGTAAAAGTATTTATTATCAAACATAAAACAGAACTGTAGGGTAACTATCACTCTAGTCTGTTTATTGTGAGATAATGTAATATATTACATGAAAATGTTTAATTCTTTTAACAATTCCAGTAACAAAGCACAATGAAGACATTTATGCCAATGGCCGACAAATCTACAACTGAATATGATTCCAATAAAGCAGACTAATCAAGACAATATTCCTAACAATTACCGACGAGTGGCGTTTCATTTCCCGCCATTTTTCTCCTCATTATTCACTGCTTGATTGACCACTTTCTTTGATTAAATTTGGGATTCAGTGCTATTACACGATGGTGATAAAGGCCCGCACAAATCATAAAGAAGCCATTTGATTGGTTGCTGTTATACTGATGAATTAATACCCATCCATTTACAGCTTTATTTCACTAACATTGAAAGGTTAAACATGATAATTCACCGCTCCATTAGCGCTGATTGTGATCACTTAACTGACGCCTCCCTGGTCTACACACCAGGCGCTTGTCGTCAAAATCTTATCGAACGGAATCGTGGTCACACCAGGCGCTTGTCGTCAAATCTTAACAAACGGAATCATTGTCACACTAGGCGCTTGTCATCAAATATTAACGAACGGAATCGTGGTCACACTAGGCGCTTGTCGTTAAACCTTATATGGACCGAACATACATCATGAGCTATCTGGTGTTTCCCTGGTCCATGCTGCGGGCATTAATGATTACCTTCTTGATCCTTACATCATGGGCTATCTGGTGTTTCCCTGGTCCATACTGCGGGCATTAATGATTACCTTCTTGATCCTTACATCATGAGCTAACTGGTGTTTCCCTGGTCCATACTGCGGGCATTAATGATTACCTTCTTGATCCTTACATCATGAGCTATCTGGTGTTTCCCTGGTCCATGCTGCGGGCATTAATGATTACCTTCTTGATCCTTACATCATGAGCTAACTGGTGTTTCCCTGGTCCATGCTGCGGGCATTAATGATTACCTTCTTGATCCTTACATCATGAGCTAACTGGTGTTTCCCTGGTCCATGCTGCGGGCATTAATGATTACCTTCTTGATCCTTACATCATGAACTATCTGGTGTTTCCCTGGTCCATGCTGCGGGCATTAATGATTACCTTCTTGGTCCTTACATCATGAGCTATCTGGTGTTTCCCTGGTCCATGCTGCGGGCATTAATGATTACCTTATTGATCCTTACATCATGAGCTAACTGGTGTTTCCCTGGTCCATGCTGCGGGCATTAATGATAACCTTATTGATCCTTACATCAGGAGCTAACTGGTGTTTCCCTGGTCCATGCTGCGGGCATTAATCATAACCTTCTTGATCCTTACATCATGAGCTGACTGGTGTTTTCCTGGTTCATGCTGCGGGCATTAATGATTACCTCCTTGGTCCTTACATCAGGAGCTAACTGGTGTTTCCCTGGTCCATACTGCGGGCATTAATGATTACTTTCTTGGTCCATACAACGCAAATCATAAAAGACCCCGTCTTGACGTTATTATTAATGCAACAGGCACTTTTCGTCAAAACCTAAGCGGACGTCTCTGGGTCAAACAGCAGGTGCCTGTTGTCAAGCCAACAGCAGATGCTTGTTGTCAAGACGAATAGCCCTCAAGAAACAGTGTTGTTTTGTTTTGTTTGTTTGTGTTTGTTTTAGGGGGGGGGGGGTGAAGGTTAAAAACTATCAAACGCCTCTCATGCCAGAGCTGTTTACTCTATTCGTCAAAATTTTAACATTAAAACGTTAACGCTTTTATTTTGTTGTTTTTGTTCCTTGAACATATTATTTATATTCATGTATTGTATAGCTCCATGGTGAATTCTGCCACATAACTGATCCAGTAACTCCTCTGTTTTCTTTGATTTTAAAAGCAACGGATTTTTCACAGTTTTTGCAATAGTGTGTGTGTGTGTGTGTGTGTGTATGTGTGTGTGTGTGTGTGTGAGAGAGAGAGAGAGAGGAAACCTAAATGAACGCCTCCAATGTCCATAACTGAGCTAATACAATAGCAGGCGTCTCTCTGGTCAATTGGTCGAATCTTGTATGGAGGGTTCCTCGTCGGCGAAGTAGATATTTATGATTATGAAAGCAACACATACTTTAGGTAAGAGTTCCCTGTGGACTATCACCAATATTTTATTTTTTTTATTTATTTTAATTAATCAAAACAGTATTCTTTTTTATTTCAATGGTTTTAATCCAAAACAAACATTCCTTTAGTATCATTTAATATCATTCAGAAAAGAATAAAACAACCCGATTTTTTCCCGTGTGCGTTCGGTCTAGTTGTACATTCATGTGTTTAATTCTTTATATGCCATGGTACGAATAAAGCAAACAAAATGAATCTAATTAAATCAAATTTAAAATGACTTCCTTATCAAGGGATTCATTTGAGAAGAAGGAGAAGAAGAAGAAGAAGAAAAAAGAAGAAGAACAACAACAACAATAAGAAGAAGAAAATGAAGAAGTATCAAAACCATCACCTTTACGTAATATTTTTTTTCAATAATTTTTTAATAATATTAATGATAATAATAATAATAATAATAATAATAATAATAATAATAATAATAATAATAATAATAATAATAACAATTACAAGATGTGGTCAGTATTTCTAAAATAAATTCCTTAACACATTATGATTTTCTTCAGTTTTATGTTAGATATATAGGTAAGCACATTAATGCGGTTTGAAATCAAGTTCTCGCTTAATTCTGAATTTACGCTAATGTATGTATGTATGTATGTGCTAAACAGGTAGATAATACCCCCGGGCACTTAGAATCCACCGGCAGCGGTATCGACTCAGTTTTAATAATAACTATAAGATCCCTGTATGAATAAGAACACCAACTGCACATTTCGCTACATAATGACTGAACACTGGACACGTTGAATTGTCTGTTCAATGGACGAGGTACATATTTGTGGTCAAAGATGAATATATGGCAGATACCACGTATAGAAATTATCCAGGTCTATTATCTATATTCGGAAAACATACTTTTCAACGATTTGCGTCTAATAAGCACCACGAGGTCATCAGAAATTTGAGGATTATGGATCTTATGACGGTATCGATGCAGTGAATACTGGACAGTTGACATACTCTCAGGACTAGCAAAGTACCAACTACTAAACTGTGGTCAAAGCTGTACATAGGGAGATAACTTTTAGATTTTTATTGAAAATTTATATCAGCCATTTTATTCAAGTAAGTTGTAACAGATTTAATGTTTGTAAGTTCAGTTGCATATTGTAAAAGTAAACCAAATTTCTATCAACATTCGAAAGTACTAATTAAATGAGAAATTATCGTAATACGTCGTTGTTGTTTGTGATTGGGAATATGTGAACAATTCTCGAATGTGAAATATTTTAAAAGTACATTAATCGTGGTTGATATATTGATTACTTAAGTGTATATATTAATTTAAAAAACAAAAAGTCAGAAAACATCTGACGAAGATGTATGAAACACAAATCACCAAGGACTTGCACATAAAAAAGCAAAAATTCAAAACTTTCATTACAGTCGCCTTTCATCATCCGTAAACATAAGCTGGTAGGAGAATACAGCAAAGTAAAGGTATGCAAACTATTGGACAAGTACAACGTAATGCACAGCACCAATACGAGTTATCTTATTCATACGTTTATTCCTTAACGATTCTATAACCGATTGACGTTTACAATTACAAGTTGTAAACACTCATGTTCTATCATTGTCCAAGGCTACTATACAAGATAGGGAATTATCACAATACGTCCCTGTATGATTACAGATATCAAATGATGAGCGCAAAATTATCAGATCAAAGTCGCTTATCGGCGCAAACACGAGGTCACATGATTCAACGGTCAGTTTAAACCTACAGGTAGCTATTACAGGTGTCCGGAGTCAACAGTAGTATCTTAAAATGATACAATAATCAAATAATGGCCATCACTATCTGACAATTTTTCAATCAGTTTACAATAATGCTAAGTGAGGATATGTCTATGTGTTCTGTTACTGATACAATTTTTACTGTTGTGAATTTCAAAAGTTTTAGTTACCTTCTCCATAGCCTTTTTAAAATTACGTTTTCTTATACACTTCAGTACCTGGACGACTTTGTACATTTGTTTTACTTTCACATTATGGACGCATTATGGAATTTACACAGTGAATACTGTGGTATATGTGACAGGTGTTGCTGGCAAGCAGGAGGTGCTCACTATCCCCAGGCACCTGATCTAACTCCATCATAGGGGTTCACATATGCTCTTCAAGTAGACATTTTTCGTTGTTTTCTATTTGGTTTTCATTCTTCACTGATTTTGTATGTCATTTGGATTCATGATTTTCGGATTTATGGTTTGGATTTATCCATCATTTTTATATCTAGGGTAAGGTGAAGGAAGCCCTATGTCTTAGGGATAAATGGTGGATGTAGCAAACCAATGGTCTCTCGACTCGGACCTGAACTATGTACTTCCTATTCACTGTGATTAAAGTTTGTGAATTATTCTATTATTAAAGAGCATCTTCCTCACGCACAATTCTGTCCTTGGATTACTGCTTTTTTAGATCTTATTTAAGTGTTTGGTAATTAGTTTACCATCACTGTAGTAATATTAGTTGTCAAAATGCTCATATGATGCACTAAATTTGTACATGTATATATGTTCTGAATGTAATCTATCTTTAACATCACATGGCCCTGGTCTCGTCTCTGATTTTAATTTTCAGCATTCCATGGCCCTAGTCTCGCCTCTGATTTTGATCTTTAGCATTCCAAGGCCTTGGTCTCGCCTCTGATTTTGATCTTTAGCATTCCATGGCCCTGGTCTCACCTCTGAATTGAGGGGTTAGTGAATGTCCACAGCGATACATTGTTGTGAGTGCCACAACACTATTTATTATCGTTTAATACAATAAGGATATTAGTATATAGGGAAATGAGAAAAGATTTGTTTATGGAAGCCAGGTTCTTATATGTAGAACTTATCAAACTATGTTGTCAAGACGAAGTACGATTCTTAATTCATACGTTTGAATAAATATAAGAAGTTATATACATTATAATTTTGTGAACAAGAGGCGCATTTTGACAACTTATCTCTTTAGTGATGCTCATGGCCAAATGATTCGAATTCTAATAACAGTGTGACATACAAAATTTCATTACTGTAAATTTGAAGTGTATATATTTCACGTGAGTACAAAAGCACTTAAAACTGGAAATAGGATGCCCTCGTTGTGATGCCCTCGTTGTGTATCAGTCCACCAGCAGTGACAGGGCCTGCTGATTATAATAAATATTATTTGAATAAATATCTATATATACGTTATATTTTTGTGTACCAGATGCGTATACCGACAACTTATATGGACATCTCTTCATTGATGCTCAATAACATATATTTGAAGAACAGAGTTGAAAAAGGTAGCCCTAAAGTGAGTCTCAGAATCAGAGCTATGCATGAGGGAGATACTCCTTCGTTTTAGTGTGATTTAAAAAATTTCAATACCGAAAAAGTATATACATGTATTGAAAAGGAACAAAATTGACCGTACACGGCAAACAAATCTGAGGGTTAATCAAATGCAATCAAACATTAGAATTAGACCGTAGCGGAATGCGATTACAAGACAATACAGTGTAGTAGGTCTAAGCCTATAGTAAGCCCTAAGTCTAAGAAAATTAAAATTAGTAAGTGGGTACAAGAATCATCAAAACGAAAACTTGTATTTAACACTTGGCTTAGTAGAATATGAAGAAGAGAAGATAAACCCCAGAGCACTACAAATAAATAAAGCCGAACTGCTGGCAAAGTGAGTGTGTTCCTTTAAATGGCTGCAAATGGTGATTGTGCATTACGTCGTGCATTCAATCGACTAAGTGCTCCTTACAGTTATCCCGAGTAATTACAATTTGTAGCATTTAGGTGATCATCTCTAGTCATACTTTCCCACATTATATTGCATACTGTCAAGATGGCGTCGTTCCGCCGATCGACCCATTCAATTAGATATTGGCCGAACACAAAATTTGTAATACTAATGAAAGCCAAAACGATGTAAAATAGATGAAAATACATTCATCAGTATAGAAACGGATTGACATAGCTGCTCAAAATGATAAGTTGTAGCCATTAGGGTTATTATTGAAATTGGGAGAGATGTAAAGGTCCGCCATGTTGTCAGAAAATGACCAATCACTGCTCTCCGATCAATAGCTTTAATCTTTAAGACGTTTGGAAGCGCTGTTTGATTTGTATAGGGAAATATTGACGAACCCAAGAAATTAATATCTTCACCCTTTGTTAAATGGTTCGCTATTTGTTAATTAGAAACCGTTTCAGTAAATCTCAAATTAAGCCAGCATTGGGAGAGGCTGTTGGGATGAGTCTGAGCTTAATGCATTCGAATGTCCAAACATATATATATGGAAATATGTACCAAAATGATAATATTACAAGTAACATATAATAAACATGACGATATCACTCGCCCAGGTTCCAGAACTTCCGAACTGACAAGAAACATATATTTCAGAATTTAATGTGCTTAATTTTCTAGAGAATTTGAACCTTACAAAGTATTTCCCTTGTATATAGATCTAGCTATAGATGCTCTTTTGGTCATAGTATTAAGTCAGGCAGGCTTTGAAGAATTCATTCCTCTTATGTGCTTATTTTTTTTCTGCTCCGCATATCCCTGACAATTTCTGTCACACAGCTAAAATAAATTTCTTTTTCATTTTCTAAAATGTTTTGAACTTCCAGATAAAATTTGTGGAAATGTGAATATTGTGCACAAATGTCATGTCATATTGCTAAAGGCAACCCTGTACCAAACTCGTAGATATGGGATGGACACCAGGCATTTATAAACAGAATATCGAAGTTTTTCGACTCCGTTGGAGTAGATGATGATGGACACTTTCAAAAGATACACAGTTGGTCCAGACGTATTGGCAGAATGAAAGACTGAACAACACACTTATGATGTATCAGGCATTCTGAATGCAGTATTCGGTACTGCATAAGCCTATGGAAAAAAGAACGTTGGGATAATAAGAACAGCTCAGCACCTACAGGATATACAAGGAGGATCTACTACCCGAAACCTGTTATATTCCAAAACACTACCGTAATGTACTGGCAAACTGATTTGTTTTCTTGTATACAAAATATTTACTTAATGTCCATCAACATTCTCCTTGTGGCCATGTCATTACTGGTGATCTCGATATAGTTAAAAACACTAAATTAAGAGAACTTTTACTTAAAGGTCCAAAATACAGAGAACCCAGATCATTCACATGGAGCCAAAATTTTGAGAATATTATGAACTGCTGCGAGGAATATGCCACACGATGGGCAAAAAGAGAGGAAGTACAAGTCGACACTCTTTCGGAATAGATAAAATCTATTGCAGTACTGCTGAGATCAAAAATTAAAAAATTACAAGGTTCTGTAAACACCAGATTCGAATCTATTTTTAAAGATCCTGATGTTGTCAGAGAACTTACCTTCCTCCAAGAACATTATATCATTACACCAGCAGATAAAGCATCTAATAATTATACATTTACTTGTAAGAAATATTACTTTGACAGCCTAGTGAAAGAATTAGGATTAAATTCAGCTCCAGGAAATCCTACTTATACTCTCACGAACTTTTCGGTTTCGGAAGTACTCGAGAATCATAAATCTTTCCTCAGTACGTTTGGTATTGACTTAAATAAATTGAATTTAGAACTGCCATATTTGTACTGTATTCCAAAAATGCACAAAACTCCGTACAAACAACGCTTTATCGCTGGTTCCTCGAAGTGTTCCACAAAATCTGTATCGATGCTACTCACAAAAATATTATCAGAAATTAAATCTGGCCTTCATAGATATTGCGAAACAGTATATTCCAGAAGTGGAATTAATCAAATGTGGATCCTTAAAAATTCAAAAGAGTTGTTAGAACATCTAAAATCAAAAAGTTTTACTAAAATTCACTCCATCAAGTCTTTTGACTTTTCGACTCTGTACACAACGATCCCTCATCAGAAATTAAAAGACAGATTAGCGGAAATTATTCAAAATGCATTTACTAGTAAAAACGGAAGCCGCAAATTCAAATATATAGTAATAGGCCACGATAAAACTTACTTTGTTAGGGAAAATTCTGATTCCAAAAATAAATACACTGAAACAGCTGTCATTCAGATGTTGAACTTTCTTATCGATAACATTTTTGTGGTGTTTGGAGGTAAGGTTTTTCAACAAATTGTCGGCATTCCAATGGGCACTAACTGTGCTCCGCTTCTGGCTGACATATTCCTTTATTCATACGAAGCTGAGTTCATTCAGTCTTTGCTTTTGCAAGGAAAAAAACAATTGGCTCTTGGCTTCAATTTTACTTACAGATATATAGATGACTTGCTTTCAATTAATAATCCTTCATTCGCGGATTACCTTAGCATCATCTATCCAAGTGAACTGGAGGTCAAAGAAACCACAGAAACTAGTAATTCTACTTCGTATTTAGATATTATGTTGTCTTTCGACATTAATGGTCAATTGAACACCTCACTCTATGACAAACGTGACGATTTCAATTTCGCTATCACAAATTTTCCTTTCATAAGTAGCAACATTCCATCATCGCCCGCATACGGCGTATTCATATCTCAGTTAATACGTTATTCCAGAGCATGTTCAAATTACAATGACTTTGTTCTGAGGGCTAGGCGACTTTCAGTTAAGCTGCTCAACCAGGGTTATATATGTGCTAGACTAGCATCGTCACTGAGGAAGTTCTACGGTCGTTACGAGACTCTTATTACTCCATATGATATCTCGTTATCCAGACTTTTAAATGATATTCTGGACTGAGACCGATTCCGATCACTTTACACAGATTTGACACCTTCTATACTAGAAGGTTACCTACTTCGACTTCTCCATATATAGATACATATGGAATTCACACGATTTGACTCTTTCTACGGGGTATATGTGACGGGTGTTGCTAGCAAGCAGGAGATGCTCACTCTCCCCGGGCACCTGATCTCACTCCATCACAGGGGTTCACATATGCTCTTCAAGTAGACATATTTTGTTATTTTCCATTTGTTTTTCATTTTCACTGATTTTGTATGTCCTATGGTTTCATGATTTTTGGACTTGTGGTTTGGATTTATCCATCATCTTTACATTTACTAAAAAAAAATTCGATAATTACCATGGGCGAACCACAGTATTTATTTTCAAAAACATCTTTTTTAATGTAAAGACGAAGAAAATTTAATCTAGAAGAATATTCTGCATACATATATGACACAAAAGAATAATAAATACAAATTTTTTTATTGTAAAATAAAAAACTTACATATATGGTGCATCTGAGCATGCAGTCAAATTTTATTCTTTGTGAAAAAAGAAAAAACGATTAAATATAATAATAAAAATAATAATGATAACAATAATAATAATAATAATAATAATAATAATGCTCAGGGTATATGTTTTAAATGTTTCCTTAAAATTGTTATTTTATACTTAATTTTAAATGTTGATTTTGAAAATTTTGACATTTTTAAAATGTCGTATCTAATTTGGCTGAATATCAGTTTGATATTGTATTTCTATTGTTTTTATTTATAGATATGTATATCGTATATCTGATGTCTAATATGAATGAAACTATGAATATGAATACGTTCTTCACCCTTCTGCTTGTTATCCCTTCTGGTCAAATTTATTTGGAAATGCGCATTCTAACAATCTTTGTCTCTTAAATTTCGAAATTCACAAGCTTTCCAGTTATGAGATAGGAGAAGAATATGATTATTCCGTTAATTCATTTAAAAGTTCTTCCTGAAATGTAACAGTTCAAGATGGTGATCTACATACAAGGACAAAACCACATGGAATGCACTTACACAGGATTCACACATATACAATCAAAGAGACAGAAATGATTTTATTACATATCAATCAAACTACTGGAATGAGCTTGTCCGGAAATACCTGGCTGCAATTTAGGGCTTACATCTATGTTCCATACATGCGGTGGTGAAGATTGAGGAAAGTCGCACAAATGCCATGCTATTCCGTTCGTGCCATTTGAATACTTCGTTGAAGTAACACATGTTGTAATAAATCAAATTGCGCCACTGGATTGTACAATCAAAGCAATTGAAACATCTGTATTTGAAGTAAATAGTATAAAACAATTTCCATATGACAAAATCTTCTAGATTATTTATCAATTCTTGCAATAAAAATAAGATTAATCCCCGTAATTGTAGAGGGGATCTTGGTTACACATTGTCCCATTCAGTTCGGGCCAGTCCTCTCCGAGCGCACCTGCTGTATTAGACCTGAACTCTCGCCAACTCTCGTCATGATCGTGATATGATGACTCAAAAGCATTAACGACTAAGTTTCCAAACGTGCCTTAACTTTGAAAAACTTTTAAATTAATATATAAAATTGAAATAAGTAGTCCTAACGAGGGTTATCATAGGTGTTTGCTTTTCTCCTTGTGGCTAAATACTTTCTCTAACTGATTAGTTACACGTACTCTTACCTGAAGATGAAATGTCATAAAGTTTTCAAATTTAGCAATACTTCTAACTTTATTGACAAAATTAGCAGGATTCATAAAGTTAATCTTTTTATTTTTTCATGTTTTCTCTCTTAGCTTTTTCTCTAGATGAAGGAAAATTGCACTTGTAACAAACACGTTATATAATTAAATAAATATAATTTATTTATTGGTATTTACGCTCTTTTCAATATATATTCGCTACGATTATGCAACAGAAATTAAAAACGATTCGAGAGTTCATGCATAAGAGATTAAACATTTTTTCTTATTAGAGAATGATATCTGGGGAAGTGGGCTTTTCCAAAATATGTTTAATCGAAATAGAACCATATTTTCAAAACTCATTATTGATTCATCATAACGTATGGAATAATGTAAATAATTAAAAAAGTGTTTTAATAGTGCAATTTTATTTGTGCAATAAATTCCGTCATTTCCATATAAATCACGTCTTTTCTCTTCAAAGTAACCTTTCACTGGTGCTGAGAGAATGTCACGCTCTGAGGATAGATCAGGGGATAAATTGTCACTTTAGGTGTTATATTTATGTTCGAATTGCTGATAACCTTTGTAAAAACTGTTATAATTGTCTTTGAACATGCATTTGGCAATGTATACACACAGCTTATTTATATGAAACAAATTTACTTGCAATGATAAAAGTGATTTTAACAAGTGTGATTGCATTTTTCTGACATTTTATATTTATGACTCCTGCAGGTGCACGGATACATGTATAAACACATTACGATGTATTTACCATGTCTTTTGCGTACATAATGCCTTTTTACATTTTGTAAAGAAAATTCTTCATTCTTAAATGGTATAGATATTTCTGTCTAATATTAAAGTAATTATATATACGTTTAAAAACTGAATTGAGGTAAGATGAGATTTAGATTTCGTACAGAAATCAATTATTTTAATTTTGTATTATCAAGTATGGACAATTCAGATCAGGTCGACAAAGTGTGCTCATGTATTTAGAAATATAACAGTCTACTAATACATTGATATTTAATAAGGAAATGACAAAGGAATACCATTGATCAGTCAAAAGTACCACATACATACTCATCTCCATATCTGTTGGCTATGAAATTGGTAGATTAACATAACAGTAGGTTAATGGACTATATAAATATAAATATAAGTATCTCCCTGTTGTATACTAAACCTTTCTTGGTTTTGCTTTGCTTAATCTTTTAGACATGCTGTTTATAGTTGTACATGGGTGGTATAATCTAAAAAGCTTTGGATTTTGTGGATTTTGTGGATTTTTTAGATTAAATGAAATGACTTTTTCCAGATAGGCGATAGATAAAAATTTGATATACATATATATTGAAGGTATTCTGAAATGTGTTGCTTTAACGAATGTAATACTTGCATTACAGTTTCAAAATTAAATCTTGTGTATGTTTTTTTAAGATCAAATGTTAAACACTGTTCATTAATTTTCTGGAAAAATAAATATAAGATTTACATGTGTCTTTCTCGAAGCATATTGCATTATCTTTATCTATTTATTATTATTTTTTTAGTTAGAATTACTATTGTATTTTACTATAATATTAACTGAAATGAACAAATATATACTTATTTGATACACTGTATGACAATCAGGCTGAACATTCTCACATCGATGTTTTGATGTCGTAGATAATTGTTTTTAATGATTTACTTACATCAATTGAGTAAATTGGTACATATAATCTGATATTACCAAAATCCTTTTCTTATATTCCTTTTACCGAATTCATAATGAGATTTGTAACATTTGATGAAATTTTACAGGTTTTAATGCTTCATTTTATTTTCCTTTTCTTTACACTGGATGAATTTATGTCTTCTATCTTGACCATATGACTATTTTTAGCGGCATTAGACAAGAATTGTTTACCTAAAACATGCTTGATTGATCATCGTTCCATGGTCATTTTAAATTCCTTCTGTCTTCTATTATTTCTAGATTATTCTGGAGTCTCTTTACATTTCCTTTTAAGCATTTCGACAACTAATGTCTTTTCAGTGACGCTTAAAGCCACAACTGTGGAAATTCAGACCATGCATATTTGAAAAGCAAATCAAGTACTTATCCGACTTCAAATGTAAAGATGATGGATAAATCTAAACCATAAGTCTAAAAATCATGAAACCAGAGGACATACAATTTTAGTGAAAATGAAAAACAAGTGGAAAATAACAAAATATGTCTACTTGAAGAGCATATGTGAACCCCTGTGATGGAGTGAGATCAGGTGCCCGGATACAGTGAGCATCACAAAGAACCAATCCATAGACACACCTTAGTTTTAGAATGATAACAAACTTTTGCCACACTTGATTTCAAGAATGTATTTCGAGATATAAATAAACATTAAACAATTTCTTTGCTCTATACTATTTCTGTAACTAATTCTGATGTACAGAAGGGTACAGTCCTAATATATCATGCACATTAACGCGATAAGCGATCATGAGGACTGCTCGACCGGATGCGTGTGCGCTCCTCGCGTTAACGCGGGATGAAATTTGCGTTAACGCGATTTATTCCCGCGTGCGCTCGGTCCAGTCACACGTTCACATGCCTACATTTGTAATTCTCTATGCAGTGGTACGGATGGAGGAAATAAAAGAGATCTAATTAAATTACCGCAAATGTCGCCATATATACGTGTATTAAATGTAATGTTAAAATGCTACCCCGCATTATGGGCTTCATGTGTAATATGATAATGGAAAATACCGCGTAAACATGCACCAAGTTATTTATCAAAAACGTCGGTTTATACTATAAAGAATCTAGGATAATTACATTCTAATTCTGTTTTATTTATTTATTTTAATTTAATTAAATTATGTATTTATTTCTTATTCGTTTATTCATTTATAGTTTATTTATGTATTTATTCTAATTCATGAATTCATTAAATTTTTTTTTAATTTAGCTATTTTTCATAATATATGAATATCATGATTATCTTTATTATTATTATTTTTATAAATTTTATTATTATTATTTTATTATTATAATTATTATAATAATAATAATTATTATTATTATAAACCTAAAATACGAATAATAAATTTCATTATATTCAATGTTCTGAAATTGTATTCAATATCTTTAGAATTCATCCTTAGCTCGTAAGGGTTTTATTTAATTATAAATATTTACTTACATGTACACAGTAATATGTTTTTCTATTCAAATATACAATGTATATATCGATTCTCCTTCAAATCCTTCTTTATGTACATGATAATGTAAGTTTTAAGTTGTAAGCAAGCGAACGTGGCTGTCAAGCATGTTCACGCGCTTGCGGCAGTCAAGCGCGTTAACGCGGTCTTGAAATAAAGCTCACGAGGAAATCTGCATTAACACAAACGCGTGTCCTCAGCAGTCCTGAGCGAACGAGAAAAGCAAACTTCACGTTAATGCGACGTTAACATACTGTTATGTTAGAACTGCACCTCACTGTAAGTAGTGAAATTGTACAGCTTACATGTAGCTGTGGCTAGCAAACATTTTACATATTGACAGACAGTGTGTGTTTCACTTACTACTATCAGTGTATATTTTACTCTGTATACATTGTCACAATGTTCATTTAGTTATGTATGTTATTTCACTTCAAAAGAAAAAAGAGGAGTTACCGGCTCAGTTATGTGGCAGAAGTCACCATGGAGCTATACAATACATGAATATAAATAATATAATAGAACATTTAACACATTACAAAAATATTTGATTGTAGTGCAATTACGATACCGACTTAGGACGGTCATTTAATTTGACAAAAGCCAAACAAATGGTGTGGTTAACCGGTTTACGGGCCCACCTTCCCACTCACCGTAACAGCAGAACAATCAAAAGACGTACATTTAAAAATTTATAAATACTCCTCCATGTAAAGAACAAGGGTCAACAGGTATCGCATATTGAGAGGTCATAAAAATATAAACACGTAAGGTATTGTAAAAAACATAATGGTATAAAAATATATGCGACATCAACATGATAAACCGTGCTCTGCCAGTCTGAAAGCGAGCTAAGACCCTAGATCTGTAGGAGTCCCGACTAACAGTCAGAGGGGACGAGGTTCAGGACCATGTCTCCTCTGAAAGAGGTTTGGACAAGGCCCGTCATATAGTCCCCACCGCCCTGTTAGTCAGCGTGCAACGTTCAAGTAAAAGTCTGCATAAGGCTGTAGAGGGGCCAAATACAAGACCTATAGTCTTTTTGATGATCTCAATATCATATTGTCTATTTAGGAGACGTTTGACTATTTTATTACATGATAAAATAACGTTATCGGAGCCTTTTACTTTCCTTAGTTTATATACGAGATCACCGTAAAAATTAGGATGGGAAATTCCATTGGATACATACTGTTGAAAAAAAATATTTCCAAATTTAGATAGAAGTTCTGAATAAGATCTGAAGAATTTGCCGAATGTTTTTCTTAGCTTGTGATATCTGTAACCCTGAGTTAAAAGTTTTGTAGTAATTTGTAAATTTCGTTTATGAAAGTCCAAAACATCGGTGCAGCCTCTGACAAATCGAACTAATTGAGATATATAGATACCATATGATGGGAGTCGAGGGACATCGCCATCCAAGTAAGGGAAATTTACAATAGGAAATCCAAAATCCTACTAAGTAAGGGAAATTTACAATAGGAAATCCAAAATCCTACTAACTACTAAAAGTTAGTTAATGTCAAACTAACTTTCTCTCATTTGGCTTTACCTTAGTCAGGTATAAAAAATATATTTGAAATACGGCATTAGTATATAAATTGACAAGTTAAAAAAACAGCTGTATTCTGAGAGAATCGTCACAATCTCTCCCGACTCTGCCGTAACAACACTTCCAAAATAATCGTATTAAGATGTACAGTATTAAGATTAGAAAAGAGAAAAGTAATGGTAAGAAGTAGCATGTAGAAGTAATAAGAAGAATAAACTGTACACGCATTCAAGAGGTATAACACATCTCTAACCGTCTTTCCTAACGACCTGAACACGTACGGCTTCAAGACTTCAAACTGATGTTACGATGAAAGACAATTTATACACTGTGGATGTGAATAAACATGAGAAGACGCTTCAACAAAATGAATGTCTCGTCGCAAACAAAATGAATGTTTCATCGCTAACAAAAGGAATGCCTCATGGCCATTTCATGGCACAGGTTCCTGATGTCTTATTTACCACTTTATTTAGTGTTATATATACTTCTTATAGCCATGTCATGAACAGGTTTCCTGGTGTCTTATTTACCATTTTATGTGGTGTTATCTATACCTCTGATAACCATCACATGACACAGATTTCCTGGTGTCTTATTTACCATTTTATGTAGTGTTACCTATACCTCTGATAACCATATCATGGCACAGGTTTCCTGGTGTCTTATTTACCATTTTATGTAGTGTTACCTATACCTCTGATAACCACCTCATGGCACAGGTTCCTGGTGTCTTATTTACCATTTTATGTAGTGTTATCTATACCTCTGATAACCATCTCATGGCACAGGTTCCTGGTGTCTTATTTACCATTTAATGTAGTGTTATCTATACCTCTGATAACCATCTCATGGCACAGGTTTCCTGGTGTCTTATTTACCATTTTATGTAGTGTAATCCATACCTCTGATAACCATCTCATGGCACAGGTTCCTGGTGTCTTATTTACCATTTTATGTGGTGTTACCTATACCTCTGATAACCATCTCATGGCACAGGTTCCGGAGGTCTTATTTACCATTTTATGTAGTGTTATCTATACCTCTAATAACCATTTCATGGCACAGGTTCCTGATGTCTTATTTACCACTTTATTTAGTGTTATATATACTTCTTATAACCATCTCATGGCACAGGTTTCCTGGTGTCTTATAAACCATTTTATGTAGTGTAATCCATACCTCTGATAACCATCTCATGGCACAGGTTCCTGGTGTCTTATTTACCATTTTATGTAGTGTTATCTATACCTCTGATAACCATCTCATGGCACAGGTTTCCTGGTGTCTTATATACCATTTTATGTAGTGTAATCCATACCTCTGATAACCATCTCTTGGCACAGGTTCCTGGTGTCTTATTTACCATTTTATGTAGTGTTATCTATACCTCTGATAACCATCTCATGGCACAGGTTCCTGGTGTCTTATTTACCATTTAATGTAGTGTTATCTATACCTCTGATAACCATCTCATGGCACAGGTTTCCTGGTGTCTTATTTACCATTTTATGTAGTGTAATCCATACCTCTGATAACCATCTCATGGCACAGGTTCCTGGTGTCTTATTTACCATTTTATGTGGTGTTACCTATACCTCTGATAACCATCTCATGGCACAGGTTCCGGAGGTCTTATTTACCATTTTATGTAGTGTTATCTATACCTCTAATAACCATCTCATGGCACAGGTTTCCTGGTGTCTTATAAACCATTTTATGTAGTGTAATCCATACCTCTGATAACCATCTCATGGCACAGGTTCCTGGTGTCTTATTTACCATTTTATGTAGTGTTATCTATACCTCTGATAACCATCTCATGGCACAGGTTCCTGGTGTCTTATTTACCATTTAATGTAGTGTTATCTATACCTCTGATAACCATCTCATGGCACAGGTTTCCTGGTGTCTTATTTACCATTTTATGTAGTGTAATCCATACCTCTGATAACCATCTCATGGCACAGGTTCCTGGTGTCTTATTTACCATTTTATGTGGTGTTACCTATACCTCTGATAACCATCTCATGGCACAGGTTCCGGAGGTCTTATTTACCATTTTATGTAGTGTTATCTATACCTCTA
Source organism: Pteria penguin (assembly GCA_035048485.1). Lineage (NCBI taxonomy): Eukaryota > Metazoa > Mollusca > Bivalvia > Pterioida > Pteriidae > Pteria > Pteria penguin. The sequence goes on from CM068584.1 coordinate 756,480, forward strand.
ATAACCATCTCATGGCACAGGTTTCCTGGTGTCTTATAAACCATTTTATGTAGTGTAATCCATACCTCTGATAACCATCTCATGGCACAGGTTCCTGGTGTCTTATTTACCATTTTATGTAGTGTTATCTATACCTCTGATAACCATCTCATGGCACAGGTTTCCTGGTGTCTTATATACCATTTTATGTAGTGTAATCCATACCTCTGATAACCATCTCATGGCACAGGTTCCTGGTGTCTTATTTACCATTTTATGTAGTGTTATCTATACCTCTGATAACCATCACATGACACAGATTTCCTGGTGTCTTATTTACCATTTTATGTAGTGTTATCTATACCTCTGATAACCATCTCATGGCACAGGTTTCCTGGTGTCTTATTTACCATTTTATGTAGTGTAATCCATACCTCTGATAGCAATCACATGGCACAGGTTCCTGGTGTCTTATTTACCATTTTATGTGGTGTTACCAATACCTCTGATAACCATCTCATGGCACAGGTTCCCGAGGTCTTATTTACCATTTTATGTAGTGTTATCTATACCTCTAATAACCATCTCATGGCACAGGTTCCTGGTGTCTTATTTACAACTTTATGCGGCGATATCTGATTGCCTGATGGTCATTTGATGGTACGGATGTCTTGATATTTACCATTTTATGTGGAATAATATCAATGTCTGATAGCCATCTGATGGTACAGATTTATAGATAGGTACCATTTTATGTAGTGTTATCTGACTGTCTGTTGGTTATCTGATGATCTAGTTTTCTTTGTACTTGCCATTTTATGTAGTGTTATCTGATTGTCTGTTGGCCATCTGATGATCTAATTTTCTTTGTACTTGCCATTTTATGTAGTGTTATCTGATTGTTTGTTGTCCATCTGATGATCTAATTTTCTTTGTACTTGCCATTTTATGTAGTGTTATCTGATTGTCTGTTGGCCATCTGATGATCTAGTTTTCTTTGTACTTACCATTTTATGTGGTGTTATTTGATTGTCTGTTGTCCATCTGATGATCTAGTTTCCTTTGTACTTGCCATTTTATGTAGTGTTATATGATTGTCTGTTGTCCATCTGATGATCTAGTTTTCTTTGTACTTGGCATTTTATTTAGTGTTTCAGAAGTGTTATCCTCGGTCACGTTGATCTGCTGGATCATCCAATGAGATTGCATTGTTTTACAATATTATAACCCTAAATCGTCATAAAGACATGATATCTTGGTTCTTCTGTATGTCATTGAGTCAAAGCACCTACTGACCAATGTTTGAATTGATGAGCTACAGATGTGCTTATTGTGCACTCAACTTACACATGCATTTATGTTGTGATATCTACATGTGATGACATAAATATCTAATTGATTCTTAAAAATATAAAAATGGCTTAAAAACCTATGCACATAAACAACAAACTAAGAAACAAAACAAAACAAAAACAATAAACAAAGACAGAAAAAGAAAAAACAAAAACAGCTAGAAACACAACAAAACTAACTCCCAAAGTCTTAAAACCAGGTAAAAACTAAAACCAAAGCTAAAACAATACAAAAACAACATAAGCAAACATACACAACAACAATCAAAGAAAAACAGAAAAATAGTAATGATAATAATAATAATAAAAATCTAACAGCTACAACAACCAAATTATTAACATAAAAACAAATCCAAATCAAACAACAACAACAAAAAGAAAAAGACACCAAAGAAGACAAAAAATAGATATCAAATAAAATGAAAATAAAAATTAAAGAAAATTAAAAAAAGAAGATAAATAAAAAAAAAATAAATAAGACTTAAAGAAATCTGAATAGAGTAATTTACGTGTATGATTGCATAGAAGGGCTTTGTAAGGAAAAGTATTAAAGTTCCTGTGCAGCAGGTGTATGATACTTACAGGAGATGCTTACGCATTCTATGACACTGATTAAGGCAAAGTATAATGACTCGAGTTTAGTCTAACTTTCTGTGATTATAGTATTGCATTTGTTAAGGCGGACTGTCGTGTCGTGGTGGTCTATTGTCCACATACATGTGTTCCTATCAGTAGATAATATGTTATTAGAGCTGAAATTATGAGATTTACTATAAGAATGGTACATTTGGTCGGTTCTTTCTAATTGTCGTTATCACTTAATCCTGTTATATGACCAGTATAATTTATGTTATCGCACAGCGTGTTAAATTAAGGTACCTGAAAAGCAATCTATATCGTACTTATTACCTATAAGAGTTATTCATGTACACAATTTCAAATCAACAAGCAATATTTTCACGTTCAACTTTTCTATGTCAATAAACCAAGGGTGAACAAATAACTAAAGTGAGCATTTAATCTCCAATCGTGTTAAAGATGCTAGGATAGAGAAGTATACAACACCTTGACAGTGCTCACTGCGCAGCTCGGGCACAGGTGTTGATTTACCCAACGCTCCGTAATTTAATCAAATGTCACATTTATTGGGCAATATGTGCCGCTAGTGAATGGCCCCACATAATCTCCCTCATTTAAAACTTCGTCAAGATATAACATTAAGAAAATGAAATTCCGATAGAGTTGTAGTGGCACGGCCGTGGTATGTGTTGCCGAGGCGTGGACGACAATCCCCACGTGCTGTGTTAACATGGCATATGTTATTGTGACTGTACCTGGTTATTAATGTGACTTTGAGGTAAATGTCACGACCATGTGTTGTCCCCAATTGTCCGGCTAAAGCCCATGACCGCTTAAGTTAAAGTTACAAACGCTAGAGAGCTTACTCTGAAAGCGTGTTAATAAGCGCGAGATATCATCAGATAATGGCGACTATCTACCCAGATAATAGCTGGTCTCAGTGGCTAATACTGCTGGTTCAGTTTGGATCAGTGTGTAGCTCTGGCGTATGAATATGGCTTTGTATTTTGTGTTACTCATGCAATATGTATGTGACAAATGTAGACAATAAAACACTTTATTGTAATCCCGCATATCAGTTACAGCCAATCATATTGTACTGTACTAAATCCTTATTGAAATTTCTATGTGAATTCGATACAGAGCATTTTCTCAATTTTAAACCTGTTTATTCCTGTAGTTGAAAGATAATTATTTCTATGTATTGATTCCATTAAAGAACCTATATAATATAAGGTAATATGTGATAAACTGTCTTTTACTTATTAAACGATACCTAAAACATAGAATACAACAACATTTAATGATCTCTAAAACATAGTCGATGCTCATGGTAAATAAATAAAAAATAAATAAATCACAGCAATACATCGATTTAAACTTATAGACGATAAAATGCCTTCAAAACAAATCATAAAACTGAGTTTTAATTTTTTTTTTCGGACAAATGTTATAAATGTAAAGATATTGTTGATAACTGTGATTTTCATGACAAATGTTTAAATCCCACTCGGACTGACGTATGGTGTTAGTGATTCTCCAATCATGTAATGCGTGAGAAAATTTGATGAAAAAACACAATGCGAAGAACGCTCGAGAGTATTCAACATGGAGAATTCGTCCAAGAGTGCTCAACGTAAGAAAAACACACATGAGTGTCCAACAAAGGGACAGCGCTAGAGGGCGTTCATCATATGATGAGTGCACGAGAGTTTTCAACATAGAGTGTTCAATATAGGAAAAGCGCTCGAGAGTGTTCAACATTGGAAAAACGCTTAAGAATGTTTAAGACAGGAAGAGCGCTCGAGAGTGTTCAACATGGGAAAAACGCTCGAGAGTGTTCAACAAAGGAAGAGTGCTCGAGAGTGTTCAACAATGGAAAAACGATCAAGTGTGTTCAACAAAGGAAGAGTGCTCGAGAGTGTATAACAAAGGAAAAGCGCTCGAGAGTGTTCAACATAGGAAAAGCGCTTGAAATTGTTCAAAATAGAGAAAACGCATCTGAGTGTTCAACATAGCAAGAGCGCCTGAGAGAGTGTTCAACATAGGAAGAGCGCTCCTGAGTGTTAAACATAGGAAGAACGTAAGAGAGTTTTCAAAATAGGAAGAGCGCTCGAAAGTATTCAACAAGAAGAGCGCTCGAGAATGTTCAACATAAGAAAGACACTCGCCTGTGTTCTACATAGGTAGGGCACTCGCCGGTGTTCTACATAGGTAGGGCACTCGCCGGAGTTCTACATAGGTAGGGCACTCGCCGGTGTTCTACATGTATATTTTAGTTGCTTCGCTATATTTTTAGATAGGATTTCATTTAAGATCATTAAGAAGAAGACTTTGGAAGAACATCCCTTGATATTTACAATATTTAGGAGATATAATTCATAATATAGTAAGCAAAATCTTTGTAAGGAACACAATGGATGACAAAGCTGTCAAAGCTTACCTAATTAATGTTTTATTATACTTCAGAAATGTAACCTTCAACGCCGTAGCTGTTGAAATAAAGTAAAATAAATTATATGAAATGGGGCAATATTCCACAAATGACCATATTTTGTTACCCCACCCTATAACCTTGGTGCTCATTCAATGACATTTATATGACCTTGAACAGAAAAGCCAAGATCATAAAAACTTGAAAACAAGGAAAAACGACTTCAGAATCAACTGCATGGCCAAAGTCGCCATGGATAAGCTAAAATCATAAAAACGCTGCCATGATAACGAGGAAAAAGGCTTCAGAATCAACTGCATGGCCAAAGTCGCCACGGATAAGCCAAGATCATAAAAACTCTGCCATGATTACAAGGGAAAAAGACTTCAGAATCAACTGCATGGCGAAAGTCGCCATGGATGAGCAGTGCAACAAGAATAAAAAACATAAAATAGACGTCAAAACTATTCTAGATGATATTGTAGCTGCGGTCCTGAGTGAGAACAGTTGATGGAAGACACTGTCGTCATTCGATCATCATAATGTTCATTGTTATAATACATGGTGTTCCTGTACGTAGCAACTTTCCTGAATTTCAACCACTGGATTCCTAATATGGATATTCTGTTCTGGATCGTAAAGATCTTTAAAATCGCTCTACCAAGTTGTCAAAATTGTGCATATTTTTCGATTTTGAAAATTTTACAGAAATTTGAAAGACTTCAAGTTGTATACCCTTCAATTTCGGTATAATTTCAAAAATTAGGGCATGTAAAACAAAAACTGTATTTTTCGCGTTTGGCTGAAGTTATTAACTTTAAGTTAATAACACTATTTGTTGCTTCAAACCCTCGGAAATATCAAAATGAAAAGAAAATATTTCGTAAATAAAGAGGGTATTCCATAAATACAACCATAATCTGACTTCGCACATACGCAATTAAATCAAAACAAATGTGATGAAGGGAGACTCCAAAAGAAGACAATTTCAGTAAATACTAATTTTAGAAGACTTGAATGCAGATTTTTAAAGTTACTACTCAATATTTTTACCACACCTTCCATGATGCGGATTCCGAATTAGATCACGTGATAAGTTGGTTGTAAACATTCTGTTTACAAACAATTCGTTCTGAACAGCCTCATCTCAATACGACGAATTTGATCACAACATTTGCAAGGCTTCTTTTTTTAATATGGTTTTTGCTTATATATATAAACAAAACAATTCAGAATAAATTTACCTATAATATGCACTGTACTAGCGAAGATAGGGTATATAGCTTTAATAATATTTGCATTGACACAAGTGTAAATGGATTTTCATCAAAATGTAAATAAAGAGTTATAATTAAGTAATACTTCCGTTTGTGATACCCAAATAAGGTCACATGTCTACATGTACATTCTTTAACTAAGTTAAAATTCTGTGAGACAAAAGTATAATTTTCTGGTAAGCGAATAAAAAAAACCGCCAAAAAATACGTAAATGAATTAACCAAAATAATAAATAAATAAATGATGATGATAATAATAATAATAATAATAATAATAATAATAATAATAATAATAATAATAATAATAATAATGATGATGATGATGATGATAATAATAACAATAATAATAATAAAAATTAACGAGAAAATGAGCCCACACTGTGTCATAATGCGACATATTATCGCAAATCTTACCACACATTGTCTATTACTATCTGTTTTATAATTATATATTGTATATTATAAAATGTTATGCTGTAAACAATGTAATGGTATACCTTAATTATCATTCCTTTATCTATAATTTTCATCCTCACTACGCCAGGTGTGTGTAGAATAGCTGGATCACAACGTCTGGCGTAGTGGGAGTAGGAAAATATATCCCAATTGTTTTCTTCGTTGTTTTATTTGTAGATTTCCTATTTTACCTTCTAAACAATCACAATTGATTCATTAAGAAATGACTGTAGAAAATTTTCTGTCTATCGATGTATAGACAAACACCGATGCACAAACTGTATAATCCGTTAAATTTGTGCATCGGTTTTTATCTTTACATCGATAGACCGAACATTTTTGAGTCATTTCTTACAATTTAGTTACAGGAATTTCAAAATAAAACTTTTTTCAAGAACGATTACATCTTTTGTTTAAAACTGATAAATCAAAATTTTGTGCATCAATCTTGCGTTAGCCAATCAGAATGGCGATCTGATGGCGGTACCATCAATAACGGAGATACTATATGTAAAAGACAGAAAGAATACCATGAAATGAAAGAAAAAAAAACCACTAAGGACTTCATATTTTACCGACTTATTTTCAGTTAGATATCACGATATATATATATATATATATATATATATATATATATATATATATATATATATATATATATATATATATATATATATATATATATATATATATATAAATATATATATATATAGATAGATAGATAGATAGATAGATAGATAGATAGATAGATAGATAGATAGATAGTTAGATAGATAGATAGAACCGAAGTTGTGCTTACGTGCGGCCCCGATTATGTGTTAATCGAAGAGTAACTGTCTATACAGATATAAGTTAATTTTTCTCCGTGCTTTTGAATATGTGTTATAGGGTCGGTGTTGAAATAATGAAATTATTAGAGAATAACGGATGTACTGTATTTGATGGAATGATAGTAATTCATATCATAAGATTACCCGGCAAAAGTAATTCTGATGTCATCTTCAATGTACAGCATTTAAGCTAAAGATTTTGCATTCCAGTCCAGTTTATTTTTTTATTGTTTCATGCATCACTATAACGTCTCAAACTTTCACATTTCTATTTTGTAAAATATCTATCATGAACAGATGTGCAGGCATCGCCTCTCTGCCTTCTGCGCCCCTCCCCTCTTCTTACTCTGTAAAATTTTCCAAAGCAAACTCATATTTGAGCATTTTTAAACACAAAATTCCCCCATTTTTCCTTGTCAAAATCTTAAAACAAAAGAAAGGGCAACATATCTCATCGTGACAAAATCTATCCCAACAGACAAGACTACTTATCTAACCTCGACATAATCTTACCACAAATAGAACCACTATTCTTACCTCTACATAATCTTACCACATAAAAAGAACCACTATTCTTACCTCGACATACTCTTACCACAAAAAAGAACCACTATTCTTACCTCTACATAATCTTACCACAAGATAGAACCACTATTCTTACCTCGACATACTCTTACCACAAAAAAGAACCGCTATCCTTACCTCTACAAATTTTTACCATTAAAGATAAACCACCTCCCTTTAACTACTACTACTACTGCTACTACTACTACTACTACTACTACTAATGATAATGATAATAATAAAAATAATTATAATGATGATGATGATGATGACAATAATAATAATAATAACAATAATAATAATAATAATAATAATAATAATAATAATAATAATAATAGAAGAAGAAGAAGAAGAAGAAGAAGAAGAAAAGAATTAAAATGCCATGATCCGCCCCTTTAATGTGCTTCTATTAAAATAAAAGTTTTGTCATCTTGGATGTGACAGTGCGCGCCTTACAGACTGTACTTGATCACGTTAACCAAATCTAGCCATATGGCAAGTCAATGAATATTAATTCCAAATCTATCGAGCATGCTCAAAGGAAACGCGACATTAAAGGCGGGAAATGGCCGTTCACGGTCACGGCTGACTGAATCTTGAAGAAGCCGGATAAAAGACTCGTCGACAGGATAAAGACTCGAGTAGCGATCAATCTGTTAATAATTTGTTATAAAATTCATGAAATTAACTTCTTCAATACACTATACAGAAACCTAACGACGACGAATGGAAAAAAGTTTCCGTACTGCTGTCCTTGAATATGTCAGTTAAACAGCAATATCTCTCATGAACATGGTGGGATTTTATCCATATTGTATGGATTGATTTATAATGCTAAAATTTTACCTACATAAATTTATATAATCTAAAAAATTATGAAGAATTTTTGTGAAATATTCTATTTTTATTCTTCTCTATAACACATTTCATTAATTAATAATTTAAGTATTGTAACTTCTTCATTTATCTTTTTTCGTATATTCTTTACTTATTCATTTTAAGTTTTGTAGTTTACACAATTATTCATTCATAATTTATCTAGATAATGCATTATTTTGAGATACAATGAAATGGAATCGGGCAAAAGGTATAAAAAAAAATTACTGTTGTCCGTCCCCTTACATTTATAATACAAAGCAGTATCAAAGATTAAATATATATATATATATATATATATATATATATATATATATATATATATATATATATATATATATATATATATATGTATGTATGTATATAAAGGGAAATTACGGTTGGGAATATAGGGAAAAAAGAGAAGATATTTTTTACTGAAACTAGAGACTGATTCAGAACCTTGTAATGACTTTAATAAACTAAAACTGCACGACAAACACTATTCTTTTACTTTCAAAATTGGAAGAAAGGTTTTCTTCTCCAGATAGACGTTTCTCTGACTGAAATGTTTGGAATACCTGGGGCTTTATTCACAAAGAAACTTGAGTCTAAGACTAAGAATTGAGACCTATATGGTAGCATGTGTCTTAATTCTATGAATTACTAAAACGTTTCTGTAAACAGTATTTCTGACAAGCTATTCACAGGCAAACTGGACAAATTCTTAGAATAATGATACATGGTATTTGAAGTCTCAATTCTTAAACTTAGACTTAAGTTTCTTTGTGAATAAGACCCCCTAAACTTGTCAGAAAGGACATGTAAATTGTACCAATAAGTAAGTAATGTAACACAGTACATCCCAGGTCGGGAAATCGTTTAGACGAAAAAAGGGGGTTGGATGAATTCACGCAAAAACAAGGATTTATTATTCATATTACTGTTTCATTTATGATTTATTTATTATTCATTTATCTTATTATTTTCGTGTATATTACTCTGTTAATGGTTTCATCAGCATGTAAACTTGGTGAGGTGTATTTAGCGATGGGGAGACAGGGATAACAGTGAATGAGTGATCGACGCAAACTACATACAAGACGTCTATCATATTAAAACTGGATAGAATCGAATCCAGGACTGTGCGAAAATAAAAAGTCAAAAACGGGTCCCTGCTCAGCACTATGCTCTGCTCGGGATTCTGTAAAAAAATTATCAAGCACTAATCCTAAGGAAATTAGCGAACGGTGATTTTGAAGAAATTATCCAACAGTTTATAATCGTGATGATTATAAATGATGCTATGACGGAGTGTATTTACAGATATAGATTTACTTGGAAATTATAAACGGATAATATATTATAAAACATATGTCACTTAATATGCAACTTATATATTTTACGATATGCGATATGTATAATATATCGGGAATTATTATAATTATTAAAAGAATATGATAATTCTGTATGGTATTTGTATACTTATATACATCTGCTATACATCTGCTTTCTGCTGCATGTCATGATGTAAACTGTATATTTCAAACCAAAATGAAACAAAGTGGTATCATTTCCCTTGTCATTTTCTTTTTCTCAACATAATGTATTCCACATAAAATTTCAAAGAATCTCTCCTTTATGAAAGGTTAATCGACATTGAATTTATTGTAATATGTACACTTTGACGAGTATAGGACTTCGATGGTTCTATCCGTCGTATACTTCGTCATTTTAGTTTACATTAAGTGTAAAACTGAAAAAAAACTAAAGAAAATTACAGAATTACATTTTTAAAAATATAAATAACATAACATATAGTGTAGTGTTGCTGAAAATGGAATTTTGTCTTGATAATATAACTCTGATATATGCACAATGAATTTTGAAAAAAAAGATAATTCTCAAAATGTTTAAACCTTATCATTTTTTATGATTATTTATTTTCGATATACATGCACATGTAATAGAATGACAGTACAATAATCAAGGTGGAAATCAAAACATTCTTTTTCGAAATACATTTTTAAAACAATCTTTACGAATACGTACTCATTGCAAGGAAATGCACAAACGACAATGTGTGAATTTCTTAAACAAACGAGAATCCGCCCAGCATACGTAGTAGATACTTCTGTTTGAAGAGACTTTCTAAACTAAACAATATGAGAAGATATGAGGGGGATTCCCCGCTGTGAAAGGACTCCACAGAGGCATATCTGTCAAACAAGGAGTGAGAATTTCTTATGAAATTAATTCCTCAGTCCACCAATCTGACATCGAGGCTGGCTGATAACGACGTTACGAGCAGGTTTCTCTGTTTACCGTGCAGGACTAGGACCGCCTCCTGCTCGATTCGGACCCATTCTATAAATAGTCTAAAGTTTTACTGCTGTAGATTATGCTGTTTAGAACAGTTGACAAAACTGTTTGGATTTGTTTGTGAAATTAGACATTTATAACTTACGATACAAGGAATATATCTGACTCTCTCTCTCTGATTAATGGATTTGTTTTATATATTTAACACTGTGTGCAGTGCTTAAAATGTGTATGTAAATCAAGCAGAAATGAAGATTCAGAAGTGAACTGTATAACTGTTAAATTACAATGAAAATGGAATCTAGAAAATCATTCAGTATTGATGCATTGCTATCTAAAGATGAAACTGGATGTTCTTCATCAGCAAAGTCTAATAGTCAGGTGAAAACGTCGGAATATCAGAAACGGACAGCTAACCTGCAACGTGTTATAGACCAAAAACTTTCTAATTATGAAAATACAGAATCGAAGCAAAACGGCCGTCCTGGTTCAAGCACTTCTCCATGCATATCGCCTAGGCCCTTATCGTCGTGTTCTAGTAACAGAAGTTCGAATAGCCCAGACTCTCGTACATCACCCTCGTCTGGGACTGGCTTCCAAAACGGAGCACTAATTCCCAAACCCGGCCTCTTACATCCACAGCACCACCCTGCCACACTCCACCACAACCACATGCTACTAAATGGTCATCCACATATCTACGGCTTCTCAGGACAACATGCTCATCATCCGGGTTTTCAGATGTTGGCCGGAAGTGCTTTCCATTCACCGTCGGATCAAGCGTTGAAGCTTTCCCAGGCACAGAATCTTCAGCCTTACCTGAATGAATGGTTCGCACGTGGTGGTGTGTTTATGCCACGCATGATGGAGTACTCAGGTATGTCTTTGGAGAACAAATTAAATCCTCTCTTTTTCCGACTAAAATTTATTAATACCGCCGAAGTACTTACTAAATAATTCATTGAATATTTTTTTTCCTGTAATTATTTCTACTTTGAGTTCTTGGGCTCCCACTCCACATATATACCTAGGTGACAAGTCAAGGGGTGTCTGTACACGATGGTGTATAGTACGATTCTGCCTCATACATACAATCCACACAGAGGAGAACAAGTCTAGATAAACATGAAAAATCAAACAGACAAGGAAGATGCAACTCGTAAACTGAAATAAACAATACTTATTAGGTAGGGGAAAATAAAAGCTATACTCACGTGATTAGAAGCTATGCGTCCTTTAACAATGAGCTGAATATGCTTGAATTAAACAATACAGACAGTATGCATGTACATTGTTGCAAAGAATATAAATACTAAAAAAAAAAAATGCATTTCCCCCCATTTTCTCAGTATCTTGTATAAACTACAACCACTTTAACGTGTATATATTGCAGTGTAGATTTCATCTTAATGATATTGCTTGCAATCTATAATGTTTTCAGTCAAATTATAAAATGAGATTTTTAAAATACATAAAAGAAAAAAGAGGAGTTACTGGCTCAGTTATGTGGCAGAAGTCAACATGGAGCTATACAATACATGAATATAAATAATACACTAGAACATATAACACATTTTTGTACAAAAATATTTGATTGTAGTGCAATTACGATACCGACTTAGGACGGTCATTTAATTTGACAAAAGCCAAACAAATGGTGTGGTTAAGAAAAAAAAAACCCCAAAAAACAAAAACAAAAAAATAAATAATAAAGGTGTGGTTATAAAATATAATAATATAAATATAATAATATAATAAAGGTGTGGTTATAAAAACAAAAATCATTCAGAATAGATATCAAAGTGAAATCGTCGTTACACAGCATACAAAGGTGTTTATTTGCTATAAGGTTTTGATAAACGATAAAGCTTTTATTGCCCATTGTTTCAACATAATTATCTGTATGAAATAGCAGAAATTAGTATATTGGCAAGTCTTACATGTAACTACAATGTGTACAAGAGAGATAGGCGAGAAATGTAAACAACTACAAAACTAGACATACTACTACCGGTACGTTCTGCTGATAAAGCACACACAGGTACCGAATACTTCTATTTCTTGTGATGATAACTTCAATAAATAATAATTATGATATTAAAAACAACAACAACAACAACAACAACAACAATAATAATAATAATAATAATAATAATAATAAGGATAATGATAATAATAACTATTCAATTATATTGTAATTTACATTTATCTTACATAAGTGAATATTGATAATTCAATAAAAGGTCCGACTTTCCATTCAATTCTCGCAGTTTGTCTATAAAGCACAATCATATACTTTTTCTCTTTCATTATATATGTCACAGCCATATGGGGATAATATGTGTACAGAAATATCCTAAAGAAATAACTTGAACATGCATGTTTTTGTTTTTTTGTGAGTGTTTTAATTAGTTAGTTAGTTAATTTGTTTGTTTTTGTTGTTGGAGGGGGGGGGGTTTGTGTGGGTTTTTTCTCCTTATTGTTGTTTTATTATTAATTTATTTTGTTTGTTTTTTGTTTTTGTTTTTTGTTTTTGTTTGTTTGTTTGTTTGTTTTTTTTTGGGGGGGGGTATTATTACAAACAATATCAAAACAGATTAAATGTTTCTGTTATAAGCAACTGATTATTTGATGTATAAGGTACGTAGATATTTGTATTTGGATAAGGTATAAACCCTGACAGTAACGATTACATATATTGTGAATTTTGTTTGTATATTTGTAGACTATGGAAGTAAAGGTGCCGTGTTTATATCAGAGTGTAGACCTTATAATACATTTAAGTTTTCCGTAGAACGGAAGACATTAATTCGAATTAATAAAAACTCTTCTAACATGAAGACGAGTCTTATTCATGTAAATGTATTGAATAATCTTAAAGAACGAAAAACTGCACTGAAGAATTTTAAACAACATAAATTTACACTGTAGACATAAATACCCACTAGAAGATAAAGTTCAAAATCTAAACAGTAATTTATCAAAATATCGATGTGAAATCATGCGTCGTAAACTTTTTATCTATTGTCATTAAATGCATATGATGCAAATCGATTTATTTCACAAGGAAAATGACTGATTATTGTGTAAAATGATATAAACCTATAAGTATATACATGTAAATAGATCAGTAAAAAATGAATAAATAGATCACCAAAAAGAAATTGAAAAATGAATTTTGGCGAAACCATTCGGAAGCGAATATTGACTGACTGTGAAATTAAAAAATAATATATATTAATTGAGGATCTCATTTCGACAAAAAGCACACCATATATTTTTACATAAAGCACAATATATATTTTGACAAAGCACACCATATATTTTGACATAAAACACACCATATATTTTGACATAAAGGACACCATATATTTTGACATAAAGCACACCATATATTTTTACATAAAACACACCATATATTTTGACATAAATAACACCATATATTTTGACATAAAGGACACCATATATTTTGACATAAAACACACCATATATTTTGACATAAAGCACACCATATATTTTGACATAAAGAACACCATATATTTTGACATAAAGGACACCATATATTTTGACATAAAGGACACCATATATTTTGACATAAAGCACACCATATATTTTGACATAAAGCACACCATATATTGTGCATATACTGCACACCAAAATTTGATTGTGTTCTCTTCACAAAATTTTGGAATAAATATATGTTCGCATATAACCCCAATAAATCTATAACATTATATTGTGCAATATAATAAAGGTGTGTCATTTCAAGTACATGTATTGTACTTTATATTAATCGAAATGCATGTGTAGTTACAAAGTACTTGAATAGTAAATATAACATATTATAAATGTTGATCAGTATATATATATATATATATATATATATATATATATATATATATATATATATATATATATATATATATATATATATATATATATATGCGATGCTATAAACAGAAAAACATATGTGCAGAATACATAAATACAGTATACATAAATACAATATACATAAACCTACCATACACAAATACAATATACAAAAATAAAATATACATAAATACAATATACAAAAATATAATATACATAAATACAATATACATAAATATACCATACGCAAATACAATATCCATAAATAAAATATATATAAATACAATATGCAAAAATATGATATATATAAATACAATATACATAAATGCAATATGCGTGTAAGGATAAATGGTTATCGTTTACCAACACTTCAGGGGTGTTTAACCTTTGAGGCGATGGTGGCCACTGTATAGTGGTGGAGAAGAACACCACATTGGAATTTTCACTTTTGAGGTTGTGGTGGTTAGTGTAAAAAAGTGGGGGATGGTACCACATTAGCAGTATTTGACCTTTGAAGTGGTGACGGTTAGTGTATGATAGTGGAACATATCCGAGTGACCGGGGAAACGCTGAATTCGGCAATTACACGGGCAACCCATGGTTGAAAACCTGGATTCGATACCTGATTTTACAGATACGAGTGGCGAGAGTTTCAGTACGCGCATTGTCCACTCGAACATTCCCTCTTGTCCTGCTTGACCAGACAGAAATAAAAGACTTAACTGTAGTGCCCATTCGGCAGCTTAGATGCTTAGAAATGTCATATTATATTGTTCTACAATCATTTTGAACACAGGCACAGTGATAAATTACCATATAGTATAATGCACTTGTAAAATGAAAAATGGCAAATTTGGCGTGTATTGAATGTCCCAACACATTTTCTATTCGTCAATAAATGTCTTTTTCTTACGAGTACGATCGTGTTATAAGATAATCCAGTAGGATTATTGTATTTCCAAATATGGAAATAATAGGACGATAAATGCCCTCGACCAGCAGAAGAAAAACTCCGGGTGCTTTAGAACCAAGTCAACACAACAATCTCCCGCCAAAAACAGTGCCCCCTGTTGGATGCTTAAATCATAGGCAATCCTAATCAGTTTGTTTATAGATTAAGATCTAACGCTCATTGTGTTGATATGACAATAATTGATCCCTCAACACGCCCTGGGTGCCGTATTGTTTTGACATAAAATTTATAATAATTGATAGATTATAAACTCTTGTGAAATCGGTACAGTATCGTCGACTTAACGTTCTTAGATTTCGCAAGGGATCAATATGTTTTGATAAGGTACATGCGCGGATCCACAGGATTAGACAAAGCTGGAGGGGTTGGGGGGGGGGGGGTTAGCAGGTAAGAGGAAGGGGGCTGAACTCGCACAGAGATTCGGCATAATGCTTTTTCTGGGGTTTTATGCAAAATAAATGATTTTACATCTGTAAACTGGGGTAGGGCCTCCACGTGGAAAAAATTTCTCAACATGGAGCAAGTGGATTTGCAACATTAAATGTATATCAATCATTTGTTTCCATGACAACCTGATATAATCTTCCTGTTTAGCATTCATAACGTACCTTCTTTTCGATTTAATCCTGGTAGCATAAATATCAAAATTTGATTAGGCGTATTGAATGAGTACAGTGTAGGGTAGCAGTCAATATGAAGGGTAACTCGCACCTGTAAAGGGTCAATATTGGATTTATTGCCTTATCTTATCGCCCTCTATTGAAATGCTACCTTGTTGGCTATAGCCAACGTAAGGACAATTATCTACAAATTAATCCAGTTAAATGCCACTTCTAGATAAGGCTTCAATGCTCTGCTATGTCGTGTTCAATGCTCCGCCATGTCGTGGGTATTCCATATGTAAAGAAAGAAAAATCAGAAACTGGAAATCAACAAAGCTATGTATGCTGTAAAACTTCTCAATTTCGTGTGCTTCCTTAGTGTGGATATGATAAGACAGACGAGAAACCATGAGAAAGTGAGAATGTCGTTCTGTATGGCAACTAGGTACTATTCTTTACACATCTCCCACGAGATTTCCTCACATATTTTCCACGAGAATATCCTACACATATACCAAGAGAGTTCTCCACACATCCCACAAATTTTCTCCTCATATGCCACGAGAATTCTCCTCATATCCCACGAACATTCTCCACACACATCCCACGAGAATTCCCCACACATATACCAAGAGAATTCTTCACACACATCCCACGCGAATTCTCTACACATATCCCACATTGTCTGAATTTTGACATTCGTCCAATGAAAGGTCATTTTTACTTGGAGACTGATTGGTTTCGAAGGTATACTTTGGTTGCGAAGCCAACACTGGGGTCCAAACGTAACTGTATAACTCAACATATATGTATAAGAACGATATACATTTATAACTACGACATACATGTTAATTGTATAACATGTATAACAACGGCATGTATGATAAACAACAAACACGTATAATCTCAACATACATGTCGGAATTAACCGTACACTGTTCGTTCATCTCCATGTCTAATGCGCCTCTAATACAAGCATCGTTTCCTTGTTTTGAATTGTTTCTAATTCGCCCGTCGACAACTCACCACATTTCAATATTTCGAAGACAAACAAAATAATTCTGCAATAGATCTAGACCTCAGGAGGTAGATAGATATTTAGCAATGTAAAACTACGTATTTAACTATTTGAAACTTTCAAAATATTTGAACATTAAATAAAAATCATGATATAAATATTGTTTAAACTAAAGTTATGGTGAAAAATAAATTGTAAGTACTGAAGTAAAACAATCAGCTTGGGTGATTTTCTATATCATAGTTATATACGTTGGTTGGTTGGTTGGTTGGTTGGTGTTTTACGTCGCTTTCGACAAAACAAAAAGAATTAGAATTTAGTTTCCATACTTACAATATATTTCGATAAAAACCCTAGATATCCTAAATATGTTTAAAGTGTTGTGTGCCAGCAGGCTATGTTCACACACAATTATTCGTTTGTGACTGAAAACACCTACTTGCAATCATTCTGTAGACATCATATTTTTAAGAGTGAATGTACGCAATCTTAATCAAAAGAACGAATTTATAATTATTTGAATGTTTGACATTTAGAGTGTAAAGATTTACCGTACACTTTCAAGAATATGAATGCTTTGTTTAAATTTGAACATAAATGTTTAAATTTGAATAAATTGTATTTTAACGAAAAAAAAAATCAGTAATTCAAATTTTAACGATTGTCAATATTTAAAAGTTAATTTTTTGTTGGTAATTTGAATAAAAGAAGATATTTCTAAATTGTTAGAAAATTAATTATTTAGCTGTGGAAATGCAAGAAATTGTGAAGTTAAAATATGAGCTGATGGGATTGTATAGATACCATTTGACTTGTTAACATTCATTCTTTTACAATTAATGACTATCTTTATTCATAATCTACACTAGCTTTATTCATCAAATAAGGAACATTCCAATCTGCGTTTTTCTACACATGCTGAGCACAGAATGGGGGCAATAGGTCCCATCAAACTCTTTCTTTTAAAAACTGAGTGAGAAGAAATAGAAATTTAAAATTTCGTAGTTATACATATCAAAGGGTCAAGTGCCTGAGCATCGTGTCCTATACAAATATAATTATATTTGAAATATGTAGTATAAATCAGATTTTATTATGTAGTTTCGGTTGACGGTTGATCAAGGCTAGAAATAATATAGCATAGATTAAAATGAAATACGTTACCCGATAAACGTGGGATAGAACACCGGGATAAGAATAGGATAATGGAAAGATGGAAGGGAATGTGGGAGTGGGGGACTTGGATGATAAATCACGAGGAGGGGGTGTGGGAGTGAGGAACGTGGATGATAGATCAGGATAAAGGGGATATGCGAGAGACGACGTGGATGAAAAAGTGCATGTCCCAAATTCTCCATTAAATTGACAAAACCTTTGGAGCTTTGTGAATAAGTGACAAAAACTTTATTCCATCTCAATAAATCCTCACAATGTGGTCTAACCTATGTGAGCAAATCGATTCTATATTAAACCAAAGCTCTTGTATACTATGTTATACTATGCATCCATACTATGTTATATTATGCTTCTATACTATGCTTCTATACTGTGTTATTATTGTTATTTATCTATTTTATTAACCTATCTTTTTATTTCATGGAATTTATTTATTTATTTATTTATTTATTTATCTATTTATATACAAGACTTAGCGATCGAACTGAATTTAATCGAAAATTTATGACTGGGAGTAAATAGACTATTTTAGTGTTTTGTTTCTTTCTTTATAATATTTTAGATTTAAGTGGATTTGTTTGTCCGTAGGCACGTGATTTGTTTGTCCGTAGGCTCGTGATTTGTTTGTCCGTAGGCTCGTGATTTGAACAATATTCTATAAGATTGGTTAAAGTAAAAGAATTACAAGTGAAACAAGCCAAAGGGAAAACAGTGATATGTACTCAATACTTAAGAAAACAAATTTGCACTTCCATTGAATTCGTAATTGAAATTCTACCATTTAATCGTAAATGTTTGTCCATAGTCACGTGCTTTTTATGGTAACATTTAAGAATTTTAAAGCGTAATCGAAAACTCGGAATTTAGTCTCTTGGTTACGGGGAAATGACCATATTGAACTTGAAGAAGTACATTTCTACTATTCCGTAAGTCCATCTGCGTAACCCCTCGTAATATTACGTAGGGGTCATGCATTATCTCGCCTAAAGTCGATATAAATCGCATGGAGATGGATAACAAATTGTGCCCCTTACCATGTTACACAACGACTGATCCGTAAACGGACAGAACAAACAAGTCCTGCGTGATACGGAACCGACAACAACGGATTGACGTAAGACGTCCGTTATCAAATCATGGCTTGTGAATTAGTGAACAAGGGAGATAACCCTGTGTTGGGTACATAGCGACTTTGATCTGACCAGCGATGCAACTGATTTGACCAGTGATAGGGTGTCCTGCACTTGACTAATATTGACTTAACTGGTTAATGTCAACATACTGAGATATGCATGCAGCATGTGGTTAAAGTCAAATGTTATGGATGGGGTGTACATGTGCAAAACTTGTCCCAGATATGAATTCTTCTTTACATATTTAAATACATTCATAAAATACAAACCTGTAATCATCAATTCATACTGAAAGAAGTTTACTTATTTACCTCCAATTTATACTAGATAATGTGCATTTGATTTCCGTATTTTGTCTTCTTGTTCTGCTCTCTAGTTATTTCATCATGGTGTCGCATACTCTTTTCTACCCTATAATGTTTTGGTGACCATTCCATGCAACCAGATTAGGCTACAATAGTTTGCCCTAATAAGATTTTTTATTCCATGCACATTTTAACTACCCTTTTCTACACTATCAGCTTTTTGTATTTATTCTATGCACCCGAATTAGACTATATCATTTAACCGCAGACACGAATTAAGCTACACATTCCTGTCTTATAGAGTTTATTCTATGCCCATGAATGAGCCTTTAATTTTGGAGTTGTATCCCTTTATATGTGATTTTCACTATATAATTTGACATTAGGCGAGTGTCACCTGGCGGATATCATCATATAAACCGTCTGATACATCACATGAACCGCCTGATACATCATATAAACCGTCTGATACCAACATATAAACTGTCTGACATCATATATAAACCGTCTGATATCATCATATAAACCGTCTGATACATTACATAAATCGTCTGATATCATCATATTAACCGTCTGATATCATCATATAAACCGTCTGATATTATCATATAAACCGTCTGATATTATCATATAAACCGTCTGATATAATCATATAAACTGTCTGACATCATATATAAACCGTCTGATATCATCATATAAACCGTCTGATACATTACATAAATCGTCTGATATCATCTATTAACCGTCTGATATCATCATATAAACCGTCTGATATTATCTTATAAACCGTCTGATATCCCGTCTGATATCATCAAATTAATCGTCTGATATCACTTTATAAACCATCCGGTATTATCTTAAGATGAATGTTAAATTAGTATGCACTATTTCTTATCTATCAAGAAAGGGGGGACACTCGGTACTACTTAGTATGCACTATTTCTTATCTATCTAGGGGAAAGCACTCGGTACTAATTAGTATGCAATATTTCTTATCTTTCGAGGGGGGCACTAGGTACTAATTAGTATGCACTATTTCTTATCTATCAAGGGGGGGGGGGGACACTCGGTACTAATTAGTATGCACTATTTCTTATCTTTCCAGGGGCGCCACTTGGTACTAATTAGTATGCACTATTTCTTATCTTTCGAGGGGGGCACTAGGTACAAGTACAAGTTAGTATGCACTATTTCTTATCTATCAAGGGGGGGGGGGCACTCGGTACAAATTAGTATGCACTATTTCTTACCTTTCCAAGGGGGAGGGGGCACTCGGTACTAATTAGTATGCACTATTTTTTATCTATCTAAAGGGATCACTCGGTACTAAAACATAATTTTGTTTAATAACGATAATAAAAATGATACATGAGATATTACAGCAAATCTCTGCGTGTATCTATAGTCTTTATTTCTTCTTCTTCTTCTTCTTCTTCTTCTTCCTTTTCTTATTATTATTATTATTATTATTATTATTATTATTGTGAGTTGGAGGTGACTAGATCAAAGTATTTTTAACCTTTGCTTTCAATATATGATTCAGTATGTATGTAATTTTGTAATTTATAAAGCCGCATTTGGTCGTTATGGGAATTTTTTATAATATATTTGTTAAACTGTATAATACCTTTGAAATTACAATCACTTCTAGAAAACAACCTTTACCAGAAAACATGGCGCCTTTTACAAAGCGTCAGAGTTATTTCCCCCTGCTCTGCTTCACATGGAGTTCTGTATGGGGCATTTTTTTTCTTTTGCCAAGGAGTCCTTTGAGAGTGACTTCATTAGTTAATTAGTTCAATTTTTGATAACGTCCTCGTCTAATTGTCAGATTTTCGCTCTATATCTTAGTGCTCTACGACCGCACTGTTCTTTCATAAAGTCATTTCCTTGATCGACTTGGGCGCATTCGAATTGCGAATCCGCATTCTCATGGAAATGTTATTAATCCGCTCGCCAAGCTATTTGCTGAGAAGTTAAATACAAATCACCCTAATGTAAAGCTAAATCGGCTGTCGGCGCGAGCTAATAGCGCCAGAATTGAAAATTAAATTAGCAAATTGCGCACTTTTCCAACGCTCTGTACTAGTTTAATTTTATCTTGATGGGCAACTTTGTTGACATTTTGTGATTGAAAAGACGAACCCAGCTGTCCAATTCTAGGCACTAACATTGATAATGAAATTTTACTACCAAATTTCTCTCTCATTTCACTCGATTCGCGCCGTGATGAATTAATAGCTCGGTCCCCGGTGAATTAGCCGTCTCACTACCGGATACCGATACAAGAAGGCTAATCTAGTGATCAAAATGATGACGGACAAATCGTCAACACATTACACGGATTAGCGAGAGGAACGACGCATGTTGAACGGTAAATAAACTTAGGTAAACGTCATTGTAGAATTATCAATTCACTAGAAAATATTTGCTGTCCTTCTCCAAAAACGTCTTTCCGTAGATTAATTTTACGTTTGCAAGCGCATAGGACATTCTTGAAAAATAGGAGAAATTACCTCGGCAAAAAATACAAAACAAATTTTGCAAAAAAAAGAAGAATTTTTAAGATAATTGACCCGCTTAAATGCTTTGCAAACTGTAAGTAAACATCGGCAATAAGATTGAAATCTCTACCTTGTCAAGATTAATGAAATATCTATATCCGCAGTAAATTATCTAAAAACTCCAATCGGAAATAAAGGAATCTGCTGGAGTTAATTAGAAGTGTAAACAAACCAGCGAGTGGAAGAGGCCCCGTTAATGTGATTAGACTTTAATAATATTCATGTCTGCAAGTGATTTTCCGAGTCATTTCATTATTAACCAATCAATTATCAGCATTGCCTTTTTCGCGGTCCCGTGAAGTATGATTTATAGAATTTCCCGCCACTGAAGAACAACATAGATTTAATTAATGACGTCTTTGTTGACAGAAACAAACCGCTTAAGTGGCGTTTCCGATCTTAATCACACGCGCGTTTGCCATTTATTTGTCTTGTAATAAAGTCTGACAGACTGTTGGATAGTGGCGAATTTAGCTCTGAGTGCCTCTGTCTTAATTAAGTCAGATTTAGAATCGTTCCTTTAATGTTTAATAGATTATTATGAGGAAGAGGATGAAAGAGAGTCCTCAACAGGAAATAAATAAGTGTGAAAATAAACTATATAGATTTAACTTGGATAAACGTATTTTTAGATCAAACAGAAAATAATTGGATCCCTATTGAATGTAAGACGAACATGTCTATAGATGATTATGAGATGTTGGAGCAATGGTTCCCCTAACACACACCATAAACCATTTTGTTCTCGTGGGTAGTATTAACCTTATGGCATCATGTTGTCCGAATGGTTCGAACCCCAAACGAGAAGATGTCACACACCTCTACAATCGGAGGGGATGATAAGATAGGATTGGTCAATGGGTTGAATTCAAATGTAGCGTTCACATATAAAACTAAATAAACAAACACGAAAATGAAAGAATGCATATCGAAACCCAAATTCAGATAATAAAATATATACATAAGTAGACAGACTAATAATATAAATAATAAACAAACAAATCAATCGATCGATAAAACTAATTGAATAAATAAATCAGAAATGAAAATTTCGATTTGACAAATGAGAGAATTTCATACAATAGATATCATACAATAGATGAAGAGAGACAGTTCTGTTCACCAATGGATACTTTATTTATTAAGGTTGACAGGATGGAAAATGCATAAAAATTCGAAAATGTTATATTGATCCCGTCCCAAATGACGACTGTCCATAACCGTCGATTTTGTTTTAAAAAGGGTTTCTCTTTATATTTTGCAGCTCAGCAGCAGTCGGGCCTTCTCGGTAAAACTCGGCGACCGAGAACCGCTTTCACCAGTCAGCAGCTTTTAGAATTGGAACGTCAATTCAAAATGAACAAGTACCTGTCGCGCCCGAAACGATTCGAAGTGGCGACATCTTTAATGCTTACAGAAACACAGGTACGTGCGTTATTCATTTATTAACTTCAGAACAGTAATGAATATTAAAAAAGCCAGAAATGAAAACAACAAATGCACTGCTATTACTTAAAGCATAGTAGTTTTGATACTATTTATACCAATTCATACAGTGAACTCTTGCACAATCTACACACCTTAATTAGGTCCAAATCTGAAATGTTTTGAATCTCCTAATTTATTTTAAATTCCGCTACATCAAGGTTTAATAAGTAACCCTGCTGGGCCTAATTATTTGTAATGTGAGTAGCATGTGCATTCCCATTGGTAGATTTAGAAATGGGACATTTCTCTCTCTCTCTCTCTCTCTCTCTCTCTCTCTCTCTCTCTCTCTCTCTGAACCAAACTTTTACTAATATTGAAAATCAATTTCCAAAGATATTTCAAATATACTTATACGGTGACATAGAATCTCAAATGTCTTAAAACGAAAGCGAGAACTGGTGGTAAACATGTCGGTACATAATAACCTCGAACCCGAATCTTATCAGCTAGACTTGTGAAGAGTTGATTAACAATCTCGATCCCAATTATTACAGACTCCATACCACATTCATCCCTAATTCCTTTCTGATTTACACGTGTAACACCCAAATCATTGAGGATTATAGAGATAAGGTCGCGCAAAAATCACAATAAGCGCAGAGAAATTACTAATCCGCCCGTACTTAGCACAACACGGTGAACGTCATTAATCGGGCTCGGAATTAAAAAGTAAACAAATCCCTTCAAATTCAAAGCGTCGACGCATGTACATTGGATCAATATCGACCAATCAGGAGCATTGTTACGTACATATCTCGGTGTAGGATTAACACCTTGTCGTGAGCGTTTGAATTAATGGCGTTACATAGGGGTATATATGTATTGTGAGGGGACTATTTACTCGATAAGGTTGATGGATGCAGAGTCGTTATCCGGTTTGTTTTCAATGAACACCTGGTTATTCCAAAGGGAAATTGCTCAGTGATTCATCTAAAAATGCATCATTTTCGATTTAAGATTCCTTCAGATCCAAAATAGGAAAGGAGTTGATATGTTTGTAAGGATGGACACCAATGTTTCAGTCAAGTTGCGACATAGAAGCAGATGGTAACCATCCGTTTAATCATTTCAGGAATCGAACCTAGATTGTTTGCACTGGAAACCAAATTTTCAATTTCTACATCAGATCTGTCCTAGCACTGAGTTAATGCTAGGGTTAGTATTTTATATTGGCGCTTATATTCGGACCACTGCATGTGCGGTTTGTTGGTCAGGAGTTGTCTCCCTTCTCGCCCCATGTCTCCTGCTTATATCTGGTAAATTTATGATTTTTCACATCGTGTTCTCCATCTCTGTCCTCCCTCTGTCACTTCCACTCTTTTATTTACATGTACATGTATGTGTGTTTATGAAAACTGCAAATAAGCAGCGTTACACCTTGTCAAACCAAATTATCGTTATATAGTAGCCGCTTGGGAAATATTAGTATTCAGTTTATTGTAATAATGAATCAATAACTGATTTATTTATGTATTTATTTATCTATTGATTTTCATTTGTGTATTTATTTAGTTAATCATTTATTAATATTCTACTTTTCGTCATATTTCTTTAATCAAATTCACCACATTTTCAAATGATCTGTTATAGCCGATCTTGTTTACTGGAATAGATAATGTTGTTTACCACCATGCAAGGTTAGAAACTTACAAAGATAAAACTCAGAAATATATTGAAAGATATTTCGAATCAAGCCGACAAACATTTTATGAATTGTAAATAAGCAATAAAAAGGTTATACTAGTGAGACACTTATAAAAGGGATCATTAATAATTTCTAAACGAGATCATCACATTTTCCCAATGTTGTTGCAGGTGAAAATTTGGTTTCAAAACAGAAGAATGAAATGGAAACGAAGTAAAAAGTCATCACATACTGAAAATCGATCAGGAACGGATGTTAAAAAAGACACGGATGATAAAACTAAAGTTTCTAACGAAAATCTCAAATCGTTCGACGATAATGACAATGACCTCTATGAAATAGACAATGACCCAGAATCAGAGGAAGTCGATATTGACGATGTCGACGATGACGAGTCACGTGACGCGGAACTAACCAATCAAACGTTAACAGAAATGCATCAAGGTTTACAGACGCTTGAATCCACGAAACAATTATTTGCAATGAATCAGTTCCAAGCATTTCCAACGGAGGGTGTATAGCATTACAAAACATATAAATAATACCAATGGTAGACCATCATTGTGTATAGACAATTTAATGCAGCAAATAAGGAGATGAAGAAAGAAACATGCGATATCACGACACTGTGTGTCACAAGGCGTAGTATTACATGATTACACATCTGGGTGAATGCCACATCCAATGTGAGTGCGACACTGCGATATTATGACGTATTGATTAAGATGTACATATGTATTCCTTTCAAATCGACATTAATGCCACATCAGCAAGTCAGAAGTGCGACAGTTGTGCGACACTAAGACATGTTTAGATAAACAGCAGTGCGACATCGTTACACTGTGCCACTTCAGCTCATTGATAAACATCCTTGTCTATCATAGTGATGCGTCGTATTGAAGCGGCAATGACCAGTGGTCAGTGAAGGGAAAACGACGACGACCAGTGGCTAGTGAACCATAAACGACAATGAGTCTATTTATTGTTAAAATTGAGTTCCCCCATGACCTTTAAAACTTTCTTTAATTGTCATAAATCTTGTCTCAGATACACTGTACACTGTGTTTATACATTTACCTTTGTATAAGTCGTCAGCTATGTAGTGCTCGTTAAGTTTTGTGCTTTTTATTTTAATGATTATTTACTATACAGTATGAAATTTAATAAAGTAATAAATGCGACTTTTATTCTTATGCAATTCATAATCTGAAATGTACTGTTGATGTGTAAAATGTACAGGTAATATGTCGTCATTCACAACAACGAACCACGGCGGACGTTCACGAACAACGGCGGAAATTCACGAACCAAGGAGGACATTCAGGAACCATTCACGAACTCCTGAAAGTGAGAGTGATATGATCAGGAAGAGAGTAATATATTTTTATAGCTAAGCCAACCATCACTGCACAAAATGTACAGGCCATTCAGTGACTGTCAGCTCTATTCGTTTAATGTTTTGTTGTTTGTTTGTTGCTTTACGTCACTCCGAGATCATTTCTCTTATATGATGACGGTATCTACCTGATGCATCACCATGAAAGTTATAACTCTGCCAGTCAGTGATGCATCACCATGAAAGTTAAACCTCTGTCAGTCAGTAATGCATCACCATGAAAGTTAAACCTCTGTCAGTAAGTGATGCATCACCATGAAAGTTAAACCTCTGTCAGTCAGTAACGCATCACCATGAAAGTTAAACCTCTGCCAGTCAGTGATGCATCACCATGAAAGTTAAACCTCTGTCAGTAAGTAATGCATCACCATGAAAGTTAAACCTCTGTCAGTAAGTGATGCATCACCATGAAAGTTAAACCTCTGTCAGTAAGTAATGCAACACCGTGAAAGTTAAACCTCTGTCAGTAAGTGATGCATCACCATGAAAGTTAAACCTCTGTCAGTAAGTAATGCATCACCATGAAAGTTAAACCCGTGTCAGTCAATGATGCATCACCATAAAAGTTAAATCTCTATCAGTCAGTGATGCATCACCATGAAAGTTAAACCTCTGTCAGTCAGTAATGCATCACCATGAAAGTTAAACCGCTGTCAGTAAGTGATGCAACACCATGAAAGTTAAACCTCTGCCAGTCAGTGATGCATCACCATGAAAGTTAAACCTCTGTCAGTGAGTGATGCATCACCATGAAAGTTAAACCTCTGTCAGTCAGTAATGCATCACCATGAAAGTTAAACCTCTGTCAGTAAGTGATGCATCACCATGAAAGTTAAACCTCTGTCAGTCAGTAATGCATCACCATGAAAGTTAAACCTCTGTCAGTCAGTGATGCATCACCATGAAAGTTAAACCTCTGTCAGTAAGTGATGCATCACCATGAAAGTTAATCTCTGTCAGTAAGTGATGCATCACCATGAAAGTTAAACCTCTGCCTTAAACCTCTGCCAGTCAGTGATTCAGCACCATGAAAGTTATACCTCTGTCAGTAAGTGATGCATCACCATGAAAGTTAAACCTCTGCCTTAAACCTCTGCCAGTCAGTGATTCAGCACCATGAAAGTTATACCTCTGTCAGTAAGTGATGCATCACCATGAAAGTTAAACCTCTGTCAGTAAGTGATGCATCGCCATGAAAGTAAAACCTCTGTCAGTAAGTGATGCAATGCGCAATGATTTAGACCTCTACCTGTACGTGATGCAATGTGCAATGATTTAGACCTCTGTCTGTACTTGATGCAATGTGCAATGATTTAGACCTCTGTCTGTACGTAATACCTTACACAGGTATTCAGGCCTTTGTTTGCACGTGATGTATTGCACATGAATTTAGACTTCTACACCTCCTCAGTCCAGTCAGTTACTAAGGTCCCTAGACAAAGTAGGAGACTGTCACGCGGTACAGTGCATATGTTCAGTCCATTTGGGGAGACCACTAGATAGATTAGAGAGGCTACAACAACATCGGTGATCCCTGAGTGGGCTGAAGAGATGTGCTGGACCTCGCTGTAGTCTGTCTACTCTGTCTAGGGGTCTCCCTGAGTGGGCTGAAAATATGTGCTGGACCCGCTGTAGCCTCTGTTATCTGGCTAGGGGTCTCCCTGAGTGGGCTGAAGAGATGTGCTGGACCTCACTGTAGTCTCTCCAATCTGTCTAGGGGTCTCCTTGATTTGACTGAAGAGATGTACTGGACCTCGCTGTGACCTCTCTAATCTGTCTAGGGGTCTCCCTGAGAGGGCTGAAGAGATGTGCTTGACCTCGCTGTAGCCTCTATAATCTGTCTAAGGGTCTCTCTGAGTGGACTGAAAGGATGTGCTGAACCTCTGTGTAGTCTCGCTAATCTGCCTAGAGGTCTAACCCAGTGGGCTGAAAAGATGTGTTGGACCTCGCTGTAGTCTCTCTAATCTGTCTAGGGGTTTCCCTGAGTGGGCTGTAGATATGTGCTAGACCTCATTGTAGTCATTCTAATCTGTCTAGGTGCCTCACTAAGTGGGCTGTAGATATGTGCTAGACCCGTTGTAGCCTCTGTTATTTGTCTAGGGGTCTCCCTGAGTGGGCTGTAGATATGTGCTAGACCCGTTGTAGCCTCTGTTGTTTGTCTAGGGGTCTCCCTGAGTGGGCTGAAGATATGTGCTAGACCCGTTGTAGCCTCTGTTATTTGTCTAGGGGTCTCCCTGAGTGGGCTGAAGATATGTGCTAGACCCGTTGTAGCCTCTGTTATTTGTCTAGGGGTCTCCCTGAGTGGGCTGTAGATATGTGCTAGACCCGTTGTAGCCTCTGTTATTTGTCTAGGGGTCTCCCTGAGTGGGCTGTAGATATGTGCTAGACCCGTTGTAGCCTCTGTTGTTTGTCTAGGGGTCTCCCTGAGTGGACTGAAGATATGTGCTAGACCCGTTGTAGCCTCTGTTATTTGTCTAGGGGTCTCCCTGAGTGGGCTGAAGATATGTGCTAGACCCGTTGTAGCCTCTGTTGTTTGTCTAGGGGTCTCCCTGAGTGGACTGAAGATATGTGCTAGACCCGTTGTAGCCTCTGTTATTTGTCTAGGGGTCTCCCTGAGTGGGCTGTAGATATGTGCTAGACCCGTTGTAGCCTCTGTTATTTGTCTAGGGGTCTCCCTGAGTGGGCTGAAGATATGTGCTAGACCCGTTGTAGCCTCTGTTATTTGTCTAGGGGTCTCCCTGAGTGGGCTGAAGAGATGTGCTAGACCCGTTGTAGCCTCTGTTATTTGTCTAGGGGTCTCCCTGAGTGGGCTGTAGATATGTGCTAGAACGGTTGTAGCCTCTGTTATTTGTCTAGGGGTCTCCCTGAGTGGGCTGAAGATATGTGCTAGACCCGTTGTAGCCTCTGTTATTTGTCTAGGGGTCTCCCTGAGTGGGCTGTAGATATGTGCTAGACCCGTTGTAGCCTCTGTTATTTGTCTAGGGGTCTCCCTGAGTGGGCTGAAGATATGTGCTAGACCCGTTGTAGCCTCTGTTATTTGTCTAGGGGTCTCCCTGAGTGGGCTGAAGAGATGTGCTAGACCCGTTGTAGCCTCTGTTATTTGTCTAGGGGTCTCCCTGAGTGGGCTGTAGATATGTGCTAGACCCGTTGTAGCCTCTGTTATTTGTCTAGGGGTCTCCCTGAGTGGGCTGAAGATATGTGCTAGACCCGTTGTAGCCTCTGTTATTTGTCTAGGGGTCTCCCTGAGTGGGCTGAAGATATGTGCTAGACCCGTTGTAGCCTCTGTTATTTGTCTAGGGGTCTCCCTGAGTGGGCTAAAGATATGTGCTGGAACTCGATGTAGTCTCTCTAATCTTTCTATGGGTCTCCCCGAGTTGGCTGAAGAGATGTGCTGGACTTCGCTGTGACCTCTCTAATCTGTCCAGAGGTCTCCCTAAGTGGACTGAAGAGATGTGCTGGACCTCGCTGTAGTTTCTCTAATCTGTCTATGGGTCTCCCCGAGTTGGCTGAAGAGATGTACTGGACCTCGGTGTAGCCTCTCTAATCTGTCCAGAGGTCTCCCTAAGTGGACTGAAGAGATGTGCTGGACCTCGCTGTAGTTTCTCTAATCGGTCTAGGGGTCTCTCTGAGTGGACTGAAGATATATGCTGGACCTCGCTGTAGTCTCTTTAATCTGTCTAGGGTTTCCCTGATTGGACTGAAGAGATGTGCTGAATCTCGAGGAGATCCCTATAGTCGGAAGTGAAGACTCAGATCTCGGCTGTGCAATCGGCATATTGTAATGTCAGTGCAGTACCACTGAACCAATTTTCCTCTAGTATTCACAGAGAACTTGCTTACTGCTTACACAATTCTTCAGTTTTTCAATAAACAAGTGTTATTTATGAAGAGAGAGAGAGAGAGAGAGAGAGAGAGAGAGAGAGAGAGAGAGAGAGAGAGAGAGATTCTGAAGCTATCTTTCTGAAATCCTTAGCGGAAATAAACATTACGCAATGTAATAAGAAGGTAAGATTTACACACTCAGATGGTACAGCTGTCCTTCTTGTGCACGGAGATAAGTATATCTGCCACATTGTTAAGGAACCTATACAATCAACATCTATTTTTCAAAGCTTCGAATATTATTCGCTCGACATTTATATTTTAATCATTTATTATCCATGTCAGTTTTTCGATCTGGCTATCAAATAAACTAATGATGGACGACGCGCATATTTCTCGTATCAATCCGTTTTTATTCGACGCCTAATTTTTCTTATGGTGTAACCCCTACGCCAATCATCTTCTCATTGAACACCAATTTTTCACTATACTTCGGACTAAATACCATAACTATCAAGTTATTTTCGATACGATTTAAAATTCCTGATAACCGGATAATTTTATCACCCTCATTACCGGATTTATCACCATTATTCTCTCATTTTTTAATCCATGTCCAAACAAATTTTGTAAGGCGTTTCCGTTAATTACTTTCCTATCGAGTTACGTGCAGTAGCCACGCTGGGTAAGAATTCTCAACTAGTTTTCAAATTTTCAAATTAACGGACATTTAATAACTAAGATTTTAACCAATAACCGTTATAGAAGATTAATGTTAATCCGGAACGAGTAATAAAACACAGATCAGCCAGGCTTTACCGTCGCCCCGGATATAGGCTCTTATCCGATATCGGTTTTCGTTTTATACACTCGAACTATACCTAACGTCTACTACATTTTGATCAATTACAATCCTAAAACACTCTTATGCCTCACTTGTCAAAAATAAAGTTATTGAAACCATCATTGAAACTGATGTAATTTATAATGCATAGAAATTTTGACATATTTTATGTGCCATGTCTTCCGTGACGAGGAACCTTCGTTTTCACGCTCTCGTCTATTGGGTCTTTTCATTATACAGAGTTATTCGGTCTTTTCGTTATACAGAGTTACTTCCCATTTAGCGTAATGTATAGCATTGGACAAATCGTGTTATTCAATATGTTAAAAACTTGATAGAATTGTTGCTATTTAAAAATATATTTGCATGTCCATTTTGAAAGGCAGACAGGCGACAAGGTCTCTGCCATCTGCTTTCTAAGAGATTCTCTCTTCAGATTCTTGTTCGGAATAGTGTTATTCGCGTCTCCTTGCCGCCAGTTCCCAATCCCTTTTCCCAACTTCCCCTCATGTTGTCCGCCACTCATTTATATGCCAGACACACCAACATTTTAACGTTAAAACGAGTGGCCAAAGGGGTCTTAATTGAATTCGTCTCATCTTTCATTGGAACACATATGCAAAGTTAATGTTTAAATTAAATCATGTGCATTTCAAAATCCGCAAAATGATGTCAGAGATAATAAAATCTTTATCATGGCGTCAAAAATCTTATGGGAAATGTTATCATTAATTTTGCCAACCAAAATGTGGATCTAGCATATTCCTGCAATGCAAGACTCCGTTCCTCTTACGTACTTGCTGTTCGGAACGGAGTCTTGCCTGTAGTGCCTGTCATTGTAGGCAAGTCATTTTATATTTCATTTTAACCTATCTTATTTCTTTTCTGTCAGTTGCAACTTGAGCATAGGTGAACGTACATATATTTGTTTTGTTACAATTTTGAAAAAACAATAACAAATTCAATTGTCTATTCAAAACATTGTTTTAACAGACGTTATGAGATATTTATCCTTGTTTGAACCTGAATTAATAAAATATGTGACATTCATAAGGTAAAGATTGAAATACATATAACTAAAAATCATTTAAACTAATTCCGAGCTTAAAAGTGCTGTGCAAGAATTTTCGTCTGCAACACATTTGCTATAAAGAGTAAAGACCCCACCGATATGACCTCTCGCTTGTCAGCGAGGTCATGTTTATAGGACTAGGTGTAGCAGTAAAAGGGTCTATTGAATAATTAAAATGAAAAGAAAATATTTCTAAATTCTGAATCCAATCAGATGCAGTGTAACCTGTCCTTCACTTTTTCTTTCTAATTTATGAGTTTTTAATAATTAAATTGTTTTAAATGGGCACCTGTCTAGAGTAATTATCCATTTTCCCTAATAGTGGCCACATAGAACACGTCAAAAACAAAAAAAAAAAACCAAAAAAAACCCCCAAAACAAACAAAAAACAAACAAACAAAAACAAAAAAACAAAAAAACAAAAAAACAAAAACAAAAACAAACAAAAAACAAACAAACAAAAACAAAAAAAAAAAAAACAAAAAAAAAAACAATAAAAATAAAACAAACAAACAAAAAATCCAACAACTACGTCCATTTGTTCTACGTTATTATTACAATACAATTACCGTTATCGACCTTTTCCTTTAAACAATTATTCTTTAATCCCATGAACGGCATTAATATATGTTATAGATATTCTTCAATAATCTAATTATTTCCACATTGACCTTATAACGTTTATACAAACGCACGGAGTAAAATTTACTCTATTTCTGTATAGACAATGTCCCTTCGAGTAAGACAAGACCGGGCCGCAAGTAAACACAACTGTTGTTCGATCTAAATATAGATCTATATATCGAGTTATATCTAACTGAATAAGAAATCGGTTTTAAATTAAATAAAATATACTAAAAATATAAAATCATTACTGTTTTTTCTTTCACTTCATGGTATTCTTTCTGTCTCGTACATTTACTATCTCTGTCATTGATGGGACCGCCTTCAGGTCGTGATTCTGATTGGCCAACGTAATAATGATGCGTGAAATTTGATTTATCAATTCTAAATACAAGATGTAATCGACCTGTAATTATATTATCAGTTATTATTGACTGTAAAAAAAAAGATTTTCTGTCTACCGATGTAAAGACATCCGCTTCGCGGATTATATAAGTTGTACCTCGGTTTTGTCTATACACCGATAGACAGAATATTTTAGTCATTTCTTAATTGTAGTATAGTATAGTATAGTATAGTATAGTATAGTATAGTATAGTATAGTATAGTATAGTATAATTTATTAATAAAAAGCATTACAGCTCATAGATCAGTTATGTGCAATGAAATATGATAGTACATAAATCTGAAATGATTGGGCATTCTCGTGATTTATATTTGTCTAAATTTGCAGTTTATTTGTTTTGAATATGTTCATATTATGATGTCGACTAACATAACAAAAATAAAAGTACTCGCGAACACCGCCCGCATATGATGCCACCATGGAGTATATCAACAAACGGACCGATCTTTACAATAACCCTGGATCCGCCCCTGACGGCAGCGATGCACCTGTAATTTGTTGTTTTTCTGGATGGTTTTCACGACTTGTCAGGAGGACACCGTCTCCTTGATATCGTGAGTATAAGGCTAATCACAGTGACAGCTGTCAAATATCATCAGCCGTGGATATTATTGATGACCCGTTCTTGTTTATTTTGTTATTGCTTATATTGAAATATGATACTATTTAAGCCGTTAAAAACAATGAGAGCTACTACTCAGATCCGACTCGGGCTTCTTCCCACATTACCACCGTTATCGGCTTCCGAAGGATTAAATCTGGGATCTCGCGAGAATTAAAATGTTATTCCCAGGTCGATATGGCGTATGTATTCATATATTTGAAGTATCATTTTGTGACTTTAATATAATTTGTCAAAATGTTTTGTGTTTGCTCTGAGAATTTTGAAATTTAATTTTGTTTTAAGTGTTCTTCACAGAATATGTGTTTGACAGAAATGAAACCAAAGTTTGGCAATAATCTCACCCAACTGCTGTTCACTATACACGACTAAGACGCTTGGAATGTACCAAATATTCATTTTAATACATTTTCATTCACTCTTCATTCGACATATCGTTACTTTTAATCTTTCGATTACAATATGAATTTCTAATATTCATAAAGTACAAAAGCCCGATTGTAATTCTCTTGCAATGAAAAATTGTAAACAATATCAAGGTAGAATATTTACGAATTACATATCATAAAGTTTCCATATTTAGGATATTTCAACATAACGTCAGAATATCTACATATACAAATACTTCACAATAATACCCGGATGTCTTGAGAGAAAATGGTCAAAGATCACAGATCATTCCACAAGGTGAAAATTCTGATGTTACCAAAAAAGTACCAAGAAATACACATTACACTCGTACTGTACACAAGTTATAACCTACGTTATAGTTGTTTGCCACTGACGGAGAAACAAAGAGAATTATAGAAGAACTACGTGACGTCACTGCTGAGTTAGCAGCATGGTGGTGGAAATTTAACCCGGATCTACGTGACGTCACTGCCCAGTCAGCAGCATGGCTGTAAATAATTTAACTTGTTTTGCTATATGTAGTCGAATTCGGTTTAGTCTATATGTATACATGTATAATGATTTAATCACGAAACCACAATGTCCTATGTATAGGAGAGTTTACCCGCGTAGAACAAAAAGGACATATGGTGCAAATACCCCCACCCTAAAGACAAAAATAGTAAGATATGGAATTAAAATAATAATAATAATAACTAGAGACGAGCTCGTTGCTAAAGCAACGAGAAGGTTTCACAAGCTAAAGTTAAAGCAGTGAGATTAAACAAGAGTTTTGTAGCGGAACTTGAATTTAATACTGGAAGCAAAGAGCTTTAAAGCTAAATATTAAGAGAGAAAAAACAGAAAGGAGTCAGTATCAAAACCGCTGAAGTTTACGTTTAGGGTCGAAACCAACGCAGATCAGGAGTAAAAATAAGTAATAATAGGGATGTGTGTGCGGATGCGCTTGTGGGCGGGGAGGGGTGGAGATGGTTTGAAACGTTTCCATCGGATGACGGAGTGCCCTTAAAGTGGTAAGTTGTGACGGGTACAAAAGTGTAGGCTTTGGCAAGGTTCTATATTAAGAGTGTACTTGTTCATTATGTCCTGTATTGAAATTCCGCTTTATTTATTTTTTTAGAGTTTTTTTTCCCTCAATCTATATTTTCTCAATTTAAATATAAATAAAAAGGAACAAAGAATAAGCAATAATTACTAACGGCATGGAAACTTGGGCAAGGCGGGGTAGAAACATGAGTATGTTTCGAACCACGAGGGATCTGGAAGCTGTGCAGGTTCCAAGCGGATCAAGGACAGCGTCTTGACACGGGTATCAGGGAGGCGGAGGATAAAGCGTCCCCTTCTCAAAGGAAAAATATTCTAAACGTTTAAATCATAAAAATTTTGCAACAAAACAAAAGCAGGATTCTGTTATAATTATATATGCAATCTAGAATAATATACAACTAACCTATTCTTCCTCTGACGGCATATGTGAGAGCTCGGAAGGGGTATAGATTAAATTATGCAAGAGGCTTGACTTGCCCAACTTTCAGTTTGTTTGAAAGGTAGACTATTTTAGAAAGCCTAGTCTGATATTTCGCTTTTTGTCACTGTATTCTTTTAGACTTGCTAAGTTTCTCTATTTTATTTCAGTAATTGTCACGCATGAAAGAGAGAGGGGTTGAATTTAAAGGGAGTAAGAGGAATATTGCTCAAAATCTCTAAAGATATTCTGTATTGAATGAAATGAAACAAAAATATATTAATAATAACAACAGAAGTATATGAGCAAATCTTGATTCCTTTTAACCTCTACGGTTTCGCGGTATTAAAAGTATTAGGAAAGAGCAATGGATATGGAATAATTATCAACGAAAACATATCATGGAGACTAGAGCAAATCTAGCTGGGATCGTGAGTATTTACAAAGACACGAGGGGTTGGGAGCCCCGCAGAATAACATTCATGGGGGCTTGCGTAAATGTAGCTGGGGTCGTGAGTATTTACCAAAAGACGAGGGATTCGGAGCCGCACAGGTTCCCAGTGGGGTCTTGGCGCTGCGCAGGTTCCCCGCGAATCTATCATCATCTATTGTCATATCGTACTTGTTGTTAGAATTTTTTGGAACGGGAAATTAGAAAATTCTGTTCTCTAATACAAAGACCGAATCTCGTTCAGGTGCTGACATAGGTAAGAGGAATAATAATAATCTTCAACTCCCCAACCCTCTCAAACATTACATCAGCCTATATATCTACGTTATTCAATGACCGCTTAAATGATTTATATTTGTTAACCATTGTTTTCAAAACGGGGGAATAATTTATGTATTTTTCTCATCACACTTTAAACATTGAATACTGCGAGTGTATCGTGTCTGTTGTTAAATCCGAGTAAGCCCTGTATATGATGGCAAAACCCTAACTACTCCACATACTTCGCCTTAGATAACTCCTGTTAGAATTAACAATTCCGTGGATCGCGATTTCTCGCAGAGCTATTACACCAGGTGGTATAACATATCAGCTGGCCATACAGCCGCGAGTAGAAAGAATCAAGAGTTGTCGCTCTTTGTCTTGTCCGCTTATCAAAACAGTTAGTGACATTATTTATATTCCGATTGCTCATGCCAAATTCCTTTTGTCAGTTGGTAGATATTCTTATTCCCTATCATGCTACAAAATTTCACACCTTTAGCTTCCTCAATAAGCGAGCTATAGGGGAAACCATTTCATGAATAATTAATGAGCTTAAGTCACGTGACAAACATCGCTTTAAAGGGGGGTTGTCGTCGAAATCAAAATGCTTTCTCAAACTCTTGTTTTTATAATTTGTTCATACGACGAATAAAAAATACTTGAAAGTTACGCAAGTAAGATATTTTTATAAAAAAATCTTTAAATTGCTCACTTTCAAATACCGGGAAACATGTTTCATAGTAAAATCGTTACGGAAAATCGTTTCGTAATGTTTTGGAAACTAAAAGACTAAAAATAAGACAGTTTTGAACATTACGTAATTTTTAAAAAACTTTAAATTGAAATAGAGGCCAAACTAAAAGAGATAGATAATATCGGCCGATAAAAGTTCTAAAGATATGAACCTAGAGAACATAACAGTGAAAATTTGAGAGATCTACCATTAAAATTAAAAGCTACATACGCGAAAATCGAAAAATATTAAATCTTACGTAATTCTCTTAAAACGTCGTATATTTCGAAAAATTTTTTCATTAAACGGGAGTATGTGTCTGTGAGAATGAATAGCCGAAAGATGAAATTTCAAAGTAAAGAGTCGGTAGATACCCTCATTCCCTATCATGCTACCAATTTTCACATCTCTACCTTCTTTAATAAGCGAGCTTTAGCTGAAACCATTTCATTAAACATTAATGAACTTTATGTGACGTTGAAAGCATCACTTTAAAGGGGGTTGTCGTGTTTAAACCTAAATAACTCGAAAACGGTAAGAGTTAGCGAAAATTTGATGGCAATGTTATGCATATAAATTTTCGCGCAGAATCGATTGCAACAATCCCCGATTCGATAAGATAAAAATTAATGGAGTTATGACGTCATTTACAAAGTATGACGTCATTTTCAGGAATTTGGTACCATGCCAATTCCCTTTTGTCAGTCGGTAGATATTTGCATTTTCTTTTATGCTACCAAATTTCATACCTCTAGCTTTATCAATAAGCGAGACACAGGTACCTGAAGTTTTAAATTGTATTTTCAGGAAAGGCCAAACACTGAACTTTGACCGCAAATATCTCGAAAACGGTAAGAGATATCGAAATTCTGTTGCTGGTATTTACCATTTTACTTTTTCACGCAGAATCGATTCCAACCGTCCCCGCCTCGATCCGATGAAAAATAAGGGAGATATGACGTCATTTACAAAGTATGACGTCATTTTCAGGAATTTGGTACCATGCCAATTCCCTTTTGTCAGTCGGTAGATATTTGCATTCTCTTTTATGCTACCAAATTTCATACCTCTAGCTTTATCAATAAGCGAGACACAGGTACCTGAAGTTTTAAATTGTATTTTCAGGAAAGGCCAAACACTGAACTTTGACCGCAAATATCTCGAAAACGGTAAGAGATATCGAAAATCTGAGACCAGACCTTTCTCCTTTAACTACTTTTTCACGCAGAATCGATTGCAACAATCCCCGATTCGATACGATGAAAAATAAGGGAGTTATGACGTCATTTAGAAAAGTATGACGTCATTTTCAGGAATTTGGCACCTTGCCAATTCCCTTTTGTCAGTCGGTAGATATTTGCATTCTCTTTTATGCTACCAAATTTCATACCTCTAGCTTTATCAATAAGCGAGACACAGGTACCTGAAGTTTTAAATTGTATTTTCAGGAAAGGCCAAACACTGAACTTTGACCGCAAATATCTCGAAAACGGTAAGAGATATCGAAATTCTGTTGCTGGTATTTACCATTTTACTTTTTCACGCAGAATCGATTCCAACCGTCCCCGCCTCGATCCGATGAAAAATAAGGGAGATATGACGTCATTTACACAGTATGACGTCATTTTCAGGAATTTGGCTCCATGCCAAATTCCTCTTGTCAGTCGGTAGATATTCTCAATCTCTATCATGCTACCAAATTTCACACCTCTATCTTCCTCAATAAGCGAGCTATAGGCGAAAACATTTCATGAATAATTAATGAGTGTTGATGACGTCACAAACATCACTTTAAAGGGGGTTGTCGTGTTCAAACGCAAATAACTCGAGAACCGTAAGAGTTAGCGAAAATCTGAGAACACTCTACTGGTAGGTATTTGAACGCTCTATCGAATGGAAGAAACCCGATCAAAATCCAACTGCAAATAAAGTCGCTAGACCTTGCCAAAGATTTGATTCGAAAATTTTCAATAATTTCAAAAATATTGGCAGCATGCCATTTTCATTCTAGAGGTAGATTAAGAATGTGGAAACATGTTTAGATATAAAATTTCATGCCGATATCTCATTTAATAAGAGAGATATTAACGTATGAATATTTAATTAGCTTTGATGACGTCATAGCGAATTTTCCCACGCTCATTGTGACTTTATTTATGGTCCGATTTCAAAAATTTTTCATATTCCAAATCAGACCATTAAAATCTTTCATCCTACTGTCTAAAATCTAAGATTGAAATATGTTTTTTGAAATGAAAACAATCGGGTCAAGGTCAACTTTTTCGGGGTAGAGCTACGAAATTGACGCAGTAACATAAAATCTTG
This sequence comes from Pteria penguin, assembly GCA_035048485.1. Taxonomy (NCBI): domain Eukaryota; kingdom Metazoa; phylum Mollusca; class Bivalvia; order Pterioida; family Pteriidae; genus Pteria; species Pteria penguin. The sequence goes on from CM068584.1 coordinate 796,337, forward strand.
CATCTCCTTTTGTGAATCGAATGCTGAAAATTTCATTCCAATCGGACAAATAATAAGGAAGATATAGCGATTCAAAATTTTGGCGTCGTAGGTGGCGCTGCGCGCTTATAAGCGGTAATTTAGAAAATTAAAAAAATCAAATCTTGAAAATTTAATTTCGAATCGAACACTGAAAACAGAATAGTAATATCTTTAATAATGAGTGATTTCTGAGCCGTCACAAAAAAAAAAACGGATGAAGAATAATAATAATAACTAGAAACGAGCTCGTTGCTAAAGCAACGAGTAGGTTTCACAAGTTAAAGTCGAAGCAGCGAAGCTGAGATCTCCTACTCTAATACAAAATTCTTTTTCACGATCCAGATATCTGATCTTTAGTGATGGTATCCACATTGCGCAATCTACTTGCAGAAATTGTAGGTAACGGCGACTTACATTATACACATTATACTGAAGCCTACATCGCACAATATCGACTACTCTTGACCATATATTTGAAACAAGAAACATGTAGGACAATCACACTTAGTACAATCTGCACGTGTAACCTAGATCTTCAGTCCTTACTGCCCGCTTTATGTTGTTTATTTATTAACTTACGCAAGGTATTTCGCGTGTACAGATGTTTGACCTTGAATCGCTTCTCTGCTGGAATAAACAATTCTCCTCGCGATGAACTTACGCAAGTTATTTCGCGTGTACAGATGTTTGACCTTGAATCGCCATTTTGCTGGAATAAACAATTCTCCTCGCGATGGCCTTTAGTAATGCCGCTTTCCCCAATATACAAAAGAAAGACTTGACAATGTCTCGTATTCCACAGGTAAAGCACTGTAACTGGCCATTAATTCACACACGTTTGAAGTCCTGTATAACAGCGGCGCAGTGCGAGGTATTAAGCAAGGCAAATTCACCGCGCTTCTCTAATGTGTAATGCCGACGCTCGGAGAAGATTTCTTTATAGCCTTGTTCAGCAGTAGCTCGTAGAATGTAAATTTGCTTTTTTTTTTCTTTTTTTTTTTTTTCTTTTTTTTTTTGGGGGGGGGGGGGGTTGGTTTTTTTATTTTTTGGTTTTTTTTTTGTTTAAGAATTCGAATGCATAATACTTTCTCAAACTCTATTTTATAGAAAGCACTTTAAATCGCGATTGAATTAATCGCGAGTTACTGCGCCTTGTCCATGGTAGAAGTCCTATATCACAGCGGTGTCGTGCAAGGTATTAAGCAAGGCAAATTGACCGCGCTTCTGAAGATATGTTTATTGCGTTGTTCATCAGTAGAGTGCCCAAAATTTGATTTTTGTTTAAGAAATCGAAATCAAAATGCTTTCTCAAACTCTTGTTTTTATAATTTGTTCATACGACGAATAAAAAAATACTTGAAAGTTACGCAAGTAAGATATTTTTATAAAAAAATCTTTAAATTGCTCACTTTCAAATACCGGGAAACATGTTTCATAGTAAAATCGTTACGGAAAATCGTTTCGTAATGTTTTGGAAACTAAAAGACTAAAAATAAGACAGTTTTGAACATTACGTAATTTTTAAAAAACTTTAAATTGAAATAGAGGCCAAACTAAAAGAGATAGATAATATCGGCCGATGAAAGTTCTAAAGATATGAACCTAGAGAACATAACAGTGAAAATTTGAGAGATCTACCATTAAAACTAAAAGCTACATACGCGAAAATCGAAAAATATTAAATCTTACGTAATTCTCTTAAAACGTCGTATATTTCGAAAAATTTTTTCATTAAACGGGAGTATGTGTCTGTGAGAATGAATAGCCGAAAGATGAAATTTCAAAGTAAAGAGTCGGTAGATACCCTCATTCCCTATCATGCTACCAATTTTCACATCTCTACCTTCTTTAATAAGCGAGCTTTAGCTGAAACCATTTCATTAAACATTAATGAACTTTATGTGACGTTGAAAGCATCACTTTAAAGGGGGTTGTCGTGTTTAAACCTAAATAACTCGAAAACGGTAAGAGTTAGCGAAAATTTGATGGCAATGTTATGCATATAAATTTTCGCGCAGAATCGATTGCAACAATCCCCGATTCGATAAGATAAAAATTAATGGAGTTATGACGTCATTTACAAAGTATGACGTCATTTTCAGGAATTTGGTACCATGCCAATTCCCTTTTGTCAGTCGGTAGATATTTGCATTTTCTTTTATGCTACCAAATTTCATACCTCTAGCTTTATCAATAAGCGAGACACAGGTACCTGAAGTTTTAAATTGTATTTTCAGGAAAGGCCAAACACTGAACTTTGACCGCAAATATCTCGAAAACGGTAAGAGATATCGAAAATCTGAGACCAGACCTTTCTCCTTTAACTACTTTTTCACGCAGAATCGATTGCAACAATCCCCGATTCGATACGATGAAAAATAAGGGAGTTATGACGTCATTTAGAAAAGTATGACGTCATTTTCAGGAATTTGGCACCTTGCCAATTCCCTTTTGTCAGTCGGTAGATATTTGCATTCTCTTTTATGCTACCAAATTTCATACCTCTAGCTTTATCAATAAGCGAGACACAGGTACCTGAAGTTTTAAATTGTATTTTCAGGAAAGGCCAAACACTGAACTTTGACCGCAAATATCTCGAAAACGGTAAGAGATATCGAAATTCTGTTGCTGGTATTTACCATTTTACTTTTTCACGCAGAATCGATTCCAACCGTCCCCGCCTCGATCCGATGAAAAATAAGGGAGATATGACGTCATTTACACAGTATGACGTCATTTTCAGGAATTTGGCTCCATGCCAAATTCCTCTTGTCAGTCGGTAGATATTCTCAATCTCTATCATGCTACCAAATTTCACACCTCTATCTTCCTCAATAAGCGAGCTATAGGCGAAAACATTTCATGAATAATTAATGAGTGTTGATGACGTCACAAACATCACTTTAAAGGGGGTTGTCGTGTTCAAACGCAAATAACTCGAGAACCGTAAGAGTTAGCGAAAATCTGAGAACACTCTACTGGTAGGTATTTGAACGCTCTATCGAATGGAAGAAACCCGATCAAAATCCAACTGCAAATAAAGTCGCTAGACCTTGCCAAAGATTTGATTCGAAAATTTTCAATAATTTCAAAAATATTGGCAGCATGCCATTTTCATTCTAGAGGTAGATTAAGAATGTGGAAACATGTTTAGATATAAAATTTCATGCCGATATCTCATTTAATAAGAGAGATATTAACGTATGAATATTTAATTAGCTTTGATGACGTCATAGCGAATTTTCCCACGCTCATTGTGACTTTATTTATGGTCCGATTTCAAAAATTTTTCATATTCCAAATCAGACCATTAAAATCTTTCATCCTACTGTCTAAAATCTAAGATTGAAATATTTTTTTTGAAATGAAAACAATCGGGTCAAGGTCAACTTTTTCGGGGTAGAGCTACGAAATTGACGCAGTGACATAAAATCTTGCATCTCCTTTTGTGAATCGAATGCTGAAAATTTCATTCCAATCGGACAAATAATAAGGAAGATATAGCGATTCAAAATTTTGGCGTCGTAGGTGGCGCTGCGCGCTTATAAGCGGTAATTTAGAAAATTAAAAAAATCAAATCTTGAAAATTTAATTTCGAATCGAACACTGAAAACAGAATAGTAATATCTTTAATAATGAGTGATTTCTGAGCCGTCACAAAAAAAAAAAACGGATGAAGAATAATAATAATAACTAGAAACGAGCTCGTTGCTAAAGCAACGAGTAGGTTTCACAAGTTAAAGTCGAAGCAGCGAAGCTGAGATCTCCTACTCTAATACAAAATTCTTTTTCACGATCCAGATATCTGATCTTTAGTGATGGTATCCACATTGCGCAATCTACTTGCAGAAATTGTAGGTAACGGCGACTTACATTATACACATTATACTGAAGCCTACATCGCACAATATCGACTACTCTTGACCATATATTTGAAACAAGAAACATGTAGGACAATCACACTTAGTACAATCTGCACGTGTAACCTAGATCTTCAGTCCTTACTGCCCGCTTTATGTTGTTTATTTATTAACTTACGCAAGGTATTTCGCGTGTACAGATGTTTGACCTTGAATCGCTTCTCTGCTGGAATAAACAATTCTCCTCGCGATGAACTTACGCAAGTTATTTCGCGTGTACAGATGTTTGACCTTGAATCGCCACTCTGCTGGAATAAACAATTCTCCTCGCGATGGCCTTAGTAATGCCGCTTTCCCCAATATACAAAAGAAAGACTTGACAATGTCTCGTATTCCACAGGTAAAGCACTGTAACTGGCGATTAATTCACACACGTTTGAAGTCCTGTATAACAGCGGCGCAGTGCGAGGTATTAAGCAAGGCAAATTCACTGCGCTTCTCTAATGTGTAATGCCGACGCTCGGAGAAGATTTCTTTATAGCCTTGTTCAGCAGTAGCTCGTAGAATGTAAATTTGCTTTTTTTTTTCTTTTTTTTTTTTTTTTTTTTTTTGTTTTTTTTTTGGGGGGGGGGGGGGCCCCTCGGTTTTTTTATTTTTTGGGGTTTTTTTTGTTTAAGAATTCGAATGCATAATACTTTCTCAAACTCTATTTTATAGAAAGCACTTTAAATCGCGATTGAATTAATCGCGAGTTACTGCGCCTTGTCCATCGAATAAGTCCTATATCACAGCGGTGTCGTGCAAGGTATTAAGCAAGGCAAATTGACCGCGCTTCTGAAGATATGTTTATTGCGTTGTTCATCAGTGGAGTGCCCAAAATTTGATTTTTGTTTAAGAAATCGAAATCAAAATGCTTTCTCAAACTCTTGTTTTTATAATTTGTTCATACGACGAATAAAAAATACTTGAAAGTTACGCAAGTAAGATATTTTTATAAAAAATCTTTAAATTGCTCACTTTCAAATACCGGGAAACATGTTTTCATAGTAAAATCGTTACGGAAAATCGTTTCGTAATGTTTTGGAAACTAAAAGACTAAAAATAAGACAGTTTTGAACATTACGTAATTTTTAAAAAACTTTAAATTGAAATAGAGGCCAAACTAAAAGAGATAGATAATATCGGCCGATGAAAGTTCTAAAGATATGAACCTAGAGAACATAACAGTGAAAATTTGAGAGATCTACCATTAAAACTAAAAGCTACATACGCGAAAATCGAAAAATATTAAATCTTAGTAAAAAATTTTTCGAAATATACGACGTTTTAAGAGAATTACGTAAGATTCTTACGTAATTCTCTTAAAACGTCGTATATTTCGAAAAATTTTTTCATTAAACGGGAGTATGTGTCTGTGAGAATGAAAAGCCGAAAGATGAAATTTCAAAGTAAAGAGTCGGTAGATACCCTCATTCCCTATCATGCTACCAATTTTCACATCTCTACCTTCTTTAATAAGCGAGCTTTAGCTGAAACCATTTCATTAAACATTAATGAACTTTATGTGACGTTGAAAGCATCACTTTAAAGGGGGTTGTCGTGTTTAAACCTAAATAACTCGAAAACGGTAAGAGTTAGCGAAAATTTGATGGCAATGTTATGCATATAAATTTTCGCGCAGAATCGATTGCAACAATCCCCGATTCGATAAGATGAAAATTAATGGAGTTATGACGTCATTTACAAAGTATGACGTCATTTTCAGGAATTTGGTACCATGCCAATTCCCTTTTGTCAGTCGGTAGATATTTGCATTCTCTTTTATGCTACCAAATTTCATACCTCTAGCTTTATCAATAAGCGAGACACAGGTACCTGAAGTTTTAAATTGTATTTTCAGGAAAGGCCAAACACTGAACTTTGACCGCAAATATCTCGAAACGGTAAGAGATATCGAAAATCTGAGACCAGACCTTTCTCCTTTAACTACTTTTTCACGCAGAATCGATTGCAACAATCCCCGATTCGATACGATGAAAAATAAGGGAGTTATGACGTCATTTAGAAAAGTATGACGTCATTTTCAGGAATTTGGCACCTTGCCAATTCCCTTTTGTCAGTCGGTAGATATTTGCATTCTCTTTTATGCTACCAAATTTCATACCTCTAGCTTTATCAATAAGCGAGACACAGGTACCTGAAGTTTTAAATTGTATTTTCAGGAAAGGCCAAACACTGAACTTTGACCGCAAATATCTCGAAAACGGTAAGAGATATCGAAAATCTGAGACCAGACCTTTCTCCTTTAACTACTTTTTCACGCAGAATCGATTGCAACAATCCCCGATTCGATACGATGAAAAAATAAGGGAGTTATGACGTCATTTAGAAAAGTATGACGTCATTTTCAGGAATTTGGCACCTTGCCAATTCCCTTTTGTCAGTCGGTAGATATTTGCATTCTCTTTTATGCTACCAAATTTCATACCTCTAGCTTTATCAATAAGCGAGACACAGGTACCTGAAGTTTTAAATTGTATTTTCAGGAAAGGCCAAACACTGAACTTTGACCGCAAATATCTCGAAAACGGTAAGAGATATCGAAATTCTGTTGCCGGTACTTACCATTTTACTTTTTCACGCAGAATCGATTCCAACCGTCCCCGCCTCGATCCGATGAAAAATAAGGGAGATATGACGTCATTTACAAAGTATGACGTCATTTTCAGGAATTTGGCTCCATGCCAAATTCCTCTTGTCAGTCGGTAGATATTCTCAATCTCTATCATGCTACCAAATTTCACACCTCTATCTTCCTCAATAAGCGAGCTATAGGCGAAAACATTTCATGAATAATTAATGAGTGTTGATGACGTCACAAACATCACTTTAAAGGGGGTTGTCGTGTTCAAACGCAAATAACTCGAGAACCGTAAGAGTTAGCGAAAATCTGAGAACACTTTACTGGTAGGTATTTGAACGCTCTATCGAATGGAAGAAACCCGATCAAAATCCGACTGCAAATAAAGTCGCTAGACCTTGCCAAAGATTTGATTCGAAAATTTTCAATAATTTCAAAAATATTGGCAGCATGCCATTTTCATTCTAGAGGTAGATTAAGAATGTGGAAACATGTTTAGATATAAAATTTCATGCCGATATCTCATTTAATAAGAGAGATATTAACGTATGAATATTTAATTAGCTTTGATGACGTCATAGCGAATTTTCCCACGCTCATTGTGACTTTATTTATGGTCCGATTTCAAAAATTTTTCATATTCCAAATCAGACCATTAAAATCTTTCATCCTATTGTCTAAAATCTAAGATTGAAATATTTTTTTTGAAATGAAAACAATCGGGTCAAGGTCAACTTTTTCGGGGTAGAGCTACGAAATTGACGCAGTGACATAAAATCTTGCATCTCCTTTTCTGAATCGAATGCTGAAAATTTCATTCCAATCGGACAAATAATAAGGAAGATATAGCGATTCAAAATTTTGGCGTCGTAGGTGGCGCTGCGCGCTTATAAGCGGTAATTTAGAAAATTAAAAAAATCAAATCTTGAAAATTTAATTTCGAATCGAGCACTGAAAACAGAATAGTAATATCTTTAATAATGAGTGATTTCTGAGCTGTCACAAAAAAAAAAACGGATGAAGAATAATAATAATAATAACTAGAAACGAGCTCGTTGCTAAAGCAACGAGTAGGTTTCACAAGTTAAAGTCGAAGCAGCGAAGCTGAGATCTCCTACTCTAATACAAAATTCTTTTTCACGATCCAGATATCTGATCTTTAGTGATGGTATCCACATTGCGCAATCTACTTGCAGAAATTGTAGGTAACGGCGACTTACATTATACACATTATACTGAAGCCTACATCGCACAATATCGACTACTCTTGACCATATATTTGAAACAAGAAACATGTAGGACAATCACACTTAGTACAATCTGCACGTGTAACCTAGATCTTCAGTCCTTACTGCCCGCTTTATGTTGTTTATTTATTAACTTACGCAAGGTATTTCGCGTGTACAGATGTTTGACCTTGAATCGCTTCTCTGCTGGAATAAACAATTCTCCTCGCGATGAACTTACGCAAGTTATTTCGCGTGTACAGATGTTTGACCTTGAATCGCCACTCTGCTGGAATAAACAATTCTCCTCGCGATGGCCTTTAGTAATGCCGCTTTCCCCAATATACAAAAGAAAGACTTGACAATGTCTCGTATTCCACAGGTAAAGCACTGTAACTGGCGATTAATTCACACACGTTTGAAGTCCTGTATAACAGCGGCGCAGTGCGAGGTATTAAGCAAGGCAAATTCACCGCGCTTCTCTAATGTGTAATGCCGACGCTCGGAGAAGATTTCTTTATAGCCTTGTTCAGCAGTAGCTCGTAGAATGTAAATTTGCTTTTTTTTTTCTTTTTTTTTTTTTTTTTTTTTTTTTTTGGGGGGGGGGGTTTATTTTTTGGTTTTTTTTTGTTTAAGAATTCGAATGCATAATACTTTCTCAAACTCTATTTTATAGAAAGCACTTTAAATCGCGATTGAATTAATCGCGAGTTACTGCGCCTTGTCCAGGGAAGAAGTCCTATATCACAGCGGTGTCGTGCAAGGTATTAAGCAAGGCAAATTGACCGCGCTTCTGAAGATATGTTTATTGCGTTGTTCATCAGTAGAGTGCCCAAAATTTGATTTTTGTTTAAGAAATCGAAATCAAAAATGCTTTCTCAAACTCTTGTTTTTATAATTTGTTCATACGACGAATAAAAAATACTTGAAAGTTACGCAAGTAAGATATTTTTATAAAAAAATCTTTAAATTGCTCACTTTCAAATACCGGGAAACATGTTTCATAGTAAAATCGTTACGGAAAATCGTTTCGTAATGTTTTGGAAACTAAAAGACTAAAAATAAGACAGTTTTGAACATTACGTAATTTTAAAAAAACTTTAAATTGAAATAGAGGCCAAACTAAAAGAGATAGATAATATCGGCCGATGAAAGTTCTAAAGATATGAACCTAGAGAACATAACAGTGAAAATTTGAGAGATCTACCATTAAAACTAAAAGCTACATACGCGAAAATCGAAAAATATTAAATCTTACGTAATTCTCTTAAAACGTCGTATATTTCGAAAATTTTTTTCATTAAACGGGAGTATGTGTCTGTGAGAATGAATAGCCGAAAGATGAAATTTCAAAGTAAAGAGTCGGTAGATACCCTCATTCCCTATCATGCTACCAATTTTCACATCTCTACCTTCTTTAATAAGCGAGCTTTAGCTGAAACCATTTCATTAAACATTAATGAACTGTATGTGACGTTGAAAGCATCACTTTAAAGGGGGTTGTCGTGTTTAAACCTAAATAACTCGAAAACGGTAAGAGTTAGCGAAAATTTGATGGCAATGTTATGCATATAAATTTTCGCGCAGAATCGATTGCAACAATCCCCGATTCGATAAGATGAAAATTAATGGAGTTATAACGTCATTTACAAAGTATGACGTCATTTTCAGGAATTTGGTACCATGCCAATTCCCTTTTGTCACTCGGTAGATATTTGCATTCTCTTTTATGCTACCAAATTTCATACCTCTAGCTTTATCAATAAGCGAGACACAGGTACCTGAAGTTTTAAATTGTATTTTCAGGAAAGGCCAAACACTGAACTTTGACCGCAAATATCTCGAAAACGGTAAGAGATATCGAAATTCTGTTGCTCGTATTTACCATTTTACTTTTTCACGCAGAATCGATTCCAACCGTCCCCGCCTCGATCCGATGAAAAATAAGGGAGATATGACGTCATTTACAAAGTATGACGTCATTTTCAGGAATTTCGTACCATGCCAATTCCCTTTTGTCAGTCGGTAGATATTTGCATTCTCTTTTATGCTACCAAATTTCATACCTCTAGCTTTATCAATAAGCGAGACACAGGTACCTGAAGTTTTAAATTGTATTTTCAGGAAAGGCCAAACACTGAACTTTGACCGCAAATATCTCGAAAACGGTAAGAGATATCGAAAATCTGAGACCAGACCTTTCTCCTTTAACTACTTTTTCACGCAGAATCGATTGCAACAATCCCCGATTCGATACGATGAAAAATAAGGGAGTTATGACGTCATTTAGAAAAGTATGACGTCATTTTCAGGAATTTGGCACCATGCCAATTCCCTTTTGTCAGTCGGTAGATATTTGCATTCTCTTTTATGCTACCAAATTTCATACCTCTAGCTTTATCAATAAGCGAGACACAGGTACCTGAAGTTTTAAATTGTATTTTCAGGAAAGGCCAAACACTGAACTTTGACCGCAAATATCTCGAAAACGGTAAGAGATATCGAAATTCTGTTGCCAGTATTTACCATTTTACTTTTTCACGCAGAATCGATTCCAACCATTCCCGCCTCGATCCGATGAAAAATAAGGGAGATATGACGTCATTTACAAAGTATGACGTCATTTTCAGGAATTTGGCTCCATTCCAAATTCCTCTTGTCAGTCGGTAGATATTCTCAATCTCTATCATGCTACCAAATTTCACACCTCTATCTTCCTCAATAAGCGAGCTATAGGCGAAAACATTTCATGAATAATTAATGAGTGTTGATGACGTCACAAACATCACTTTAAAGGGGGTTGTCGTGTTCAAACGCAAATAACTCGAGAACCGTAAGAGTTAGCGAAAATCTGAGAACACTTTGCTGGTAGGTATTTGAACGCTCTATCGAATGGAAGAAACCCGATCAAAATCCGACTGCAAATAAAGTCGCTAGACCTTGCCAAACATTTGATTCGAATATTTTCAATAATTTCAAAAATATTGGCAGCATGCCATTTTCATTCTAGAGGTAGATTAAGAATGTGGAAACATGTTTAGATATAAAATTTCATGCCGATATCTCATTTAATAAGAGAGATATTAACGTATGAATATTTAATTAGCTTTGATGACGTCATAGCGAATTTTCCCACGCTCATTGTGACTTTATTTATGGTCCGATTTCAAAAATTTTTCATATTCCAAATCAGACCATTAAAATCTTTCATCCTACCGTCTAAAATCTAAGATTGAAATATTTTTTTTGAAATGAAAAAAATCGGGTCAAGGTCAACTTTTTCGGGGTAGAGCTACGAAATTGACGCAGTGACATAAAATCTTGCATCTCCTTTTCTGAATCGAATGCTGAAAATTTCATTCCAATCGGACAAATAATAAGGAAGATATAGCGATTCAAAATTTTGGCGTCGTAGGTGGCGCTGCGCGCTTATAAGCGGTAATTTAGAAAATTAAAAAAAACCAATCTTGAAAATTTAATTTCGAATCGAACACTGAAAACAGAATAGTAATATCTTTAATAATGAGTGATTTCTGAGCCGTCACAAAAAAAAAAAACGGATGAAGAATAATAATAATAATAATAAGAAAAGACAGTAGAATAATAAAAGGTTTCACAAGTGAAACTTGTGAAACCTAACTAGAAACGAGCTCGTTGCTAAAGCAACGAGTAGGTTTCACAAGTTAAAGTCGAAGCAGCGAAGCTGAGATCTCCTACTCTAATACAAAATTCTTTTTCACGATCCAGATATCTGATCTTTAGTGATGGTATCCACATTGCGCAATCTACTTGCAGAAATTGTAGGTAACGGCGACTTACATTATACACATTATACTGAAGCCTACATCGCACAATATCGACTACTCTTGACCATATATTTGAAACAAGAAACATGTAGGACAATCACACTTAGTACAATCTGCACGTGTAACCTAGATCTTCAGTCCTTACTGCCCGCTTTATGTTGTTTATTTATTAACTTACGCAAGGTATTTCGCGTGTACAGATGTTTGACCTTGAATCGCTTCTCTGCTGGAATAAACAATTCTCCTCGCGATGAACTTACGCAAGTTATTTCGCGTGTACAGATGTTTGACCTTGAATCGCCACTCTGCTGGAATAAACAATTCTCCTCGCGATGGCCTTTAGTAATGCCGCTTTCCCCAATATACAAAAGAAAGACTTGACAATGTCTCGTATTCCACAGGTAAAGCACTGTAACTGGCGATTAATTCACACACGTTTGAAGTCCTGTATAACAGCGGCGCAGTGCGAGGTATTAAGCAAGGCAAATTCACCGCGCTTCTCTAATGTGTAATGCCGACGCT
>CM068584.1:808912-938912 GCA_035048485.1 Pteria penguin
GAGAAGATTTCTTTATAGCCTTGTTCAGCAGTAGCTCGTAGAATGTAAATTTGCTTTTTTTTTTTGTTTTTTTTTTTTTGTTTTTTTTCTTTTTTTTTGGGGGGGGGGGGGGGGGGGTTTTTTTTTTGGTTTTTTTTTTTTGTTTAAGAATTCGAATGCATAATACTTTCTCAAACTCTATTTTATAGAAAGCACTTTAAATCGCGATTGAATTAATCGCGAGTTACTGCGCCTTGTCCATGGAAGAAGTCCTATATCACAGCGGTGTCGTGCAAGGTATTAAGCAAGGCAAATTGACCGCGCTTCTGAAGATATGTTTATTGCGTTGTTCATCAGTAGAGTGCCCAAAATTTGATTTTTGTTTAAGAAATCGAAATCAAAATGCTTTCTCAAACTCTTGTTTTTATAATTTGTTCATACGACGAATAAAAAATACTGGAAAGTTACGCAAGTAAGATATTTTTATAAAAAAATCTTTAAATTGCTCACTTTCAAATACCGGGAAACATGTTTCATAGTAAAATCGTTACGGAAAATCGTTTCGTAATGTTTTGGAAACTAAAAGACTAAAAATAAGACAGTTTTGAACATTACGTAATTTTTAAAAAACTTTAAATTGAAATAGAGGCCAAACTAAAAGAGATAGATAATATCGGCCGATGAAAGTTCTAAAGATATGAACCTAGAGAACATAACAGTGAAAATTTGAGAGATCTACCATTAAAACTAAAAGCTACATACGCGAAAATCGAAAAATATTAAATCTTACGTAATTCTCTTAAAACGTCGTATATTTCGAAAAAATTTTTTCATTAAACGGGAGTATGTGTCTGTGAGAATGAATAGCCGAAAGATGAAATTTCAAAGTAAAGAGTCGGTAGATACCCTCATTCCCTATCATGCTACCAATTTTCACATCTCTACCTTCTTTAATAAGCGAGCTTTAGCTGAAACCATTTCATTAAACATTAATGAACTTTATGTGACGTTGAAAGCATCACTTTAAAGGGGGTTGTCGTGTTTAAACCTAAATAACTCGAAAACGGTAAGAGTTAGCGAAAATTTGATGGCAATGTTATGCATATAAATTTTCGCGCAGAATCGATTGCAACAATCCCCGATTCGATAAGATGAAAATTAATGGAGTTATGACGTCATTTACAAAGTATGACGTCATTTTCAGGAATTTGGTACCATGCCAATTCCCTTTTGGTCAGTCGGTAGATATTTGCATTTTCTTTTATGCTACCAAATTTCATACCTCTAGCTTTATCAATAAGCGAGACACAGGTACCTGAAGTTTTAAATTGTATTTTCAGGAAAGGCCAAACACTGAACTTTGACCGCAAATATCTCGAAAACGGTAAGAGATATCGAAATTCTGTTGCTCGTATTTACCATTTTACTTTTTCACGCAGAATCGATTCCAACCGTCCCCGCCTCGATCCGATGAAAAATAAGGGAGATATGACGTCATTTACAAAGTATGACGTCATTTTCAGGAATTTGGTACCATGCCAATTCCCTTTTGTCAGTCGGTAGATATTTGCATTCTCTTTTATGCTACCAAATTTCATACCTCTAGCTTTATCAATAAGCGAGACACAGGTACCTGAAGTTTTAAATTGTATTTTCAGGAAAGGCCAAACACTGAACTTTGACCGCAAATATCTCGAAAACGGTAAGAGATATCGAAAATCTGAGACCAGACCTTTCTCCTTTAACTACTTTTTCACGCAGAATCGATTGCAACAATCCCCGATTCGATACGATGAAAAATAAGGGAGTTATGACGTCATTTAGAAAAGTATGACGTCATTTTCAGGAATTTGGCACCTTGCCAATTCCCTTTTGTCAGTCGGTAGATATTTGCATTCTCTTTTATGCTACCAAATTTCATACCTCTAGCTTTATCAATAAGCGAGACACAGGAACCTGAAGTTTTAAATTGTATTTTCAGGAAAGGCCAAACACTGAACTTTGACCGCAAATATCTCGAAAACGTTAAGAGATATCGAACTTCTGATTCAGGTCCTTACCAATGTACATTTTCACGCAGAATCGATTCCAACCGTCCCCGCCTCGATCCGATGAAAAATAAGGGAGATATGACGTCATTTACAAAGTATGACGTCATTTTCAGGAATTTGGCTCCATTCCAAATTCCTCTTGTCAGTCGGTAGATATTCTCAATCTCTATCATGCTACCAAATTTCACACCTCTATCTTCCTCAATAAGCGAGCTATAGGCGAAAACATTTCATGAATAATTAATGAGTGTTGATGACGTCACAAACATCACTTTAAAGGGGGTTGTCGTGTTCAAACGCAAATAACTCGAGAACCGTAAGAGTTAGCGAAAATCTGGAGAACACTTTGCTGGGTAGGTATTTGAACGCTCTATCGAATGGAAGAAACCCGATCAAAATCCGAATGCAAATAAAGTCGCTATACCTTGAAAAACAATAGATACGAAAATTTTAAAAAAATTAAAAAATATTGGCATCATGAAATTTTAATTAAAGAGGTAAATTAAGAATAGGGAAACATGTTTATATATAAAATTTTCATGCCGATATCTCATTTAATAAGAGAGATATTAACGTATGAATATTTAATTAGCTTTGATGACGTCATAGCGAATTTTCCCACGCTCATTGTGACTTTATTTATGGTCCGATTTCAAAAATTTTTCATATTCCAAATCAGACCATTAAAATCTTTCATCCTACCGTCTAAAATCTAAGATTGAAATATTTTTTTTGAAATGAAAACAATCGGGTCAAGGTCAACTTTTTCGGGGTAGAGCTACGAAATTGACGCAGTGACATAAAATCTTGCATCTCCTTTTCTGAATCGAATGCTGAAAATTTCATTCCAATCGGAAAAATAATAAGGAAGATATAGCGATTCAAAATTTTGGCGTCGTAGGTGGCGCTGCGCGCTTATAAGCGGTAATTTAGAAAATTAAAAAAATAAAATCTTTAAAATTTAATTTCGAATCGAACACTGAAAACAGAATAGTAATATCTTTAATAATGAGTGATTTCTGAGCCGTCACAAAAAAAAAAACGGATGAAGAATAATAATAATAATAATAAGAAAAGACAGTAGAATAATAAAAGGTTTCACAAGTGAAACTTGTGAAACCTAACTAGAAACGAGCTCGTTGCTAAAGCAACGAGTAGGTTTCACAAGTTAAAGTCGAAGCAGCGAAGCTGAGATCTCCTACTCTAATACAAAATTCTTTTTCACGATCCAGATATCTGATCTTTAGTGATGGTATCCACATTGCGCAATCTACTTGCAGAAATTGTAGGTAACGGCGACTTACATTATACACATTATACTGAAGCCTACATCGCACAATATCGACTACTCTTGACCATATATTTGAAACAAGAAACATGTAGGACAATCACACTTAGTACAATCTGCACGTGTAACCTAGATCTTCAGTCCTTACTGCCCGCTTTATGTTGTTTATTTATTAACTTACGCAAGGTATTTCGCGTGTACAGATGTTTGACCTTGAATCGCTTCTCTGCTGGAATAAACAATTCTCCTCGCGATGAACTTACGCAAGTTCTTTCGCGTGTACAGATGTTTGACCTTGAATCGCCACTCTGCTGGAATAAACAATTCTCCTCGCGATGGCCTTTAGTAATGCCGCTTTCCCCAATATACAAAAGAAAGACTTGACAATGTCTCTTATTCCACAGGTAAAGCACTGTAACTGGCGATTAATTCACACACGTTTGAAGTCCTGTATAACAGCGGCGCAGTGCGAGGTATTAAGCAAGGCAAATTCACCGCGCTTCTCTAATGTGTAATGCCGACGCTCGGAGAAGATTTCTTTATAGCCTTGTTCAGCAGTAGCTCGTAGAATGTAAATTTGCTTTTTTTTTTTCTTTTTTTTTTTTGTTTTTTTTTTTTTTTGGGGGGGGGGGGTTTTTTTTTTGGTTTTTTTTTTTTGTTTAAGAATTCGAATGCATAATACTTTCTCAAACTCTATTTTTATAGAAAGCACTTTAAATCGCGATTGAATTAATCGCGAGTTACTGCGCCTTGTCCATGGAAGAAGTTCCTATATCACAGCGGTGTCGTGCAAGGTATTAAGCAAGGCAAATTGACCGCGCTTCTGAAGATATGGTTTATTGCGTTGTACATCAGTATAGTGCCCAAAAATTGATATTTGTTTAAGAAATCGAAATCAAAATGCTTACTCAAACTCTTCAATTAATAATTTGTTCATAACAAGAATAAAAAATACTTGAAAAGTTACGCAAGTAAGATATTTTTATAAAAAAATCTTTAAATTGCTCTCTTTCTTATTCAGGGAAAACATGTTTCATAGTAAAATCGTTACGGAAAATCGTTTCGTAATGTTTTGGAAACTAAAAGACTAAAAATAAGACAGTTTTGAACATTACGTAATTTTTAAAAAACTTTAAATTGAAATAGAGGCCAAACTAAAAGAGATAGATAATATCGGCCGATGAAAGTTCTAAAGATATGAACCTAGAGAACATAACAGTGAAAAATTTGAGAGATCTACCATTAAAACTAAAAGCTACATACGCGAAAATCGAAAAAATATTAAATTCTTACGTAATTCTCTTAAAAACGTCGTATATTTCGAAAAATTTTTTCATTAAACGGGAGTATGTGTCTGTGGAGAATGAATAGCCGAAAGATGAAATTTCAAAGTAAAGAGTCGGTAGATACCCTCATTCCCTATCATGCTACCAATTTTCACATCTCTACCTTCTTTAATAAGCGAGCTTTAGCTGAAACCATTTCATTAAACATTAATGAACTTTATGTGACGTTGAAAGCATCACTTTAAAGGGGGTTGTCGTGTTTAAACCTAAATAAACTCGAAAACGGTAAGAGTTAGCGAAAATTTGATGGCAATGTTATGCATATAAATTTTCGCGCAGAATCGATTGGCAACAATCCCCGATTCGATAAGATGAAAATTAATGGAGTTATGACGTCATTTACAAAGTATGACGTCATTTTCAGGAATTTGGTTACCATGCCAATTCCCTTTTGTCAGTCGGTAGATATTTGCATTTTCTTTTATGCTACCAAATTTCATACCTCTAGCTTTATCAATAAGCGAGACACAGGTACCTGAAGTTTTAAATTGTATTTTCAGGAAAGGCCAAACACTGAACTTTGACCGCAAATATCTCGAAAACGGTAAGAGATATCGAAATTCTGTTGCCGTATTTACCATTTTACTTTTTCACGCAGAATCGATTCCAACCGTCCCCGCCTCGATCCGATGAAAAATAAGGGAGATATGACGTCATTTACAAAGTATGACGTCATTTTCAGGAATTTGGTACCATGCCAATTCCCTTTTGTCAGTCGGTAGATATTTGCATTCTCTTTTATGCTACCAAATTTCATACCTCTAGCTTTATCAATAAGCGAGACACAGGTACCTGAAGTTTTAAATTGTATTTTCAGGAAAGGCCAAACACTGAACTTTGACCGCAAATATCTCGAAAACGGTAAGAGATATCGAAAATCTGAGAGCAGACCTTTATCCTTTAACTACTTTTTCACCCAGAATCGATTGCAACAATCCCCGATTCGATACGATGAAAAATAAGGGAGTTATGACGTCATTTAGAAAAGTATGACGTCATTTTCAGGAATTTGGCACCTTGCCAATTCTCTTTTGTCAGTCGGTAGATATTTGCATTTTCTTTTATGCTACCAAATTTCATACCTCTAGCTTTATCAATAAGCGAGACACAGGTACCTGAAGTTTTAAATTGTATTTTCAGGAAAGGCCAAACACTGAACTTTGACCGCAAATATCTCGAAAACGGTAAGAGATATCGAAAATCTGAGAGCAGACCTTTGTCCTTTAACTACTTTTTCACGCAGAATCGATTGCAACAATCCCCGATTCGATACGATGAAAAATAAGGGAGTTATGACGTCATTTAGAAAAGTATGACGTCATTTTCAGGAATTTGGCACCTTGCCAATTCCCTTTTGTCAGTCGGTAGATATTTGCATTTTCTTTTATGCTACCAAATTTCATACCTCTAGCTTTATCAATAAGCGAGACACAGGTACCTGAAATTTTAAATTGTATTTTCAGGAAAGGCCAAACACTGAACTTTGACCGCAAATATCTCGAAAACGGTAAGAGATATCGAAATTCTGTTGCAGGTATTTACCATTTTACTTTTTCACGCAGAATCGATTCCAACCGTCCCCGCCTCGATCCGATGAAAAATAAGGGAGATATGACGTCATTTACAAAGTATGACGTCAATTTCAGGAATTTGGCTCCATGCCAAATTCCTCTTGTCAGTCGGTAGATATTCTCAATCTCTATCATGCTACCAAATTTCACACCTCTATCTTCCTCAATAAGCGAGCTATAGGCGAAAACATTTCATGAATAATTAATGAGTGTTGATGACGTCACAAACATCACTTTAAAGGGGGTTGTCGTGTTCAAACGCAAATAACTCGAGAACCGTAAGAGTTAGCGAAAATCTGAGAACACTATACTGGTAGGTATTTGAACGCTCTATCGAATGGAAGAAGCCCGATCAAAATCCGACTGCAAATAAAGTCGCTAGACCTTGCCAAAGATTTGATTCGAATATTTTCAATAATTTCAAAAATATTGGCAGCATGCCATTTTCATTCTAGAGGTAGATTAAGAATGTGGAAACATGTTTAGATATAAAATTTCATGCCGATATCTCATTTAATAAAAGAGATATTAACGTATGAATATTTAATTAGCTTTGATGACGTCATAGCGAATTTTCCCACGCTCATTGTGACTTTATTTATGGTCCGATTTCAAAAATTTTTCATATTCCAAATCAGACCATTAAAATCTTTCATCCTACTGTCTAAAATCTAAGATTGAAATATTTTTTTTGAAATGAAAACAATCGGGTCAAGGTCAACTTTTTCGGGGTAGAGCTACGAAATTGACGCAGTGACATAAAATCTTGCATCTCCTTTTCTGTATCGAATGCTGAAAATTTCATTCCAATCGGACAAATAATAAGGAAGATATAGCGATTCAAAATTTTGGCGTCGTAGGTGGCGCTGCGCGCTTATAAGCGGTAATTTAGAAAATTAAAAAAATCAAATCTTGAAAATTTAATTTCGAATCGAACACTGAAAACAGAATAGTAATATCTTTAATAATGAGTGATTTCTGAGCCGTCACAAAAAAAAAACGGATGAAGAATAATAATAATAATAACTAGAAACGAGCTCGTTGCTAAAGCAACGAGTAGTTTTCACAAGTTAAAGTCGAAGCAGCGAAGCTGAGATCTCCTACTCTATTTCAAAATTCTTTTTCACGATCCAGATATCTGATCTTTAGTGATGGTATCCACATTGCGCAATCTACTTGCAGAAATTGTAGGTAACGGCGACTTACATTATACACATTATACTGAAGCCTACATCGCACAATATCGACTAACGTAAATGTGCCTAAAGTCGTCATAGTCCTTAAGTCGTCACTCTCAAATCTTGCGTTATTTCTTAAAAACGAGAACTCAAAGAGGTTAAAGGGCGACGTGTTTTGAAAGAGGTAAGTATGTTCCATGTTTCTATATAAAATACCATTTTCATTTTATGCAAATCATAGTAAAGAATTCATGATATTTCAAGGAATATTAAATTTCACTTTGACATCGTACGGGCGATGCCTTATCAAGTTCCATATTCTCTTGGGCGAATGCAATTTACCGTTATTCAAAAGACATGACATACGTATATCACGAGTGAAGCAAATGCTCAATAGAATCTTTTACATAAAAATACGCTTATTGGATCACCTCACCCCCGACATATCGCTACAGGGGTCAAAAAGAAAACTGACGATTTAAGGGACAGGGGTGACGACTATAGGACTGTCATTTATAATGTTATAATTTTTCTAAAATAGGGATCAGCTGTCAATGATGAGTTTGATATAAATATATAGGGTATAATACTTGTAATAAATTTGCTTTTTAAATATATAAATATATAATGAATAAATAAATAAATATATAATGAATAAAATAAAAATATATATTTACACAAGAACAGTGCATGTATTAGTTGTACGGAATATAACCGTATACAGGGACTGGTGTTGATTGTACGGAATATATATATATTGTTTCGGCATATGCCCATTGTTGTTATGAAAATGATATCTTGATGAAGTATTGGTTTTCATTCATTAAATAATAAAAAAATATATCATACCTCTATTAAAATTCTATGACTGATTGGTTGATTATGAACCATTAAAAAGATTTATTATAGACTGGCATTGCTTGTCTAGATAGAGGGCAGACTTAGTGTATTGGTTGGCACTTAGCTTCAGGGGCGGACGAACCGGGTTCGATTCCCGGATTGCGACACTATGTTTGAGGGGTTGGTAAGTTGGTAAACCTCCTGCTTCCTTGTCGCGATATAACTGAAATATTGTTCAAAGCGACGTAAAACCCCATTCAACCAACCAACTTGTCTAGATACATATATCTTAGCAGCATTAGAACAAACAACTTCAATCTAGATTTATGACTTAAATAAACCACGTGATAACTATTGACCGGAAAATGATATAATGTCTGGGTCATTAATATGACCGCCAAATATGACAGATGTAGAATTCTTCAATAATAATAATTTGATAACTTGTTTGTTTACATGTACGTCAAACTATACAAGG
This sequence comes from Pteria penguin, assembly GCA_035048485.1. Lineage (NCBI taxonomy): Eukaryota > Metazoa > Mollusca > Bivalvia > Pterioida > Pteriidae > Pteria > Pteria penguin. The sequence goes on from CM068584.1 coordinate 817,644, forward strand.
TACGAATGTTTTACTAAATGACGTTATTCTTGGTATATAAGACCTCTGACCTCATTTAGGTCAGACCACCGCCAGTGTAAGGTTTATTGGGTCATAAATTTGCGATATTGACCTGATAGCGAGTAATTAATTGTATAATAACGACCATGCTGACTCAATGATCTCTATTCAATAGCAATGACGACTTTAGGACTTACGACATGACGGACTTAAGGAATGCACCGTCCTAGAGTCGTCATACGGACACCTCCTTCATTTAACCCCTATTATCTTGCCCTATACTTACTACGTCGATGTAATAGAGAGTAAATCAGAAAACTAGACTGATTTTTGAACCAGATGATACCAAACATTGATATATACAGGAACAAATTTTACGGGAGAATATCAAAGGCAGAAAAATAGTGACGACTTTAGGCACATTTACGTTACTCTTGACCATATATTTGAAACAAGAAACATGTAGGACAATCACACTTAGTACAATCTGCACGTGTAACCTAGATCTTCAGTCCTTACTGCCCGCTTTATGTTGTTTATTTATTAACTTACGCAAGGTATTTCGCGTGTACAGATGTTTGACCTTGAATCGCCTCTCTGCTGGAATAAACAATTCTCCTCGCGATGAACTTACGCAAGTTATTTCGCGTGTTCAGATGTTTGACCTTGAATCGCCACTCTGCTGGAATAAACAATTCTCCTCGCGATGGCCTTTAGTAATGCCGCTTTCCCCAATATTCAAAAGAAAGACTTGACAATGTCTCGTATTCCACAGGTAAAGCACTGTAACTGGCGATTAATTCACACACGTTTGAAGTCCTGTATAACAGCGGCGCAGTGCGAGGTATTAAGCAAGGCAAATTCACCGCGCTTCTCTAATGTGTAATGCCGACGCTCGGAGAAGATTTCTTTATAGCCTTGTTCAGCAGTAGCTCGTAGAATGTAAATTTGCTTTTTTTTTTCTTTCTTTTTTTTTTTTTTTTTGTTTTTTTTTTTGGGGGGGGGGGGGGGGGGGGGGGTTTTTTTTTTTGGGGGTTTTTTTTTGTTTAAGAATTCGAATGCATAATACTTTCTCAAACTCTATTTTTATAGAAAGCACTTTAAATCGCGATTGAATTAATCGCGAGTTACTGCGCCTTGTCCATGGAAGAAGTCCTATATCACAGCGGTGTCGTGCAAGGTATTAAGCAAGGCAAATTGACCGCGCTTCTGAAGATATGTTTATTGCGTTGTTCATCAGTAGAGTGCCCAAAATTTGATTTTTGTTTAAGAAATCGAAATCAAAATGCTTTCTCAAACTCTTGTTTTTATAATTTGTTCATACGACGAATAAAAAATACTTGAAAGTTACGCAAGTAAGATATTTTTATAAAAAAAATCTTTAAATTGCTTCACTTTCAAATTACCGGGAAACATGTTTCATAGTAAAAATCGTTACGGAAAATCGTTTCGTAATGTTTTGGAAAACTAAAAGACTAAAAATAAGACAGTTTTGAACATTACGTAATTTTTAAAAAACTTTAAATTGAAATAGAGGCCAAACTAAAAGAGATAGATAATATCGGCCGATGAAAGTTCTAAAGATATGAACCTAGAGAACATAACAGTGAAAATTTGAGAGATCTACCATCAAAAACTAAAAGCTACATACGCGAAAATCGAAAAATATTAAATCTTATACGTAATTCTCTTAAAACGTCGTATATTTCGAAAAATTTTTTCATTAAACGGGAGTATGTGTCTGTGAGAATGAATAGCCGAAAGATGAAATTTCAAAGTAAAGAGTCGGTAGATACCCTCATTCCCTATCATGCTACCAATTTTCACATCTCTATCTTCTTTAATAAGCGAGCTTTAGCTGAAACCATTTCATTAAACATTAATGAACTTTATGTGACGTTGAAAGCATCACTTTAAAGGGGGTTGTCGTGTTTAAACCTAAATAACTCGAAAACGGTTAAGAGTTAGCGAAAATTTGATGGCAATGTTATGCATATAAATTTTCGAGCAGAATCGATTGCAACAATCCCCGATTCGATAAGATGAAAATTAATGGAGTTATGACGTCATTTACAAAGTATGACGTCATTTTCAGGAATTTGGTACCATGCCAATTCCCTTTTGTCAGTCGGTAGATATTTGCATTCTCTTTTATGCTACCAAATTTCATACCTCTAGCTTTATCAAATAAGCGAGACACAGGTACCTGAAAGTTTTAAATTGTATTTTCAGGAAAGGCCAAACACTGAACTTTGACCGCAAATATCTCGAAAACGTAAGAGATATCGAAAATCTGAGACCAGACCTTTCACTTTAACTACTTTTTTCACGCAGAATCGATTGCAAACAATCCCCCGATTCGATACGATGAAAAATAAGGGAGTTATGACGTCATTTAGAAAAGTATGACGTCATTTTCAGGGAATTTGGCACCTTGCCAATTCCCTTTTGTCAGTCGGTAGATATTTGCATTCTCTTTTATGCTACCAAATTTCATACCTCTAGCTTTATCAATAAGCGAGACACAGGTACCTGAAGTTTTAAATTGTATTTTCAGGAAAGGCCAAACACTGAACTTTGACCGCAAATATCTCGAAAACGGTAAGAGATATCGAAATTTCTGTTGCTGCTATTTACCATTTTACTTTTTCACGCAGAATCGATTCCAACCGTCCCCGCCTCGATCCGATGAAAAATAAGGGAGATATGACGTCATTTACAAAGTATGACGTCATTTTCAGGAATTTGGTCCATGCCAAATTCCTCTTGTCAGTCGGTAGATATTCTCAATCTCTATCATGCTACCAAATTTCACACCTCTATCTTCCTCAATAAGCGAGCTATAGGCGAAAACATTTCATGAATAATTAATGAGTGTTGATGACGTCACAAACATCACTTTAAAGGGGGTTGTCGTGTTCAAACGCAAATAACTCGAGAACCGTAAGAGTTAGCGAAAATCTGAGAACACTTTCCAGGTAGGTATTTGAACGCTCTATCGAATGGAAGAAACCCGATCAAAATCCGACTGCAAATAAAGTCGCTAGACCTTGCCAAAGATTTGATTCGAAAATTTTCAATAATTTCAAAAATATTGGCAGCATGCCATTTTCATTCTAGAGGTAGATTAAGAATGTGGAAACATGTTTAGATATAAAATTTCATGCCGATATCTCATTTAATAAGAGAGATATTAACGTATGAATATTTAATTAGCTTTGATGACGTCATAGCGAATTTTCCCACGCTCATTGTGACTTTATTTATGGTCCGATTTCAAAAATTTTTCATATTCCAAATCAGACCATTAAAATCTTTCATCCTACTGTCTAAAATCTAAGATTGAAATATTTTTTTTGAAATGAAAACAATCGGGTCAAGGTCAACTTTTTCGGGGTAGAGCTACGAAATTGACGCAGTGACATAAAATCTTGCATCTCCTTTTCTGAATCGAATGCTGAAAATTTCATTCCAATCGGACAAATAATAAGGAAGATATAGCGATTCAAAATTTTGGCGTCGTAGGTGGCGCTGCGCGCTTATAAGCGGTAATTTAGAAAATTAAAAAAATCAAAGCCTGAAAAATTATTTTCGAATCGAACACTGAAAACAGAATAGTAATATCTTTAATAATGAGTGATTTCTGAGCGGTCACAAAAAAAAAAACGGATGAAGAATAATAATAATAATAATAAGAAAAGACAGTAGAATAATAAAAGGTTTCACAAGTGAAACTTGTGAAACCTAATAAGAAAAGACAGTAGAATAATAAAAGGTTTCACAAGTGAAACTTGTGAAACCTAACTAGAAACGAGCTCGTTGCTAAAGCAACGAGTAGGTTTCACAAGTTAAAGTCGAAGCAGCGAAGCTGAGATCTCCTACTCTAATACAAAATTCTTTTTCACGATCCAGATATCTGATCTTTAGTGATGGTATCCACATTGCGCAATCTACTTGCAGAAATTGTAGGTAACGGCGACTTACATTATACACATTATACTGAAGCCTACATCGCACAATATCGACTACTCTTGACCATATATTTGAAACAAGAAACATGTAGGACAATCACACTTAGTACAATCTGCACGTGTAACCTAGATCTTCAGTCCTTACTGCCCGCTTTATGTTGTTTATTTATTAACTTACGCAAGGTATTTCGCGTGTACAGATGTTTGACCTTGAATCGCTTCTCTGCTGGAATAAACAATTCTCCTCGCGATGAACTTACGCAAGTTATTTCGCGTGTACAGATGTTTGACCTTGAATCGCCATTTTGCTGGAATAAACAATTCTCCTCGCGATGGCCTTTAGTAATGCCGCTTTCCCCAATATACAAAAGAAAGACTTGACAATGTCTCGTATTCCACAGGTAAAGCACTGTAACTGGCCATTAATTCACACACGTTTGAAGTCCTGTATAACAGCGGCGCAGTGCGAGGTATTAAGCAAGGCAATTTCACCGCGCTTCTCTAATGTGTAATGCCGACGCTCGGAGAAGATTTCTTTATAGCCTTGTTCAGCAGTAGCTCGTAGAATGTAAATTTGCTTTTTTTTTTCTTTTTTTTTTGGGGGGGGGGGGGGGTTGGTTTTTTTATTTTTTGGTTTTTTTTTTGTTTAAGAATTCGAATGCATAATACTTTCTCAAACTCTATTTTATAGAAAGCACTTTAAATCGCGATTGAATTAATCGCGAGTTACTGCGCCTTGTCCATGGTAGAAGTCCTATATCACAGCGGTGTCGTGCAAGGTATTAAGCAAGGCAAATTGACCGCGCTTCTGAAGATATGTTTATTGCGTTGTTCATCAGTAGAGTGCCCAAAATTTGATTTTTGTTTAAGAAATCGAAATCAAAATGCTTTCTCAAACTCTTGTTTTTATAATTTGTTCATACGACGAATAAAAAATACTTGAAAGTTACGCAAGTAAGATATTTTTATAAAAAAATCTTTAAATTGCTCACTTTCAAATACCGGGAAACATGTTTCATAGTAAAATCGTTACGGAAAATCGTTTCGTAATGTTTTGGAAACTAAAAGACTAAAAATAAGACAGTTTTGAACATTACGTAATTTTTAAAAAACTTTAAATTGAAATAGAGGCCAAACTAAAAGAGATAGATAATATCGGCCGATGAAAGTTCTAAAGATATGAACCTAGAGAACATAACAGTGAAAATTTGAGAGATCTACCATTAAAACTAAAAGCTACATACGCGAAAATCGAAAAATATTAAATCTTACGTAATTCTCTTAAAACGTCGTATATTTCGAAAAATTTTTTCATTAAACGGGAGTATGTGTCTGTGAGAATGAATAGCCGAAAGATGAAATTTCAAAGTAAAGAGTCGGTAGATACCCTCATTCCCTATCATGCTACCAATTTTCACATCTCTACCTTCTTTAATAAGCGAGCTTTAGCTGAAACCATTTCATTAAACATTAATGAACTTTATGTGACGTTGAAAGCATCACTTTAAAGGGGGTTGTCGTGTTTAAACCTAAATAACTCGAAAACGGTAAGAGTTAGCGAAAATTTGATGGCAATGTTATGCATATAAATTTTCGCGCAGAATCGATTGCAACAATCCCCGATTCGATAAGATAAAAATTAATGGAGTTATGACGTCATTTACAAAGTATGACGTCATTTTCAGGAATTTGGTACCATGCCAATTCCCTTTTGTCAGTCGGTAGATATTTGCATTTTCTTTTATGCTACCAAATTTCATACCTCTAGCTTTATCAATAAGCGAGACACAGGTACCTGAAGTTTTAAATTGTATTTTCAGGAAAGGCCAAACACTGAACTTTGACCGCAAATATCTCGAAAACGGTAAGAGATATCGAAAATCTGAGACCAGACCTTTCTCCTTTAACTACTTTTTCACGCAGAATCGATTGCAACAATCCCCGATTCGATACGATGAAAAATAAGGGAGTTATGACGTCATTTAGAAAAGTATGACGTCATTTTCAGGAATTTGGCACCTTGCCAATTCCCTTTTGTCAGTCGGTAGATATTTGCATTCTCTTTTATGCTACCAAATTTCATACCTCTAGCTTTATCAATAAGCGAGACACAGGTACCTGAAGTTTTAAATTGTATTTTCAGGAAAGGCCAAACACTGAACTTTGACCGCAAATATCTCGAAAACGGTTAAGAGATATCGAAATTCTGTTGCTGGTACTTACCATTTTACTTTTTCACGCAGAATCGATTCCAACCGTCCCCGCCTCGATCCGATGAAAAATAAGGGAGATATGACGTCATTTACAAAGTATGACGTCATTTTCAGGAATTTGGCTCCATGCCAAATTCCTCTTGTCAGTCGGTAGATATTCTCAATCTCTATCATGCTACCAAATTTCACACCTCTATCTTCCTCAATAAGCGAGCTATAGGCGAAAACATTTCATGAATAATTAATGAGTGTTGATGACGTCACAAACATCACTTTAAAGGGGGTTGTCGTGTTCAAACGCAAATAACTCGAGAACCGTAAGAGTTAGCGAAAATCTGAGAACACTTTACTGGTAGGTATTTGAACGCTCTATCGAATGGAAGAAACCCGATCAAAATCCGACTGCAAATAAAGTCGCTAGACCTTGCCAAAGATTTGATTCGAAAATTTTCAATAATTTCAAAAATATTGGCAGCATGCCATTTTCATTCTAGAGGTAGATTAAGAATGTGGAAACATGTTTAGATATAAAATTTCATGCCGATATCTCATTTAATAAGAGAGATATTAACGTATGAATATTTAATTAGCTTTGATGACGTCATAGCGAATTTTCCCACGCTCATTGTGACTTTATTTATGGTCCGATTTCAAAAATTTTTCATATTCCAAATCAGACCATTAAAATCTTTCATCCTACTGTCTAAAAATCTAAGATTGAAATATTTTTTTTGAAATGAAAACAATCGGGTCAAGGTCAACTTTTTCGGGGTAGAGCTACGAAATTGACGCAGTGACATAAAATCTTGCATCTCCTTTTCTGAATCGAATGCTGAAAATTTCATTCCAATCGGACAAATAATAAGGAAGATATAGCGATTCAAAATTTTGGCGTCGTAGGTGGCGCTGCGCGCTTATAAGCGGTAATTTAGAAAATTAAAAAAATCAAATCTTGAAAATTTAATTTCGAATCGAACACTGAAAACAGAATAGTAATATCTTTAATAATGAGTGATTTCTGAGCGGTCACAAAAAAAAAAACGGATGAAGAATAATAATAATAACTAGAAACGAGCTCGTTGCTAAAGCAACGAGTAGGTTTCACAAGTTAAAGTCGAAGCAGCGAAGCTGAGATCTCCTACTCTAATACAAAATTCTTTTTCACGATCCAGATATCTGATCTTTAGTGATGGTATCCACATTGCGCAATCTACTTGCAGAAATTGTAGGTAACGGCGACTTACATTATACACATTATACTGAAGCCTACATCGCACAATATCGACTACTCTTGACCATATATTTGAAACAAGAAACATGTAGGACAATCACACTTAGTACAATCTGCACGTGTAACCTAGATCTTCAGTCCTTACTGCCCGCTTTATGTTGTTTATTTATTAACTTACGCAAGGTATTTCGCGTGTACAGATGTTTGACCTTGAATCGCTTCTCTGCTGGAATAAACAATTCTCCTCGCGATGAACTTACGCAAGTTATTTCGCGTGTACAGATGTTTGACCTTGAATCGCCACTCTGCTGGAATAAACAATTCTCCTCGCGATGGCCTTTAGTAATGCCGCTTTCCCCAATATACAAAAGAAAGACTTGACAATGTCTCGTATTCCACAGGTAAAGCACTGTAACTGGCGATTAATTCACACACGTTTGAAGTCCTGTATAACAGCGGCGCAGTGCGAGGTATTAAGCAAGGCAAATTCACCGCGCTTCTCTAATGTGTAATGCCGACGCTCGGAGAAGATTTCTTTATAGCCTTGTTCAGCAGTAGCTCGTAGAATGTAAATTTGCTTTTTTTTTCTTTTGTTTTTTTTTTTTTGTTTTTTTTTTGGGGGGGGGGGGGTTGGTGTTTTTTTTTTTGGGGTTTTTTTTTTTGTTTAAGAATTCGAATGCATAATACTTTCTCAAACTCTATTTTATAGAAAGCACTTTAAATCGCGATTGAATTAATCGCGAGTTACTGCGCCTTGTCCATGGAAGAAGTCCTATATCACAGCGGTGTCGTGCAAGGTATTAAGCAAGGCAAATTGACCGCGCTTCTGAAGATATGTTTATTGCGTTGTTCATTAGTAGAGTGCCCAAAATTTGATTTTTGTTTAAGAAATCGAAATCAAAATGCTTTCTCAAACTCTTGTTTTTATAATTTGTTCATACGACGAATAAAAAATACTTGAAAGTTACGCAAGTAAGATATTTTTATAAAAAAAATCTTTAAATTGCTCACTTTCAAATACCGGGAAACATGTTTCATAGTAAAATCGTTACGGAAAATCGTTTCGTAATGTTTTGGAAACTAAAAGACTAAAAATAAGACAGTTTTGAACATTACGTAATTTTTAAAAAACTTTAAATTGAAATAGAGGCCAAACTAAAAGAGATAGATAATATCGGCCGATGAAAGTTCTAAAGATATGAACCTAGAGAACATAACAGTGAAAATTTGAGAGATCTACCATTAAAACTAAAAGCTACATACGCGAAAATCGAAAAATATTAAATCTTACGTAATTCTCTTAAAACGTCGTATATTTCGAAAAATGTTTTCATTAAACGGGAGTATGTGTCTGTGAGAATGAATAGCCGAAAGATGAAATTTCAAAGTAAAGAGTCGGTAGATACCCTCATTCCCTATCATGCTACCAATTTTCACATCTCTACCTTCTTTAATAAGCGAGCTTTAGCTGAAAACCATTTCATTAAACATTAATGAACTTTATGTGACGTTGAAAGCATCACTTTAAAGGGGGTTGTCGTGTTTAAACCTAAATAACTCGAAAACGGTAAGAGTTAGCGAAATTTGATGGCAATGTTATGCATATAAATTTTCGCGCAGAATCGATTGCAACAATCCCCGATTCGATAAGATGAAAATTAATGGAGTTATGACGTCATTTACAAAGTATGACGTCATTTTCAGGAATTTGGTACCATGCCAATTCCCTTTTGTCAGTCGGTAGATATTTGCATTCTCTTTTATGCTACCAAATTTCATACCTCTAGCTTTATCAATAAGCGAGACACAGGTACCTGAAGTTTTAAATTGTATTTTCAGGAAAGGCCAAACACTGAACTTTGACCGCAAATATCTCGAAAACGGTAAGAGATATCGAAATTCTGTTGCTGTATTTACTATTTTACTTTTTCACGCAGAATCGATTCCAACCGTCCCCGCCTCGATCCGATGAAAAATAAGGGAGATATGACGTCATTTACAAAGTATGACGTCATTTTCAGGAATTTGGTACCATGCCAATTCCCTTTTGTCAGTCGGTAGATATTTGCATTCTCTTTTATGCTACCAAATTTCATACCTCTAGCTTTATCAATAAGCGAGACACAGGTACCTGAAGTTTTAAATTGTATTTTCAGGAAAGGCCAAACACTGAACTTTGACCGCAAATATCTCGAAAACGGTAAGAGATATCGAAAATCTGAGACCAGACCTTTCTCCTTTAACTACTTTTTCACGCAGAATCGATTGCAACAATCCCCGATTCGATACGATGAAAAATAAGGGAGTTATGACGTCATTTAGAAAAGTATGACGTCATTTTCAGGAATTTGGCACCTTGCCAATTCCCTTTTGTCAGTCGGTAGATATTTGCATTCTCTTTTATGCTACCAAATTTCATACCTCTAGCTTTATCAATAAGCGAGACACAGGTACCTGAAGTTTTAAATTGTATTTTCAGGAAAGGCCAAACACTGAACTTTGACCGCAAATATCTCGAAAACGGTAAGAGATATCGAAATTCTGTTGCTGGTATTTACCATTTTACTTTTTCACGCAGAATCGATTCCAACCGTCCCCGCCTCGATCCGATGAAAAATAAGGGAGATATGACGTCATTTACAAAGTATGACGTCATTTTCAGGAATTTGGCTCCATGCCAAATTCCTCTTGTCAGTCGGTAGATATTCTCAATCTCTATCATGCTACCAAATTTCACACCTCTATCTTCCTCAATAAGGGAGCTATAGGCGAAAACATTTCATGAATAATTAATGAGTGTTGATGACGTCACAAACATCACTTTAAAGGGGGTTGTCGTGTTCAAACGCAAATAACTCGAGAACCGTAAGAGTTAGCGAAAATCTGAGAACACTTTACTGGTAGGTATTTGAACGCTCTATCGAATGGAAGAAACCCGATCAAAATCCGACTGCAAATAAAGTCGCTAGACCTTGCCAAAGATTTGATTCGATAATTTTCAATAATTTCAAAAATATTGGCAGCATGCCATTTTCATTCCAGAGGTAGATTAAGAATGTGGAAACATGTTTAGATATAAAATTTCATGCCGATATCTCATTTAATAAGAGAGATATTAACGTATGAATATTTAATTAGCTTTGATGACGTCATAGCGAATTTTCCCACGCTCATTGTGACTTTATTTATGGTCCGATTTCAAAAATTTTTCATATTCCAAATCAGACCATTAAAATCTTTCATCCTACTGTCTAAAATCTAAGATTGAAATATATTTTTTGAAATGAAAACAATCGGGTCAAGGTCAACTTTTTCGGGGTAGAGCTACGAAATTGACGCAGTGACATAAAATCTTGCATCTCCTTTTCTGAATCGAATGCTGAAAATTTCATTCCAATCGGACAAATAATAAGGAAGATATAGCGATTCAAAATTTTGGCGTCGTAGGTGGCGCTGCGCGCTTATAAGCGGTAATTTAGAAAATTAAAAAAATCAAATCTTGAAAATTTAATTTCGAATCGAACACTGAAAACAGAATAGTAATATCTTTAATAATGAGTGATTTCTGAGCCGTCACAAAAAAAAAAACGGATGAAGAATAATAATAATAATAATAAACTAGAAACGAGCTCGTTGCTAAAGCAACGAGTAGGTTTCACAAGTTAAAGTCGAAGCAGCGAAGCTGAGATCTCCTACTCTAATACAAAATTCTTTTTCACGATCCAGATATCTGATCTTTAGTGATGGTATCCACATTGCGCAATCTACTTGCAGAAATTGTAGGTAACGGCGACTTACATTATACACATTATACTGAAGCCTACATCGCACAATATCGACTACTCTTGACCATATATTTGAAACAAGAAACATGTAGGACAATCACACTTAGTACAATCTGCACGTGTAACCTAGATCTTCAGTCCTTACTGCCCGCTTTATGTTGTTTATTTATTAACTTACGCAAGGTATTTCGCGTGTACAGATGTTTGACCTTGAATCGCCTCTCTGCTGGAATATACTTTTCTCCTCGCGATGAACTTACGCAAGTTATTTCGCGTGTACAGATGTTTGACCTTGAATCGCCACTCTGCTGGAATAAACAATTCTCCTCGCGATGGCCTTTAGTAATGCCGCTTTCCCCAATATACAAAAGAAAGACTTGACAATGTCTCGTATTCCACAGGTAAAGCACTGTAACTGGCGATTAATTCACACACGTTTGAAGTCCTGTATAAACAGCGGCGCAGTGCGAGGTATTAAGCAAGGCAAATTCACCGCGCTTCTCTAATGTGTAATGCCGACGCTCGGAGAAGATTTCTTTATAGCCTTGTTCAGCAGTAGCTCGTAGAAATGTAAATTTGCTTTTTTTTTTCTTTTTTTTTTTTTTTTTTTTGTTTTTTTTTTTGGGGGGGGGGGTTGGTTTTTTTATTTTTTGGTTTTTTTTTTTTGTTTAAGAATTCGAATGCATAATACTTTCTCAAACTCTATTTTATAGAAAGCACTTTAAATCGCGATTGAATTAATCGCGAGTTACTGCGCCTTGTCCATGGAAGAAGTCCTATATCACAGCGGTGTCGTGCAAGGTATTAAGCAAGGCAAATTGACCGCGCTTCTGAAGATATGTTTATTGCGTTGTTCATCAGTAGAGTGCCCAAAATTTGATTTTTGTTTAAGAAATCGAAATCAAAATGCTTTCTCAAACTCTTGTTTTTATAATTTGTTCATACGACGAATAAAAAATACTTGAAAGTTACGCAAGTAAGATATTTTTATAAAAAAATCTTTAAATTGCTCACTTTCAAATACCGGGAAACATGTTTCATAGTAAAATCGTTACGGAAAATCGTTTCGTAATGTTTTGGAAACTAAAAGACTAAAAATACGACAGTTTTGAACATTACGTAATTTTTAAAAAACTTTAAATTGAAATAGAGGCCAAACTAAAAGAGATAGATAATATCGGCCGATGAAAGTTCTAAAGATATGAACCTAGAGAACATAACAGTGAAAATTTGAGAGATCTACCATTAAAACTAAAAGCTACATACGCGAAAATCGAAAAATATTAAATCTTACGTAATTCTCTTAAAACGTCGTATATTTCGAAAAATTTTTTCATTAAACGGGAGTATGTGTCTGTGAGAATGAATAGCCGAAAGATGAAATTTCAAAGTAAAGAGTCGGTAGATACCCTCATTCCCTATCATGCTACCAATTTTCACATCTCTACCTTCTTTAATAAGCGAGCTTTAGCTGAAACCATTTCATTAAACATTAATGAACTTTATGTGACGTTGAAAGCATCACTTTAAAGGGGGTTGTCGTGTTTAAACCTAAATAACTCGAAAACGGTAAGAGTTAGGGAAAATTTGATGGCAATGTTATGCATATAAATTTTCGCGCAGAATCGATTGCAACAATCCCCGATTCGATAAGATGAAAATTAATGGAGTTATGACGTCATTTACAAAGTATGACGTCATTTTCAGGAATTTGGTACCATGCCAATTCCCTTTTGTCAGTCGGTAGATATTTGCATTCTCTTTTATGCTACCAAATTTCATACCTCTAGCTTTATCAATAAGCGAGACACAGGTACCTGAAGTTTTAAATTGTATTTTCAGGAAAGGCCAAACACTGAACTTTGACCGCAAATATCTCGAAAAACGGTAAGAGATATCGAAAATCTGAGACCAGACTTTTCACCTTTAACTACTTTTTCACGCAGAATCGATTGCAACAATCCCCGATTCGATACGATGAAAAATAAGGGAGTTATGACGTCATTTAGAAAAGTATGACGTCATTTTCAGGAATTTGGCACCTTGCCAATTCCCTTTTGTCAGTCGGTACATATTTGCATTCTCTTTTATGCTACCAAATTTCATACCTCTAGCTTTATCAATAAGCGAGACACAGGTACCTGAAGTTTTAAATTGTATTTTCAGGAAAGGCCAAACACTGAACTTTGACCGCAAATATCTCGAAAACGGTAAGAGATATCGAAAATCTGAGACCAGACCCTTACCCTTTAACTACTTTTTCACGCAGAATCGATTGCAACAATCCCCGATTCGATACGATGAAAAATAAGGGAGTTATGACGTCATTTAGAAAAGTATGACGTCATTTTCAGGAATTTGGCACCTTGCCAATTCCCTTTTGTCAGTCGGTAGATATTTGCATTCTCTTTTATGCTACCAAATTTCATACCTCTAGCTTTATCAATAAGCGAGACACAGGTACCTGAAGTTTTAAATTGTATTTTCAGGAAAGGCCAAACACTGAACTTTGACCGCAAATATCTCGAAAACGGTAAGAGATATCGAAAATTCTGTTGCCGGTATTTACTATTTTACTTTTTCACGCAGAATCGATTCCAACCGTCCCCGCCTCGATCCGATGAAAAATAAGGGAGATATGACGTCATTTACAAAGTATGACGTCATTTTCAGGAATTTGGCTCCATGCCAAATTCCTCTTGTCAGTCGGTAGATATTCTCAATCTCTATCATGTTACCAAATTTCACACCTCTATCTTCCTCAATAAGCGAGCTATAGGCGAAAACATTTCATGAATAATTAATGAGTGTTGATGACGTCACAAACATCACTTTAAAGGGGGTTGTCGTGTTCAAACGCAAATAACTCGAGAACCGTAAGAGTTAGCGAAAATCTGAGAACACTTTACTAGTAGGTATTTGAACGCTCTATCGAATGGAAGAAACCCGATCAAAATCCGACTGCAAATAAAGTCGCTAGACCTTGCCAAAGATTTGATTCGAAAATTTTCAATAATTTCAAAAATATTGGCAGCATGCCATTTTCATTCTAGAGGTAGATTAAGAATGTGGAAACATGTTTAGATATAAAATTTCATGCCGATATCTCATTTAATAAGAGAGATATTAACGTATGAATATTTAATTAGCTTTGATGACGTCATAGCGAATTTTCCCACGCTCATTGTGACTTTATTTATGGTCCGATTTCAAAAATTTTTCATATTCCAAATCAGACCATTAAAATCTTTCATCCTACTGTCTAAAATCTAAGATTGAAATATTTTTTTTGAAATGAAAACAATCGGGTCAAGGTCAACTTTTTCGGGGTAGAGCTACGAAATTGACGCAGTGACATAAAATCTTGCATCTCCTTTTCTGAATCGAATGCTGAAAATTTCATTCCAATCGGACAAATAATAAGGAAGATATAGCGATTCAAAATTTTGGCGTCGTAGGTGGCGCTGCGCGCTTATAAGCGGTAATTTAGAAAATTAAAAAAATCAAATCTTGAAAATTTAATTTCGAATCGAACACTGAAAACAGAATAGTAATATCTTTAATAATGAGTGATTTCTGAGCCGTCACAAAAAAAAAAAACGGATGAAGAATAATAATAATAACTAGAAACGAGCTCGTTGCTAAAGCAACGAGTAGGTTTCACAAGTTAAAGTCGAAGCAGCGAAGCTGAGATCTCCTACTCTAATACAAAATTCTTTTTCACGATCCAGATATCTGATCTTTAGTGATGGTATCCACATTGCGCAATCTACTTGCAGAAATTGTAGGTAACGGCGACTTACATTATACACATTATACTGAAGCCTACATCGCACAATATCGACTACTCTTGACCATATATTTGAAACAAGAAACATGTAGGACAATCACACTTAGTACAATCTGCACGTGTAACCTAGATCTTCAGTCCTTACTGCCCGCTTTATGTTGTTTATTTATTAACTTACGCAAGGTATTTCGCGTGTACAGATGTTTGACCTTGAATCGCCTCTCTGCTGGAATAAACAATTCTCCTCGCGATGAACTTACGCAAGTTATTTCGCGTGTACAGATGTTTGACCTTGAATCGCCACTCTGCTGGAAAAAAACAATTCTCCTCGCGATGGCCTTTAGTAATGCCGCTTTCCCCAATATGCAAAAGAAAGACTTGACAATGTCTCGTATTCCACAGGTAAAGCACTGTAACTGGCGATTAATTCACACACGTTTGAAGTCCTGTATAACAGCGGCGCAGTGCGAGGTATTAAGCAAGGCAAATTCCCCGCGCTTCTCTAATGTGTAATGCCGACGCTCGGAGAAGATTTCTTTATAGCCTTGTTCAGCAGTAGCTCGTAGAATGTAAATTTGCTTTTTTTTTTCTTTTTTTTTGTTTTTTTTGTTTTTTTTGGGGGGGGAGGGGGGGGGGGGTTTATTTTTTGGTTTTTTTTTTGTTTAAGAATTCGAATGCATAATACTTTCTCAAAATATATTTTATAGAAAGCAATTTAAATAGCGATTGAATTAATCGCGAGTTACTGCGCCTTGTCCATGGAAGAAGTCCTATATCACAGCGGTGTCGTGCAAGGTATTAAGCAAGGCAAATTGACCGCGCTTCTGAAGATATGTTTATTGCGTTGTTCATCAGTAGAGTGCCCAAAATTTGATTTTTGTTTAAGAAATCGAAATCAAAATGCTTTCTCAAACTCTTGTTTTTATAATTTGTTCATACGACGAATAAAAAATACTTGAAAGTTACGCAAGTAAGATATTTTTATAAAAAAATCTTTAAATTGCTCACTTTCAAATACCGGGAAACATGTTTCATAGTAAAATCGTTACGGAAAATCGTTTCGTAATGTTTTGGAAACTAAAAGACTAAAAATAAGACAGTTTTGAACATTACGTAATTTTTAAAAAACTTTAAATTGAAATAGAGGCCAAACTAAAAGAGATAGATAATATCGGCCGATGAAAGTTCTAAAGATATGAACCTAGAGAACATAACAGTGAAAATTTGAGAGATCTACCATTAAAACTAAAAGCTACATACGCGAAAATCGAAAAATATTAAATCTTACGTAATTCTCTTAAAACGTCGTATATTTCGAAAAATTTTTTCATTAAACGGGAGTATGTGTCTGTGAGAATGAATAGCCGAAAGATGAAATTTCAAAGTAAAGAGTCGGTAGATACCCTCATTCCCTATCATGCTACCAATTTTCACATCTCTACCTTCTTTAATAAGCGAGCTTTAGCTGAAACCATTTCATTAAAACATTAATGAACTTTATGTGACGTTGAAAGCATCACTTTAAAGGGGTTGTCGTGTTTAAACCTAAATAACTCGAAAACGGTAAGAGTTAGCGAAAATTTGATGGCAATGTTATGCATATAAATTTTCGCGCAGAATCGATTGCAACAATCCCCGATTCGATAAGATGAAAATTAATGGAGTTATGACGTCATTTACAAAGTATGACGTCATTTTCAGGAATTTGGTACCATGCCAATTCCCTTTTGTCAGTCGGTAGATATTTGCATTTTCTTTTATGCTACCAAATTTCATACCTCTAGCTTTATCAATAAGCGAAACACAGGTACCTGAAGTTTTAAATTGTATTTTCAGGAAAGGCCAAACACTGAACTTTGACCGCAAATATCTCGAAAACGGTAAGAGATATCGAAATTCTGTTGCTGTATTTACCATTTGACTTTTTCACGCAGAATCGATTCCAACCGTCCCCGCCTCGATCCGATGAAAAATAAGGGAGATATGACGTCATTTACAAAGTATGACGTCATTTTCAGGAATTTGGTACCATGCCAATTCCCTTTTGTCAGTCGGTAGATATTTGCATTCTCTTTTATGCTACCAAACTTCATACCTCTAGCTTTATCAATAAGCGAGACACCGGTACCTGAAATTTTAAATTGTATTTTCAGGAAAGGCCAAACACTGAACTTTGACCGCAAATATCTCGAAAACGGTAAGAGATATCGAAAATCTGAGACCAGACCTTTCTCCTTTAACTACTTTTTCACGCAGAATCGATTGCAACAATCCCCGATTCGATACCATGAAAAATAAGGGAGTTATGACGTCATTTAGAAAAGTATGACGTCATTTTCAGGAATTTGGCACCTTGCCAATTCCCTTTTGTCAGTCGGTAGATATTTGCATTCTCTTTTATGCTACCAAATTTCATACCTCTAGCTTTATCAATAAGCGAGACACAGGTACCTGAAGTTTTAAATTGTATTTTCAGGAAAGGCCAAACACTGAACTTTGACCGCAAATATCTCGAAAACGGTAAGAGATATCGAAATTCTGTTGCTGGTATTTACCATTTTACTTTTTCACGCAGAATCGATTCCAACCGTCCCCGCCTCGATCCGATGAAAAATAAGGGAGATATGACGTCATTTACAAAGTATGACGTCATTTTCAGGAATTTGGCTCCATGCCAAATTCCTCTTGTCAGTCGGTAGATATTCTCAATCTCTATCATGCTACCAAATTTCACACCTCTATCTTCCTCAATAAGCGAGCTATAGGCGAAAACATTTCATGAATAATTAATGAGTGTTGATGACGTCACAAACATCACTTTAAAGGGGGTTGTCGTGTTCAAACGCAAATAACTCGAGAACCGTAAGAGTTAGCGAAAATCTGAGAACACTTTACTGGTAGGTATTTGAACGCTCTATCGAATGGAAGAAACCCGATCAAAATCCGACTGCAAATAAAGTCGCTAGACCTTGCCAAAGATTTGATTCGAAAATTTTCAATAATTTCAAAAATATTGGCAGCATGCCATTTTCATTCTAGAGGTAGATTAAGAATGTGGAAACATGTTTAGATATAAAATTTCATGCCGATATCTCATTTAATAAGAGAGATATTAACGTATGAATATTTAATTAGCTTTGATGACGTCATAGCGAATTTTCCCACGCTCATTGTGACTTTATTTATGGTCCGATTTCAAAAATTTTTCATATTCCAAATCAGACCATTAAAATCTTTCATCCTACTGTCTAAAATCTAAGATTGAAATATTTTTTTTGAAATGAAAACAATCGGGTCAAGGTCAACTTTTTCGGGGTAGAGCTACGAAATTGACGCAGTGACATAAAATCTTGCATCTCCTTTTCTGAATCGAATGCTGAAAATTTCATTCCAATCGGACAAATAATAAGGAAGATATAGCGATTCAAAATTTTGGCGTCGTAGGTGGCGCTGCGCGCTTATAAGCGGTAATTTAGAAAATTAAAAAAATCAAATCTTGAAAATTTAATTTCGAATCGAACACTGAAAACAGAATAGTAATATCTTTAATAATGAGTGATTTCTGAGCCGTCACAAAAAAAAAAACGGATGAAGAATAATAATAATAATAATAAGAAAAGACAGTAGAATAATAAAAGGTTTCACAAGTGAAACTTGTGAAACCTAATAATAAGAAAAGACAGTAGAATAATAAAAGGTTTCACAAGTGAAACTTGTGAAACCTAAAAAGACAGTAGAATAATAAAAGGTTTCACAAGTGAAACTTGTGAAACCTAATAATAAGAAAAGACAGTAGAATAATAAAAGGTTTCACAAGTGAAACTTGTGAAACCTAATAATAATAAGAAAAGACAGTAGAATAATAAAAGGTTTCACAAGTGAAACTTGTGAAACCTAATAATGATGATGATGATGATGATGATGATGATGATGATGATGATATAAAAACGACGATGATAATAATGGTGATGATAATAATGGTGATGATGATGATGATAATAATAATAATAATAATAATAATAATAATAACAATAATAATAATAACAATAATAATAATAATAATAATAATAATAATAATAATAATAATAATAATAATAATTTTAACTAAATTCATAAGGAACAAGGATCTTAAACCAGGGACGTGAATTTTAATGAATTTCACGAGGAGCCATGAGTATTATAACAAAATTAGATAAAATTATTTTTGATATTAGTTTAATATATTATTATTATATTATATTATAAAATTATACGAGAGAGAGACAATTATAACTTAATTTATAAAGAACCAGGAACGTGAACCGGGACATGAATTGTAATAAAATGCCTGAGGAAGCAGAAGTGTGAGTTATAACTAAATTCCTGTGAAGTGCGAGTAACACGAGTTAAAACTCACTTAAGTAATCAAGAATTATATCTAAACAGTCTGTATGTATGTACTTCTCAAGAATAATGAGAAACACAAAGTAATCTTGGTCTATATGTATCCATTTCAAACGTTCAAAATGTTAAAGAAATGCAAAGTTTGATAAATCTCCTTTTTCTAAGCTAAAGACATGAAATGTGTTCCCCATTATTTAGCGCTGTGCCGTGCCTTTGCATATCGTGGCCTTACACAGCTCAATGAAAGCGATCGAAGTAAATATACATGTTGCTAAATCACTGTTTGTGTAAGCTTAAAGAATGCCATCTAATTAGAAATATGATGAGGCAATAATAGAGATTGACTCTCCACGTTGTATATCACCCTGCACTCTGCCTAGAGATCGTGTCCTCTGTACACCAAGCTGAAGATATGTTGATGTCAGCTTACAGAAAACGGTCTAATTAGAAATTTGATGAAGTAATATCCCGTCATAGACTCATAGAACGGCAATCACGGATTATTTCTCCTCAATTCTTGCGATAATATTTACTTTAAGATTGAAGTATATCCAACTCTACAAACCCAAACGATCGGGTTCGGTATTAAATTAATTTTTAATCGTTCGTTAAATATTCGCCGATACCCTGGTTGTGGCAGACACCTTACTGCAAATGGAATTTAATTAAGTCTGGATCTCAGATTGTTACCAATCACTCTGGCACTTCTTGTAGGGTGTTGTGTTTATAAGAGATTAGCAGGAATTCTAAACAAAACGTTCCGCAATTTATCACGGCCTCATATTCATTACGGGATCGGGATACGAAATTTACCCATTCCTTTCTTGGTGATGTTGATAAGACTATTTGCTTTTTATCGCGAATTAAATCAATCTGGCAGATTTCTGCCTTGGGGCAGTTGCTAACTTAACTTCTTACGCTACTCCGCCATCACATAAGCACTGAATAATGAGTAATTAAACACGGAACAGGTGTTGATCGACGCAAAACCAAGATTGCTTCTATATCCAGTAGTCCGAGAACTCATATCAAAACATTTCAAGTATTTCAAATGGTGGACAGGAGCAATTTTTCTTTAGTTTTGAGAGCAAACCGTTCAATGTGTTGAATACATCAGCCTTTTTACTATTCTTACAACAGATTAGCAAAACCAAGTCCAACCTTTATTACAAAAAAGTGTCTAAATATTTGCGGTGTGAAAAAAATTGGTATCAGTGCGCACCACCATTGTTGTTATTTATCGATCATTAGGTATAATTGAGTCCGATATATTACACTATAGACTGAATTTGTTATATTTTACTGCAGAAAATAAATGAGCAAGAGCTCTTTCTATTACAATAATAATCAATATCATGGTAAACAGGTGGGTGTGAGTGTGAGCGTACGTTTGTTTTGTTGTAAATCTTTGTTCCTTGTATATAACTTTTAAAACTTTTAATGTTAATGCATGACGTGATGATTTGGTACTCATGGCGTGTCACTTGCCTGAAATGAGACACCCCCTCCCCGAACATCTGATCCTTGCTTTTCAGGGATCCATGAAAACCTTCTGTGAGTAAAACAGTGGCGTGACATCAGCGACTTTGGTCTTACAACCAGAACCACAATCCCCAAAACCAAATGTCTGATTCTTAACCCTACTCACTCCCTTCTTATAATCAGAGCGAGTCGGTGTAGTTCAGTGGGGTGAGCTGAACAATCCAGATCTCGTACATAGCGCGTGATATATCTGTCATTACTTCAGATGGTTTCTTTGAAAGGTATAATTTAAAACAGTGCTTCAGGCAGATATAAATACCACAACCATACAGTTTTGTAGCTTTAAATTTTGTATATTCAAAAAAAAAAAAAAAAAAAAAGAAAAAGAAAAAAAAAAGAAAAAAAAAAAAAAAGAAAGATAAAAAGGGGTAAAAGCAAGCAAACAGACAGGAGCTATGAGACTGCCACAAGGGCTCAAGAAAGTCCAGGGTGATTCCCTATAAGGGGGAAGGGGTCAGAGTGAAGGGGGGGGGGGGGGGCGAAACTCCTCGAAACCTCGGCGATTCAGTTTAGCATTCTGATATAAACAGAATTCCATACAAACAATGCGAACTGTAAAATTGTATACATAGAAATGCATGTAAATATTGATTATAACAGACCTACTTCCTACTAGTTTAATTTTGCGTATTTTTTTGCGTTTTTGTGTAAGGGGCGCTATATCACTATATATAGTGTGATATTGGCCGTAAGTAAAATTGACTAGAAACAAACATTTAAAAAGATAGACAACTCTTGCAAAAGTTCATATAGCTCTTTCATACACAGTGCGATGTGTGAAATGGTAGTATATTAGCAAGTAATAAAGCTTGAAGATATATCTAAAAACCTTGTAATTTGTAAGACCATAAGATTAGCGATCTATATAAGGCGTCTGTGTATAACAGCTTTATGAAGGGAGTTGTGTGGATTTCCTTCTCATCACTTGATGATACAGACAGATACTTCCGATGTGAATCTATACTCAGTTAGTACAACAACCCCCCAACCCCCCCTTCTCTCTCTCTCTCTCTCTCTCTCTCTCTCTCTCTCTCTCTTGAGAGTTGCATGCATCTATCTACGTATTAAGAACAAGCACGCATGCCATGATATGTTACATCAGGGAGTTCGTCAAACTTAGGGTAATTGCCTGAGTTTCGAGGTGGGCACTGTGCCTTAGACTTAAGTGTGACATAGCCTTCCTCCGACCTTTCACCTTAGTTCACCCCTCTATTAACTGCAAACTCTGGATTCCATTCTGGAATATATATAGAAATTAAACAATAGCTCTTAATTTGAGTTATTTTCCAAGTTCGGTACACACTTTAGTAATACAACAACAATAACAATGTAATCTGATTTATATGGTGACGTCTGTCTGTCGCAGAGAAATTTTCGACCTGTGTAAGGGACACTCCAAGAGCAGAGAGAGAAAGAGAGAGAGAGTTTTTAGATGCCAATATCTACCGCCACATGGGCGCCACACCTCCGCTTACCGTCACATACGGAAGACAGGACATTAGCTAGCCTCCATCCAGACTCTCGACCGAGGTCTCTCGGTCAGAGCAAAACTGCGACACCGATTGATGCTGCCGACTCGGTTAAGAGTAAAAACAAACTCTTAGTGATAATATTTATTATAAATAAAACAATTCAAAAATGCTTCAACTGCAAACTTCATTCGGACACACAATATTTCACTTTCGGGATGGACTCTCTACGAACTAAGCTAATGAGCCGACACACCACGCCACGTACATTGTAGTACTCACTCGCTTTTGTTAAAAATTTGAATTTCAAAGCAAGTTCATACTTACATATTTACAACCATCTACGGTTATTTCAAAGCCAGACGTCAAACGTGACAGGGAAAAAAGGTAAACGAAAAGATTGTGATACAAACACAACCCCCCCCCCCCCCCACGTTGAGAACGGACGACCTACCAAATGAGTTACTAGTTCAACATTTGACTCCACCGTTACATTTTTTTTTACTATCGTTCGTTTAAATGACTTCTGCTGCTATGTGTTGAAGATTGACAATCTAGGTTGTATTGATACAACCATATTAATTAAGGGGGAAAACAAGAAGAGAGAGAGAGAGAGAGAGAGAGAGAGAGAGAGAGAGAGAGAGAGAGAGATTATCACTGTGAAATAAATGTGCTTGTCATACTGTATAGTGTTACAATGTACGTATATCAGTGAACGTTAGATAGGAATCTATTTTATCGTCCTAGATATGTTTATGTAAATGCTATCAAAAGCAACAGATATGTTAAGATTTCTTTCGACCGACGAAATTTATTTTTCTTACAATGCGTTAAAGCGTAGCAGTATGACTTTGTAGAGACCATGCCTTTTGTTGACGAAGATTCGTACTGTAATAGGTATGCCATTTGTACTAATCGTGGATATAAAACTCACTGCACTAAGATTCGCACTTTAAATTTCAAATGTCCGTGAATCTCACAGTCATATCTATAACCACTTTTGGTTATTTAGGCAGACGGTATTTCGTTAAATGTGACAGGCGAAGGAAAAAGAGGGAACGGCCAAACTGTGATCAGAACTTTGTGCTTTGAGGTCGGCGGTCTACGAAAAAAAAAAAAAAAAAAAAAAAAAGAAAAAAAAAAAAAACGAAATGAGGTACATGGTCCATATACCCAGTCACCGGTAAATTTGTCCTTTTTTGTTAATTCTTTGATAAGGCTATACCAAGTAACAGGGCAATATGTACAAAATAATAATTAATTTAGTAACTTTACTTAAAAAAAAAGAAATAATATAAATACACAAATGGTAAATTATGAATAAATAGATTACTTGAGCACATATTCAATTAGAAATGCGACATAAGTCAATAATAAAATATTCTCTTAAAATATTTTTTTAAATAAATTGATAAAAAAAAACCAAAGCAAGCACACACAGACACATATAACAGTTGAATGAAAGAATGAATGAATGAATGAATGATGGAAATAATGAAGTGTATGAATTTTGTCTTTTTCAGTCTGAGGTGTTCCAATAAGTGAACTAACAATATCCCTTGAAGTTGTTGTAAGTAAATAACGGATATGACCAATTTTTATTTAATCAATGAACCTTTTTTTTTTTTTATCTTGAAATGCACTGACGCGTATGGCTTTCACTTGGCGTCCACCAAGTGAAAAAGTGTGAACCATGTACATGTGTTAATCAAGGGTACTCAACTCATTGCACTAAATGTTCATATAGTCCTCTCAGGGACCATCAAAGAGACACATTCTTTGTTAAAGTCAGGGGCGTAGCTGCCTATACGCCAGCACGCCATGGCGTGCACATCACGGCGACACACACAAAAAAAAAAAATAAATAAAAAATAAAAAAAAAAGTAAAATGTGACTCAAAGAAGTGTGAAATCAATTTGTGAAAACATTAATCTTCAACTTTCTCAAAATCAAAAAGACTTTAATGTTAAGAGGTAGATTTAAGTTCAGCTTTTATTGTGTTCGACATATATTCTTCAATATTAAACGTCATTTCTTATGACAAAAATAGTTTCAATGTTATCAAGATGTAGTCCAGAAAGCACGACTTTGCTTTGAATTTTACAAAATTTTCTCGAGGGAGACACTCGGACCCCCACTTGCACGAGAGGGTGATCCCCTCTTAGAGCTGCGCGCGCCTCGTGAGAAGCTTACTTTGCGTGCACATTGAATATTTCTCGCTCCGCCCCTGGAAGTGATATGATACATGATAATTGTTCAACAAAAAATCTATAGAGTGTTCCCATACAGTCCAACATGGCCGCTAATGCTAGTGGTGTGACATCACATGGGCAAACTCTATAATCGTAAAATATATAATATCTTGTTCATAACCGACAACAATTCCAGCGAAGGGGACGTTCTCATCCAAACCTCGTCTCCTGGATCCGCCCATGAATGCCACAATTTTCTACACAAGGCATCGTCCATGTATAAACATTTGTGTTGGTTGATTGGTGTTTTACGTCGCTATCAACACTATTGTCAGTCATATCGCGGCATGGAAATACAAGGTAGCCATCCTCGTAAAAACGTGAAGCCGACGTGGCTCAGTGGATAAGGTGCTCGGCACTCCGGTGATCTGTCTTTCGGATGAGATACTAAAAACCGAGGTCCCATGTCACGGTAGGCCTGGCACGTAAAAGATCCCTCACTGCTTCTGATGGGTCCGTTGCAAAGGTCTGAATTTCTATGCAATGCATGCGGCAGATGCCATTATAAATGTGAAATAATCTTGGAGTGACGTAAAACAATGTTCAATCAATCAATTAAACATAGTGGCGCAATCCGAGAATCGAACCCGGATCGTCAACACCGCAAGCCAGATGCTTAACCACCACGCCGAGTCTGCCCGTGTTTTGTGTTGGGAAGATACATATATAGATCTATGCATACCTTTGTATCATAGTAGTCCAGTCTTGGGAAGGTAATAAATTTATGAAAAAATAAAAAATCAAAACAAAAGAGAAAAAAACAGGGAAAAAACAAAACAAAAACAACCCCCCCCCCCAAAAAAAAACCCAACCCCCCCCTAAAACAAAACACCCCCCATAACAAAAAATAAATAAATAAATAAATAACAAAACAAAAATTTAAAAAAAAAAAACCACCCCCGCCAAAAATTAAAAAAAAACAAGACAAAAAAACCCCACAAACCACCAACAACCATTTTGGGATTTTGGGTGCCAAAAATCTGTAGCTGTACTCATTTTATTTGAGTGTTTTCAACCTAATCATCTATATATGCCTTGTAAATTTGTGGCGAAAAAAGATAGACCCACCCCGTCCCCCTTTAAACCTGCCACTGTACATTACTTTAAGTGAAACGAACACCGGTAAGTCGCTTGAACTACGAAAGATAACTCATAGTGATCATGAGATCGATGAAGTTGTCTCCGTTTTCTTTGTTTCTGGTTTTATGTCAATATCTTCTCTGACTGTATCTGCCTTATGCATTGATGACTGTGTCTGCCTTATGCATTGGTGACTGTATCTGCCTTATGCATTGGTGACTGTATCTGCCTTATGCATTGGCGACTGTACATATCTGCCTTATGCATCGGTGATTGTATATCTGCTGTATGCATTGGTGACTGTATCTGCCTTATGCATTGCAAAGAAATGTAGGCCTTTGCAACAAACCCATTCGAAGCCGCGAGAGACCTTTTACATGGCATGTCCACTGTGACAGTCACACACGGACCTCTGCTTTTACATGTCACGTTCACCGTGAGTCACATACGTACCTCTGCTTTTACATGTCACGTCCACAGTGACAGTCAGACACAGACCTCTGCTTTTACATGTCACGTCCACAGTGACAGTCAGACACAGGCCTCTGCTTTTACATGTCACGTCCATCGTGAAGTCACACTGGGACCTTTGCTTTTACATGTCACGTCCACCGTGACAGTCAGACACGGACCTGTGCTTATACATGTCACGTCCAACGTGACAGTTAGACACGGACCTGTGCTTTTACAAGTCACGTCCACCGTGACAGTCACACTTGGACCTCTTCTGTTACATGTCACGTCCACACTGACAGTCAGACACGGACCTCTGCTTTTACGAACTAATATCCACGTTTATGGACGAGGCACGAACTCATGTTCTTTCTGCCTTGCTCGCTTTGTACAAGATAGATCAGTACGTCATAGTAAGATCTGGTTCTAGTACCTGTCTTTGTACTGTAACATGAAGGAACCCTCTTTGTACATGATAAATCAGTACATCATAGATAGATCTGGTTCTAGTACCTGTCTTTGTACTGTAACATGAAGGAACCCGCTTTGTACAAGATAAATCAGTACGTCATAGTTAGATCTGGTTTTAGTACCTGTCTTTGTAATGTAACATGAAGGAACCTGCTTTGTACATGATAAATCAGTATATCATAGATAGATCTGGTTCTAGTACCTGTCTTTGTACTGTAACATGAAGGAACCTGCTTTGTACATGATAATTTAGTACATCATAGATAGATCTGGTTCTAGTACCTGTCTTTGTACTGTAACATGAAGGAACCTGCTTTGTACAAGATAAATCAGTACATCATAGATAGATCTGGTTCTAGTACCTGTCTTTGTACTGTAACATGAAGGAACCTGCTTTGTACAAGATAAATCAGTACATCATAGATAGATCTGGTTCTAGTACCTGTCTTTGTACTGTAACATGAAGGAACCTGCTTTGTACAAGATCAATCAGTACATTATAGATAGATCTGGTTCTAGTACCTGTCTTTGTACTGTAACATGAAGGAACCTGCTTTGTACATGATAAATCAGTACGTCATAGTTAGATCTGGTTCTAGTACCTGTCTTTGTACTGTAACATGAAGGAACCTGCTTTGTACAAGATAAATCAGTACATTATAGATAGATCTGGTTCTAGTACCTGTCTTTGTACTGTAACATGAAGGAACCCGCTTTGTACATGATAAATCAGTACATCATTGATAGATCTGGTTCTAGTACCTGTTTTTGTACTGTAACATGAAGGAACCCGCTTTGTACAAGATAAATCAGTACAGCATAGATAGATCTGGTTCTAGTACCTGTCTTTGTAATGTAACATGAAGGAACCCGCTTTGTACATGATAAATCAGTACATTATAGATAGATCTGGTTCTAGTACCTGTCTTTGTACTGTAACATGAAGGAACCTGCTTTGTACATGATAAATCAGTACATTATAGTTAGATCAGGGTAAACTGAGAATATACTTAAGTCAAAAAATTCATTTTAATTTATTCAATTCTCAAATGTTCAAATGAATTTTAATGCAGAATGGTTTACTTCTTTTTATCAGTAGAATAAAACTAAATCAAATCCAAATTCCAATTATTAATTTTTTGATGAACAGAAGAATATGAATTTTTGACTTAAGTATATTCTCATTTTATGGCGCCGGACCCTGGTTCTAGTTTTTGTTTTTGCACGGTAACGTGAAGGAACCCGCTTTGTACAAGATAAACCAATACATCATAGATAGATCTGGTTCTAATACCTGTCTTTGTACTGTAACATGAAGGAACCCGCCTTGTTCAAGATAAATCAGTACATTATAGTTAGATCTGTCTCTAGTGTTTGGTTTAAACATTATTTATTGAGGCAAATACAAGAAATATCGATTTACAGACTAACAAAATTTAGGATCAAGCAACAAGTATAGAATACTTATGGTAAGCTCTCTCCTCCTCTAGTGTTTGTTTTTGCACGGTAACACGAAGGAACCCGCTTTGTGCAAGATAAATCCAAGCATCATCCTTATATCTGGTTGTAGAACTTGTCTTTGTAACATATTTCTCTGATCGATACAGAGGATGGTGGAGTTGATATTCCATGAACGTTTCTATGGCACGTGCACAGTGATGACGTAATTGATGGGCGGAGCTAATTTTTGAAGCTTTGAAAATAAGGTGATGAGAATTAAACGAATCGTCAGCCTATAAATCAGATTTATTTTAGGATTGAAAATATTCAAGAAATGAAAAAAAGATTTGTAGATCTCAAAATATTTGCGAAAATACATAGTAATTGAAGTGTAATGAATAAATGCCCTACCGTTATTGTATATGGAAAATGTAGCCTCGAAGCTCATGGAATTTGTGCGTGACGTGGAATTTGCGCGTGACATGCTGGCTACATGAACACCAAAAATAGGACACTCATTTACTATAAATAACAGAAAGACATACAAACTACAAGTAGGATATTTGAACAGGGTAGTAATACAGTATCGATATGAATTTGGATTTAGGTTATGTTTACCATCAACAAGTCTATGTAGGGAAAAAAGATTGCTGAAAATAACCTCTCGAGTAATGACCGAATAAAACCAGTCTAAGAACTGACTGTGATTTCAGAGATGATTTGACCGTATATGTGTATGTGACGTTATTGTGACGAATGTCTATGGAGGTCTGAAGATTTACTGTTATCAATCGATTAACACAGGACTATCAATACACTAAATCACGTCAGAGGTTCGACTATAATATGTTTGATAATCGACTTATTATGACAGAGATAATCGCTAGTCTATAAAAGCATGTGTAGATTGACAAGGAGGCACTGATATCGTTAATACGAGGGGTGGTGCGGGTATTCCTGCCAGATAGAATGTCCGGAATTGTCGTCATCCACAGCTGTCGCCTGTCAGGCAGGAAATTGGATACGGAAGAGATGGGTACGTCCAGAATCTGGATATTATTACCGTTTCCTCCATACGGCCTCCAGTAAGGCAGTGTCCCTCCATTCGGATTGCTACAAAACAAAATACATTTACAAAATTACAGAGGGTCATTCCTCACTACGCCTAGTATTCACAACTAAAATTTTAGATAGCAATTATTTTGCTCTAACCGTGTTTTTCATACTCCGACGTGTATCCGAAACTCGTTTTAAAGACAGCCATCATTACAATACGATATCTTTTACTAAATAAAAGAATAAGAAAAAACGTACTATTCAAAAATTTGTGATAAAAGAGGATTAACTCAATAATCAATTATGAGACGCGTTTTGAAATCATCCTGACTCCCGCCAGTACAAAGAATGTATAGTCTTTATTATATTTATACTTAAAGGAGCATGGTCCGATTGAAGTCGGGAAAAGTATAAAAAATGTAAACGGGTTTCTTAAACGGCAATCGATTGCTAGTATATTATCTAAGATGTGTAAAACGTATTCTTACCAAAGTCGATGTCGTTAACGAGATATGCCCGTTTTAAATTTGCAACATAACTAGATCAACTTCTTGAATATTGATGAGATCGGTCAGAGGAAATCACGTGACAATGAAACTCGAGCTTTACCCGATTCTAACATTTGTTCACTTTTCTTTTTTGGCCTCTGGGTTTGTGTATAAGTATTTTGGACCTCAATTTTGCTTTTCTCGTGCTCGTATTTCTCCATGTGAACCATTTTCGTTGTTTCCTACAGTGAATATCCGCGCACGCGAATGATTATGGGCGGAGCGTCGCCTTATTTGGGGAATTGATACCAGCCGAATTTAATTCGACTCAATTACCTTTATTCTACGAAAACAGTGAGGGATTTTAGTTTTAAATTTTGCAATAAACACAAAGTTTATAATTTATACAATACAGGAAAAATAAGATATTGTCGTAATTTTTCCTTTTCATGCTAAAATTTTCCAGTCTCGGACTATGTTCCTTTAAGAAATAATTACTCCGCATACTTCTATTAGAAGCAATGTATCGACACATTATATCGTTGCATGAATATTTAGAATATATGGCTATATAAAATGTATTGTATTGAGATGAATTATCTGTTGTAAAAGTTGAAGCAACTAAAACAATTATTTTTTAAACTAACTATATACATGTACAAAGGACGATAATTCTGCACGCATTCTGATCGATTTTCTCGCTTCAGCTTTTCACTTGTCGTGTGCATTCCTGTGCGTACGTCAAATTAACTGAATATAAGCTTTTCCACAAGCTATTGTAGTACGTTACCATTAAAATCTCCGACAGCTTTCAACACCTCTTCTTTTCCATAGAATTAGAAAATATATATTTTTTCGACAACCCCCCCCCCTCCCAAACGTGCACGGCCTATAATTATATCTTTTTAACAGTATTTAATCATTGTCATGTCAAATTTATATTCATACATACAACTTTCATCATCATTGATTCTTGCAGATGCCACCTTACATCCCAGTATTTTTTATTTGAGCCGATATTTACACGTGAAAATGATAGAGGTGTTATGTTCAAATGTGTCTTCTGCATGACTTTTATTCTATTGTTAAATATCACAAATTCCGGTGAATGGAGTTATCGGTCTTTGACATTCCCTAGCGACCATTGTGAATGCTACTGTACGTTTCGCACAATATCACTTATCATTCCGCACTGTGTCACCTATCCTTCCGCACAATAGCACCTATCATTTCGCACAATATCATCTATTTTTTCGCACTATATCACCTAACATTTCGCACAATGTCACCTATTATTCCGCACTATATCATTTATTATTCCGCAGTGTATCACCTCACATTCCGCACTATATCACCTATCATTCCGCACTATATCACCTATCAGTCCGCATAATATGAAATATCACTTCGCATTACATCATCTTTCAATCCGCAAACCCGAAAGACAGAACAGCTGTGTGCCCACGACGGGAATCGAACGCGGGATCTTTCGGTCACAAGCCGAGCACCTCATCCACTGGGTCACAACGGCTTAGATTGACCTATGGCAACATATATTAAGTATATGCAATGGACCTATGACATCATGTGTTGACAAATGGGATGAACCTATGAAACCATATCTTGACATATGCGATGAACCTATGGAAGCAGTGAGAAATGTTGTAGGCTCAAATATGTACTGTTGCCTAGTGACAGATGCCGCGGTATTTACTGTCTTGATAAAAGGACGATGAGATAGACCATGAGGCTGACGACCAGTGGTTGTTAGAGAGGAAACCGAGAGCTATACCACCGGAAAGACCTGTCTACACTACCAAAGTAAACATCAAAGTACTTACAACACATATATAAGGTATCCAGCGCTTTGCGTCTGGGCAGGCTTGTCTCCAATACCAGAGCAAAAATCAAAATATTTAAAGTACAGATAACGGTATCCAGCGCTTTACCACAGGGCAGACTTGTTTCCAAAGTACTAAAAGTACAGATAGACGGTATCCAGGGCTATACCACTGTGCAGACTTGTCTCCAATAACAAAGTAAAAATGAACAATAATTTTCTCGTCCAGTATATGCACAGCAAGCAGACAAATACGGAGAGGAAAGATACCCACTAAATATCTGATAATACTGCAGTTACAGTGAGACCGGCTTAGAATGGTCAGTAGAAGTTACAATCAACAATCATTTAGATAGGGGAGATACCCCTTGTTTTACTTCATATTATCAAAAGTTCGTTCATGTGATTTCAAATGTACTAGACATGGAGACGCTCCTCTGAGCATCTTGTCATCTTCATTTACACCCGTTTGAACTATTTCTTGTTTGCTTTTCAATATGAAATTGAAAGCCCACCCCTCAACTTGTTTTGGAAGAAATCCGCGATCCGTGACTGCCACCACAAATGTAGTACAACCAAAGATTAAAACTGTAAACATAAAAAATGTATACAACTGTGTGAGCTGGAAATATAAAAATAAGAAATCGTTCATCAAATAACATATGTTTTACCTTGATTTAGCAAAGTTTGTCCAATAAAGCTGCATACTTCGACCTAAAGCGAAATCATCGATCGAATCAAATGGCACAAAAGACTCGTCGGGTGTCAAAAGGTACGGCAGATCCATTCCATGCACCGCCCTTTGCAACCACGGAAACGTCCAACCCGGATATAGAGTGTATTGAAGCGGATGCAATCGAGTCATGAAGTACACATAGGTCGACCCTGACCCTCCCCGGTGTAAATCACCGGTTAATAAGGAGGGGAATGTGAACATCATGTCAGATAAGAGATCCACTACTTGGTTGCTGCGAGCCTTTACAGATGACTTTTTTCTATACACTCGGCAAATTTCATCAGCGACTTGTGAGTTGTTTGAATAAAACATTTCTGAGTAAAATGGAGCCAGTGAATCACACATCACATCTGATGTAAAACCAGAGGACACCTGTTGTGACAATGCTGCCGGGAGGAAAAACGAAAGAGAAACTGAACCATCGCCGTCCATGGCCCCAACCATATAGTCCAAACTGCTAAAGAATTTATATACAGAAGACGATCTGTTTCTCAGAAGTATTGCTGGATCACCTAAAACAAATTCTCCATCAAGTGCGGGCATAAAAAGGCCCCCTTGAACTAAAACGTTAGCATCACGGGAACGAAGACACTGAACGGATTCCATTACAGTGCTTCTAGTACAGTTGTGAAACGCAATGTAACGATCCGCTGTCTTCTTTTGTAAGGTCTGGTTGGATGCAATAGTGTTTGCTGCGGCCACTCCACTTTGAGGAATTACTCTTTGAAACAAACCCTTATTTCCGGGATAAAGGGACTGAAAACTAACACTGCCACCACCAGCAGATTGACCAAAGATTGTCACGGAATCAGGGTTCCCACCATAAGACTCAATATTATCATGTACCCATTGAAATGCTAAACTCTGGTCCCACAATCCATAATTTCCTAGCGCTTCATTACTACCAGTGGCAAAAAGCCCCAGTGGACCAAGTCTGTATTGAATAGTTACCACTATGACGTCACCCTGTAAGGCCAAGGACGTTCCGTCATAGGTTCTTGCTTCACCTACTGCGAAACCTCCTCCATGAACCCACACCATGACTGACCTTTTACTTGAAGGTGAAACGTCATACGGGGCATAGATATTCAAGTGTAAGCAGTCCTCACTCATTGGGAACATATACGGACCAGATGTGATTTGAGTACAAGACGGTCCAAAAGCAGTAGCGTTCAGAGTCGAGGTCCATGGACCAAAGGGTTCTGGTTTCCTGAAACGGAGATTTCCTACTGGTCCTTTTGCGAATGGAATATTACGAAATGTGAAGATTTTTCCGGCTCCAGAAATAAATCTCTCCTCTCCGAGTACGCGGCCTAGTTTAGTGTTTATTGATACAAATTTGGTATAAAGGGTATCTAACCAAAATGTGTATCTAGGTAAGGAATATGCTGGTTTGGTTTCGATGTTCAGATCGAGTGTTTGGAATTTTCGTCGCTGGTCGTACTTGGGCCACAATGGTAAACCTGGTCCGTTTGGGTTTCTGTCAAAATAAGGAAAAAAAAATATAATTCAGGATAAGATTCATGTATATCATACATTTATATTGAATACAGTGGATAATATAATCAACTCAAGTAAAGCCAGGAAAGAGGTGAGAAATCTGGCTCAAAGGCATGATATAACCTATTTACGCGCCAAGATGGGGATAACAAATCGGATTCAACCATGCTTGTTGTCAACCCGTTCACGGGCTTTATTTTCCAATATTTTGTAAATAGTGTATTCAAATACACATTCATTCCAAAAAATTCTAGAATATCGAAGTTCGTCAAGATGTAAAAGTCTGTGACAATGAGTTCAAACCAAATAAAAACGCCAAATGAAGATTGGCATAAAAGCAGTGAATACTAGGAAATGTCCATATGAGAATATCAAAGAAGTGATATTTATTTATTTTTGGTTTTCATGAAGTCCAGAGGGTAAGTACCAGATCTAGCAAATCTAACCAAAGGAGAATATGAATAATGTCTTATTATTATTATTGTCACAAGTAAAGAAAGAAAGGACATTTACAAAGCAGATAAAAAATCTTTCACTTACCCAGTTTTGGCGAAATTTGTCCAATAGCTCAGAAACGTGTTTGACAGCTTCATGTCGTCTTTATTTGCATTATCATACACCTGCCATGTTGTCTGGTTGTACAGGTATATTGATTCCGTACCGTGTGTCGCCCTGGTCATCCACGAGAATGTCCAGTAAGGGAAAATATAGCTCTGAGCATCATTATGTCGAGTTATTTGATATACATATGTACCTTTGTCAGTTGAAGATCGTAGATAATGAAAATCAGCAGACATTAACGCAGGGTATGTAAAAATTGAATCTGATAAAAAGTCAACAATTGCGTTGTTCTGATCTTTGACGGAAGTGTGATTGGTGTACATGTCACATATTGTTGATTTAAGTTTCGTATCTATATTCAAATCACTCATTAACATTGGCAATAAATAATCGCATAAAAACTCACTCGTAATTTCTCCTTTTAACGAACTGTTATACTTAGAGAAGGCCTCTGGCGGTGCATATTCCGCTAACACATTACTGCCATCACCATTAGCAAAGCCAATCATGTAATCTAAAGACACGAAGAAACGAAACACGGGTGAATCCGGGTCCTGAAGGACATCTTCTGCATTACCTAAAATGAAATCTCCATCTACCACAGGGAATCCCTTCAGCCCCTGCAGTACCACGCCCTGTAGTACAGTTGACGGTAGGCTTCGCATGCAGTCCAGGGCCACGCTCTTGTTAGCATTTGAGCAGTTTAAAGATTTGAAAATTTTATCTGCTTCATTGATTAGTGTACTGGGAGCAGGTGCCCGTAGTAATGCTGATGTCGCTACTCCGCTCATAGGAATGACTCGCTTAAAAAGGCCAGCATTCCCCGGATATAAAGACTGAAAACTGACACTACCCCCGCCCGCCGACTCACCAAAAATGGTAACAGAATGCGGATTGCCACCATAGTCTGCGATATTATTATGGACCCATTGGAGGGCAAGATGTTGGTCCCATAGACCGTAATTCCCTGGCGATACAGCATCCCCTGTAGAGAAGAATCCAAACACTCCCAGTCTGTAGTTCAGTGTCACAACGATCACGTTACCATGGAGAGCCATATCCGATACGTCATATTCATTAGCGCTTCCTACCACGTATGATCCGCCATGAATCAGTATCATGACTGAACGCTGACCATTCCTATCTATTGGATGAGGGACATAGATATTTAAGTATAAGCAATCTTCACTGGTTCCCGTCGTGTCGTAAGGAGACATACACTTCGGTCCAAATTGTGTAGCGTCCAAGATCGACGACCAAGCACCGTATGGCTGAGGTTTTCTAAATCGTAGAGTCGCTAAAGGTGGTTTGGCATAAGGGATCTTCTTGAATGTATAAAAAGTTCCTTTACCTATTTTATCATTAACAGATCCTTTAAGTTCACCTAGTCTTGTCTGCCACATTATAAGACCAGGACTGTCATTCTCACCGGACATAATCTGTGGAACAGTTTCCATCCACAAACGTCGTCTGGATGGGAGGAAGTTGTATTCTGTAGTGATCGGTACATCTAAGATCTGGACAGGACTCCCATTCCCTGTGTATTGCGGCCAATGTGACAGCGATGGTGCGTTTGGATTGCTAAAAAGGAAATTAAGTAAATGATACGGAACAATGGTCAATAAGGCACATTCATTATACCAGGCAATATTACAGATGTAGGCTATAACGGACCCCTGGAAGTACCAGAGGTGGGAAGAGGTGCCATAAAGGAGTAAGCATCCCC
Source organism: Pteria penguin (assembly GCA_035048485.1). Classification (NCBI taxonomy): domain Eukaryota; kingdom Metazoa; phylum Mollusca; class Bivalvia; order Pterioida; family Pteriidae; genus Pteria; species Pteria penguin. The sequence continues at coordinate 853,631 of CM068584.1, forward strand.
TGCTGACCAGTCACACCCGCCGTGATGGCATAAGATTATATAAGCTAATGATTTCTGATAAACGCAGAGAAGGTACTTACAACGTAAAATTTGCAAAATGTAGATATCAACGTAATATTTGTATCCTTGTGATATAAACATTTAATTCAGTAATTTGCCTCGGTATCTGAGAGATCAGTAGTCAGAGGAAGCTCCGGAAAATTGATTGATTGACTGATTTTTGTTTTACGTCACACCACGAATATTTCACGTTTATGGTGACGGCATCTGCCTGATGCGGGGCATACAAATTTTGACCGTTGCAACGGACCCACCCGAAGCAGTGAGGGATCTTTAACGTGCCATGCATACCACGACACGGGGCCTCGGTTTTTACTGTCTCATCCGAAAGACAGAACACCGGCATGACCAGAGCGGGACTCGAACCCCGGCCTCCCGATCAGGAATCCGACGCGATATCACTAGGCCACGCCGGCTTAACTCTGGAAAAATCCGATGTTACATTACTGTGGCAGTCAAAAAACCGTTAAAATACGAAAAGCAGGTATTGCATTACTGTAGCATCCACAAAAACATAAAAAGAAAAGCAGGTGTTACATTATTCTGGCACGAACAATAATATACAATACGATTAGCAGGTGCTACATTTCTGTGGCAGTCTCAAAAACGTAAAATACAAGAAGCAGGTGCAACATTACAGTAGCAGTAACAACAATGTAAAGTACGAGAAGCAGCTGTGGGCCTGTGGCAGTCACGAAAGCGCAAAACACGTAATAGCAGGTGCCACATTGCTGTGGTAGTCACAAGAGCAAAGGCGATAAATACGTAAAATCAGGTGCTACATTTCGGCCGTAGTCACCACAACGTAAACTAGGAAAAGCCGGTGCTACATTACTCTAGTAGTCATGGCAACATAAAATATGAAAAGCATATGCTATATCACTGTGGTGGTTACAACAACGTATAATTCCAAAAGCCGGAGTTACATTTCTCTGGTAGTCACAACAATGTAAAATACGAAGGCAGAGGCTACGTTACGGCCGTAGTCACAATAAAATTAGATATTGTGAGCAGGTGCAGGTTACTGTGGGAGTCATAAAAAATAACATTGACATAAAACACAAAAAGCAGGTGCTACTTAACTGTAGCCGTAAAAAAACCCCTAAAATACCAAAAGCAGGTGCTACATTACAACAACAACAACCAAAATACGAAAAGCATGTGTAAGATTGCTGTGGTAGTCACAACAATGTAAAATACAAAATGCAGGTGTAACAACATAACTGTTGACATCATAACAACGTGAAATAGGAAAAGTAGGTACTGCATTACTATGGCGGTCACAATGACGTAAAAGACGAAAGACCGACGCTACTTTACTGTAGCAATAGTTAGAACGTAAATACAAATGTACAAAAAGCGGCCGTATTCACCACGACGTGATATGCTAGATTCTACTTTACTGTAGCAATAGTTAGAACGAAAATACAAATATACAAAAAGCGGCCGTATTCACCACGACGTGATATGCTAGATTCTACTTTACTGTGGCAGTCAAAACAACGTAAAATGCGTAAAGCTATATTACGAACGTAGTCATCACAACGTAAAATTGGAAAAGCCGGTGTTACATTACTATGGTGATCACGGCAATGTAAAACACGATAAGAAGGTACTACAATAGTGTGGCAGCCACAACAACGTATAATACAAATCACAGTCGCTAATTAGTGTGGCAATCACAACAACGTATAATACAAAACACAGGCGCTACATTAGTGCGGCAGCCACAACGACGTACAATACAAAACGCAGTCGCTACATTAGTGTGGCAGCCACAACGACGTCCATTTTGTGTTTGGGAGGAATAAACAATTCCTGCATTTTATGCCGCACTCAAAAACATACAAACAACACAAAATTATTAACACTCCACGCACGACAAAAAATGTCAACGTACATTTTACTATACATAGCCAAAATGCTACGACTGAAATAATTAAAATGATTTGAAATACCTGGTTTTAGCAAAATTTGTCCAATAAAGCTGCATGGTGCGACCCAGTGTGACGTCATCGAGGAATACAAGACTATCAGGCTCAAAGAGATATAGCAAATCTAAACCATGTGACGCCCTCTGCATCCAGGACAATGTCCAGCCTGAAAACAAGGTGTATTGAATGGGATGCCGGCGAGTCATGTAATACATGTAGGTCGATGTCGGGCGTCCAAGGTGTAAGTCTGCAGATAATAGCAAGGGGAAAGTGAATGTAAAGTCAGACATCATGTCTAAAATTCTGTTGCTTTGAGCTTGTAGAGATGACGTATCTCTATACATCCTACACATTTCAGCGGCGACTTGTGAATTGTTTAAATAGAAACTACTTGCAATGTAAGGAGCAATTCTGTTGCACAGCGCATCTGACGATAAACCGATTGACAAGTTCGCCTGTTGTGCCATGGCCGACAGAACGAAAAACTCGAGTACGACAGACCCGTCACCGTCCAGAGCGCCAGCCATATAGTCCAAGCTGCTAAAGAATTCATATACAGATGATGATTTATTTCTCAAAACTATATCTGGATCGCCTAGTATAAATTCCCCATCAATTGTTGGCATAAACCTCGCACCTTGCGCTACAGTTAAAGCATCTAGAGTTCTCAGGCACTCCACCGATTCCACCGCAGTAGCTCTACGACATTTGTGATAGGCAATGTATCCATCCCCGATTGCCTTGATTATATTTTGATTACGCACTATTCCCTCTGTCAATGCCACTCCACTCTGAGCAATTACCTTTTGAAATATTCCTTTATTTCCAGGGTATAATGCCTGTAAACTAACGCTCCCTCCCCCCGCTGACTCGCCAAAAATAGTTATGGAATTTGGATCCCCGCCATACGATGCAATATTGTCGTGAACCCACTTAATTGCTAAATTCTGATCCCATAGTGCATAGTTTCCGAGCGCTTCACTACCACCAGTAGAAAAAAATCCTAGAGGACCAAGTCTGTATTGAATAGTGACCACTACGACGTCGCCCTGTAAGGCCAAGGACGTTCCGTCATAGGTTCTTGCTTCGCCTATCGTGTATCCTCCTCCATGAACCCACACCATGACTGACCTTTTACTCGAAGGTGAAACGTCATACGGGGCATAGATATTCAAGTGTAAGCAGTCCTCACTCATCGGGTACATATACGGACCAAACGAGACCTGGGTACAGGACGGTCCAAAAGCAGTAGCGTTCAGAGTCGAGGTCCATGCACCAAAAGGTTGAGGCTTGCGGAATCTGAGATTTCCTACTGGACTAATTGCAAATGGAATTTTATGAAATGTGAAGATTTTTCCGGCACCAGAGACAAACCGTTGACGTCCAAGTATGCGGCCTAGCGTGGTGTCCATGGTAACAGAATTTGCATAAATGGTTTCTAGCCAGAACTGTTGTCTTGGTAATGATGCTACTGGTTTACTTTCTATTTGGAGATCTAGTATTTGTATCTGACGCAGGTGATCATACTTAGGCCATGTGGGTAGTCCAAGTCCATTTGGGTCCCTGTAACAAAGAAGATGAGTGAATACACATATACTTAATATATATCTAAATATAGATATGCACAGTGTTCAACAAGCCCGTAGAAACATTAAGAAGTCATACTGTTTGTCTTTGAGTTCGATTATTTTTACATGTCCGACATTTCCCCAATTAAAGGTGCGTTGTGATGATTCGGTTGAAAGCCAAGAACTAAATAAATCAGTGTTGTTTTATTTTAGTAAAATACAATATATGAATTTAGGATAATTGTGTGAGGAGGGAAAGAGGAAAAGAATTATGTTACCATAGAATAAACCTTCAGGGGTTTTTTTCATCATCATAATCAAAATATTCAGATAATAGGATCACCTGGCCAATGTCCGTCGCGAACTTGAAACATTACAACACACAAAACGGCACAGTGATCCAGTATAACAACATTAAATCACATTCGAGAACGATACAACAACAAAGCATAACAACACACAAGAACAACACAGTGATTGACCATAACAACAAACGATAAGGACACAGTGATCCACCATAACAACATTCGAGAACGATACAATAATAAAGCATAACAACACACAAGAACCACACAGTGATCCACCATAACAACACACAAGAACCACACGGTGATCCACCATAACAACATAACGGCCCACGAGAACTACGCGGTGATCCACAATAACAACATAACGACCCACGAGAACCACACGGTGATCCACCATAACAATATAACGACCCACGAGAACCACACAGTGATCCACAATAACAACATAACAACCCACGAGAAACACACAGTGATCCACCATAACAACCCACGAGAACCACACAGTGATCCACCATAACAACATAACAACCCATGAGAACCACACAGTGATGCAACATAACAAATTAACGACGCACGAGAACCACACAGTGATCCACCATAACAACATAACGACCCATGAGTGGCACAGAGTGATCCACAATAACAACATAATAACCCACGAGAACCACACAGAGATCCACCATAACAACATAACGACCCACGAGAACCACACAGTGATCCAACATAACAACATAACGACCAATGAGAACCACACAGTGATCCACCATAACAACATAACAACCCACGAGAACCACATGGTGATCCACAATAACAACATAACAACCCACGAGAACCACACAGTGATCCACCATAACAACATAACAACCCACAAGAACCACACAGTGATCCATCATAACAACATAACAACCCACGAGAAACACACGGTGATCTACCATAACAACATACAGGAACGAAATGGTGATCCATCGTAACAACACATGAGAACCACATGCCGATCTACCATAACAATACATGTGATCCACACGGTGATCCGCCAAAACGACACCCCAGAACCACATGGTGATCCACCATGACAACACATGGGAACCACATTGTGCCACATTATAACAACACTCGAGAACCACACTGTGCTACATCATAACAGCACATGGTAACCACACGGTGATTTATCATAATATTACATGAGAACTACACGGTGATCCATCATAACAACACACGAGAACTACACCGTGATCCATCATAACAACAAACTGAAGCGAGAGAGTAATCCACAATAACAATACAGAAGAACGATAAAATGATCCACCATGGCAAAACAAGAACGACACAGTGATCTACCATAACAATACACAAGAACGACAAAAGGGATCCACCATAACAATATACGAGAACCAAATGATGATCTACCATTACACAAAAACGATTCAGTGATCCACCGATCCACCATAACAATATACGAGAACCAAATGATGATCCACCATTACACAAGAACGATTCAGTGATCCACCATAACAATATACGAGAACCAAATGATGATCCACCATTACACAAGAACGATTCAGTGATCCACCGATCCACCATAACAATATACGAGAACCAAATGATGATCCACCATTACACAAGAACGATTTAGTGATCCACCATAACAATATACGTGAACCAAATGATGATCCGCCATTACACAAGAACGATTCAGTGATCCACCATAACAATATACGAGAACCAAATGATGATCCACCATTACACAAGAACAATTCAGTGATCCACCGATCCACCATAACAATATACGAGAACCAAATGATGATCCACCATTACACAAGAACGATTTAGTGATCCACCATAACAATATACGTGAACCAAATGATGATCCACCATTACACAAGAACGATTCAGTGATCCACCGATCCACCATAACAATATACGAGAACCAAATGATGATCCACCATTACACAAGAACGATTTAGTGATCCACCATAACAATATACGAGAACCAAATGATGATCCACCATTACACAAGAACGATTCAGTGATCCACCGATCCACCATAACAATATACGAGAACCAAATGATGATCCACCATTACACAAGAACGATTTAGTGATCCACCATAACAATATACGTGAACCAAATGATGATCCACCATTACACAAGAACGATTCAGTGATCCACCGATCCACCATAACAATATACGAGAACCAAATGATGATCCACCATTACACAAGAACGATTTAGTGATCCACCATAACAATATACGAGAACCAAATGATGATCCACCATTACACAAAAACGATTCAGTGATCCACCGATCCACCATAACAATATACGAGAACCAAATGATGATCCACCATTACACAAGAACGATTTAGTGATCCACCATAACAATATACGAGAACCAAATGATGATCCACCATTACACAAGAACGATTCAGTGATCCACCGATCCACCATAACAATATACGTGATCCAAATGATGATCCACCATTACACAAGAACGATTTAGTGATCCACCATAACAATATACGAGAACCAAATGATGATCCACTATTACACAAGAACGATTTAGTGATCCACCATAACAATATACGAGAACCAAATGATGATCCACCATTACACAAGAACGATTCAGTGATCCACCGATCCACCATAACAATATACGTGAACCAAATGATGATCCACCATTACACAAAAACGATTCAGTGATCCACCGATCCACCATAACAATATACGAGAACCAAATGATGATCCACCATTACACAAGAACGATTTAGTGATCCACCATAACAATATACGAGAACCAAATGATGATCCACCATTACACAAGAACGATTCAGTGATCCACCATAACAATATACGAGAACCAAATGATGATCCACCATTACACAAAAACGATTCAGTGATCCACCATAACAACAAACTGAAGAGACATATTAATCCACAGTAACAAACACACGAGAACGATTCTGTGATCCACCATAACAACAAACTGAAGAGACAGATTAATCCACAGTAACAAACACACGAGAACGGCAAAGTGATACACCATGACAAGACAAGAACGACAAAGTGATCCACCGTAAAAAGACAAGAACGATGTAGTGATCCAACATAACAACACTCAAGAACGACACAGTGATCCAACATAAAGACACAGCGTCTCTGCATGCATAAAAAATCAAAGGTGATAAATTATAGTATGCATTATCAAAAACCCTTTTTTCATATCAATTTCGTGTTCCATTCAATACCGTAAGTATTATGTGTTGCCGCTCAAAGTCGCTTCATTCTTTTGTTGCGTAGTTAGCGACGCATTAACGTTATAATTAAATTCTGGAAAAACGTCGTTTGTCGGCTACTAAAGCATCTTATACCATATAAAACATGACATTTGTGTATTGGTGACAGATATGGCTCCAGAATAAGTAACGATACAGAATGTAGTAAATGTAGTAAATGTAGTAAAAACCATGGCAAAATATCGACTGGTTGGTGTACCATATCTATAAATAGAATTTGTATTTGAAAAATATTTACCCTGTTTTGGCAAAATTAGTCCAGTATTCAATCAGTGTTTCAGCAAACTGAAAATCAGCTGTTTGGTTGGGGAAAGCTGTAAGAGATGACTGATGGAAGAGATAGATTTCATCCATTGCATGTGATGCTCCCCTCATCCATGGGAACGTCCAGTAAGGCAACATCTGGTACTGCGCGGGATTCTGACGAGTCATCTGGAAGGCATATGTCCCCTTCTTCGTCGTACTCCTCAGGTAATGGAAGTCCGCCGTGAGCAGGCCTGGAAAGGTGAAGCTTATATCCGTGAAGAAGTCGACGATGGCGTTGTTCTGATCGCTTGCTGACGTGTGGTTTGTATACATCTGGCATATGGTAGATTTCAGCTCCGGGTTCCATCTGAAGACATCCGTCATTCTGGGCACTAAATCGTCACATAGATACTCCTTGGTCATCGATCCCGTAAGGGAACTGTTATATTTAGTAAGACCATCCGGCAATGCAAATGCCACCAGAGCGATACCCCCATCCGCGTCTAAGGACCCAACCATGTAATCCAACGAACTAAAGAAGCGGAATATGTCAGAGCTTTTGTCCTGCAAGATGTCCTCTGCGTGACCTTTAACAATTTCACCGTCAATACCCGGGGAGGTCAGAGATTCACCCATCGTCACGAAGTGTAGAGCAGACGACGGCAGTCGACGCATACAATCCACTGAATCTTGGGAATTTGAATATGAACAGTTGACCGCATCAAAGACCTTCCGGATGTCGGCAGGGATGTTGTCGGAGCTTGTCGCACGCAGTATAGCAGAGGCGGCTACCCCACTCTGCGATATAACTCGCTGGAAAAGTCCAGTATTCCCCGGATATAAAGATTGGAAACTTACACTGCCCCCGCCTGCTGATTCCCCAAATATGGTTACCGAATAAGGATCACCTCCGTAGTCTGCGATGTTGTCGTGGACCCACTGAAAGGCCAGATGCTGGTCCCATAACCCATAATTCCCCCGTGATACGTAATCTCCGGTAGTGAAGAAACCCAGACCTCCCAATCTGTAATTGATGGTTACAACTATGACGTCACCCTTAAGCACGATGTCTGAGGCATCATACGTCACAGCACTTCCGCCGACGTACGCACCGCCGTGTACCCATATCATGACTGAACGTCTGGTCGCGGCATACATTGAGTGCGGAATAAAGATATTCAGCTGCAAACAATCTTCACTCACGCCTGATGTCTCAAATGGCGTCAGACACTTCGGTCCGAATGTGGTGGCGTTCAATGTAGACGCCCAGGCGCCGTATGGCTGCGGCTTTCTGAATCGTAGATTTCCCACGGGCGCTTTTGCGTATGGTATCTTTTTGAAAGTATAAACTGTACCTTTTCCTGTGATGTTTTTTACAGCGCCTTCCACCGTACCTAGCCTTGTTGGCCATGAAAAACCAACAACTCCTTGTTTTATCAAAATGTTGTAAGCTAAAAGCAAGAACCAGAAACCGCTCTGCATCTTCCGGGTATACCTGTAATATACAAATTTGTACAAAGATATTAATAATACTAAAGAGATGGAAAGAGTCCCTATCATATATTTCGGTTAACATCAACAAATTTGAATTTAAAAACGAAAGCAGCAAACTGAGGAGATTAAAAGAGTTATAACCTCCTCCAAATGCCATCCACTCTTCCCCTCCCGCCCCCTCTCTCTTTCCTTCCCTCCAACCCTCTTCTTCATGTATTTATTTCTTGCTAGTTGTCTCGTGTCACTTAAGGATTTTTCACCTACAAATTATTTCAATAAAATGACTTGTCTGCCCCTGATAAGAACTCTCACACTCTCTGTATATCACAGTGAGGTATATAAAGGTGACACCTACTTCACTGACCATATCTTACCATGGTCAATTGACCATACATATAGGGTGAGTTATCTGCCCCTGATAAGAACTCTCACACTCTCTGTATATCACAGTGAGGTATATAAAGGTGACACCTACTTCACTGACCATTTCTCACCATGGTCAATTGACCATACAAAGAAGGAAAATAAGCTGAGCTGTAAATAGACATAGTACAACGTTTATGACACTCTTTTCCACTTCCGCAGACAACCTTAATAAGCAAGAGGAGATAACTCATTATGGTCTACGTGATGATATGAATTGTTAGCGCAGATTGTTGTTTCCACACCTCTGGTACATAAAGGACAGGTACAAGGTAAGACGGATCGACCATGTAATGATATACGATATAATTGTTTTGCTGTCCGGTTAAAATTATATTAAACTACAAAACTTTATGAAACTAATAAAGGCTTTCAATTTGCTCACTGGTATGTCTGTCTGTCTGCTGTCTGTCTGTCTGTCTGTCTGTCTGTCTGTCTGTCTGTATGTATGTATGTATGTATGTATGTATGTATGTATGTATGTATGTATGTATGTATGTATGTACATGTATGTATGTATGTATGTATGTGTATGTATGTATGTATGTATGTGTGTGTGTGTGTACGTACGTACGTATGTATGCACGCATGCATGTAAATATGTATGTATGTATGTATGTATGTATTGATGGATGGATGATACGTGCGTAGGTAGGTAGGCAGGTAGAGAGGGAGGTACATGTGTACGTGTAGAGGAAGACTCATCAGGTAAACATCAAATCCTTTATAGGTCAAATATATAATTTTGTTGAATACTAATTCCGACATAATCCAAAAAAGATAGAATCCTGTAACTTAACAGACAATAATAAGTTACTCCGACGAAACTATCTTTAAATTAAAATAATGTCAATAAATGATAATGATAAAATAAAATAAAGATATCGCTTGCTACCTCATTGGAATGACTTCCACTTAAATACTTTGATGGGAATATTGAAATAAATTTTTGTTTAATAGGCATTATCTTGTTGAAATCTTATCATGTGTTGGGTATATATCTCAGATTACATAAGAAGTAAAATGTTGGGTTATGTCCCCTTACGTAACTCTTCTGCTTTATAAATGTAACACGGAGCATCGTAGAAGGTATGGGATTCTCTCGGTCAGAAAAGAACGATAATTGGCAATACATGTAAATAAAACATATTCTGAACTTACATGTAAGTACAACTAAATAAGTTTACAAAAAAAACGGTAACCAGACTGGCGAGGTCGTGAATCAATTTATGTAGGATTGATTTTTGTTGAAGAAAATCCTGACAGCATTATTTTAATGACATTCCTTTCCTGAGTACATTAGTTGTTATGGCTTCATACTTAAACAAATATCAATGTATTACAAAACAAGGTGGACAATACGTTCTTTAAAAGGACCAGAAGGGGTTAACATAGACCATACTCATGCTTACCTGACACTATTCTAGGTCTTTTTATTTGCTGTATACATACTTACTTAAATATTAGTTCTGTATGTTCATTTTATACGGTTCCTTACCAGTAGTTGATACTTCTTTAAATGCTTTAAAATAGACCACACCCTGATTTTCCAACGTTATTCCCTTATTCAGCTTACATAGCTATCCATACTGACATCGTTACACATACCTGTTCACTTCTATACGACTGCCTTTGTATCTATACCTACCCCTCATCGTCACATGTACCCGGTTCACATCTATATGACTGCCTTTGTATCTATACCTACCTTCATCGTCACATGTACCCGATTCACATCTATATGACTGCCTTTGTATCTATACCTACCCCTCATCGTCACATGTACCCGGTTCACATCTATATGACTGTCTTTGTATCTATACCTACCCTCATCGTCACATGTACCCGGTTCACATCTATATGACTGCCTTTGTATCTATACCTACCTCTCATCGTCACATGTACCCGGTTCACATCTATATGACTGTCTTTGTATCTATACCTACCCTCATCGTCACATGTACCCGGTTCACATTTATATGACTGTCTTTGTATCTATACCTACCTCTCATCGTCACATGTACCCGGTTCACATCTATATGACTGCCTTTGTATCTATACGTACCCCTCATCGTCACATGTACCCGGTTCACATCTTTATGACTGCCTTTGTATCTATACCTACCCCTCATCGTCACATGTACCCGGTTCACATCTTTATGACTGCCTTTGTATCTATACCTACCCCTCATCGTCACATTTACCCGGTTCGCATCTATATGACTGCCTTTGTATCTATACCTACCCCTCATCGTCACATATACCCGGTTCACATCTTTATGACTGCCTTTGTATCTATACCTACCCCTCATCGTCACATGTACTCGGTTCACATCTATATGACTGCCGTTGTATCTATAACTACCCCTCATCGTCACATGTACCTGCATCACATCTATATGACTGCCTTTGTATATATAACTACCCCTCATAGTAACATTTACCCGGTTCACATCTATATGACTGCCTTTGTATCTATAACTACCCCTCATCGTCACATGTACTCGGTTCACATCTATATGACTGCCTTTGTATCTATACCTACCCCTCATCGTCACAAGTACCTGGTTCACATCTATATGACTGCCTTTGTATCTATACGTACCCCTCATCGTCACATGTACCCGGTTCACATCTTTATGACTGCCTTTGTATCTATACCTACCCCTCATCGTCACATGTACCCGGTTCACATCTATATGACTGCCTTTGTATCTATACCTACCTTCATCGTCACATGTACCCGATTCACATCTATATGACTGCCTTTGTATCTATAACTACCCCTCATCGTCACATTTACCCGGTTCACATCTATATGATTGCCTTTGTATCTATAACTACCCCTCGTCGTCACATATACACGGTTCACATCTTTATGACTGCCTTTGTATCTATACCTACCCCTCATCGTCACACGTACCTGGTTCACATCTATATGACTGCCTTTGTATCTATACCTACCCCTCATCGTCACACGTACCTGGTTCACATCTATATGACTGCCTTTGTATCTATACCTACCCCTCATCGTCACATGTACCTGGTTCACATCTATATGACTGCCTTTGTATCTATATCTACCCCTCATCGTCACATGTACCTGGTTCACATCTATATGACTGCATTTGTATCTATAACTACCCCTCATTGTCACATTTACCCGGTTCACACCTGCATAGCTGTCTTGTATCTACCTATGCCCATTATTGTCCCATTTATCAGACCTACATACCGACTTCGAGGGATTTTTTAGCAAACCATATAATCAATCCATGTACGTACTTTAATTTTACATACTAAGGGACGTGATTTTATAACGTTTTAGTCAGCATGTTCTCTGAGAATACAAAACTCCCAACTCTTATGTTATGTCTTACTGTCTCTATAGAAATGTCTTCAATGATATCTGCGAGGAGAGAGAGAAAGAGAGAGAGAGACTTACCCCATTTCAGTCCTTCGTGCATGCAAAATATACCACACTGGTTCAAAATGTAGATCAAATCTATTTTGCAAGATCAACAGTAATAGAAGGTATTTCCCAAGTGTCTGACTTGACCAGATTTAAATACACACCGACACCTTATTCGGTATTGTTCCCTAAATGGACAAATGTAATGCTATTTTTTCAAACTTTCACAGTTGAGTAGCGATGATAAGTAAAGGTGGATTTCTATATATAATAACAAGTATTATTGTTTGTCCACGGGATAGACCCATGGTGTGGTCAGTATATCGCCAGTGTTAGAGCTAACTGTGTTTAAATACACAGAAGCAACATATAAGGCGAAGATCTCTACCTTATGTAGACTGCAAGTCATGTTACAATTTATGCTAACATCGCATTGTGGTGTGGTTCATTCGGATACTCTTTGTTATATGCTTGATATGGTGGTGGCACTTCTTTGATATGATGGCGGCTTATGATATGCTTTACATGGTGGCGGCACTTCTTTGTTATGATGGTGGCTGATGATATGCTTTACATGGTGGCGGCACTTCTTTGTTATGATGGCGGCTGATGATATGCTTTACATGGTGGTGGAACTTCTTTGTTATGAAAGCCGGTGTGGCCTAGTGGATAAGGTGCTCGGTTCGTGATCGAGAGGTCCCGGGTTCGACTCCCGCCCTGGGTGCACCGGTGTTCTGTCTTTCGGATGAGACAGTAAAAACCGAGGTCCCGTGTCACGGTAGGCGTGGCACGTAAAAGATCCCTCATTGCTTCGGGTGGGTTCGTTGCAAAGGTCTAAATTTGTATGCAATGCATCAGGCAGATGCCGTCACCATATACGTGAAATAATCGTGGAGTGACGTAAAACAATAATCAAACAAACAAACAAACAATCTTTGTTATGATGGCCGCTGATGTTATGCTTTACATGGTGGTACCACGTCTTTTACATCTACAGGTCCTAGACATGTGGCCCTCTGTGTATGCATCGTACAGTGTCCGTGGCAAAATATTTACGTCAATTTTGAATAATAGACTTTATGAGTGGAGTTCAAAGTATTCTGTGTTGACTGACGCTCAGTTTGGTTTTAGGAAAGGGTTTGGTACAGTAGATGCTATATATGCATTGCATGGCATTGTAAATGAATTTCTTTCTAAACTTAAACGTCTTTATTGTTGTTTCATTGATTATCAAAAAGCTTTTGATAACATTAGCAGAGCAAAACTGTGGTTAAAACTCCAACAACAAAATATCCAAGGTAAAATGTTACGTATTATTAAAGCATTATATTGTAATGTAAAGACATGTGTCAGATTTAATGAACAATTTTCCGAGTTTTTTGATAAAACGCTCGGCCTTTTTCAGGGCGAGCCCCTTTCGCCTATTCTATATTCTTTATATGTAAATGATATGGAAATGGAATTAATGAAATCGTGTGATTCGTTATTATTTCGGGATTTATCACTTTTACTCTTGATGTATGCAGATGATACTGTTATTTTTTCTGATTCTGTACAAGGTCTTCAAAATATGTTAAATAGCTTAGCAAAGTATTGTGATGATTGGAAACTGCAAGTCAATATAAATAAAACAAATATTGTTGTTTTTAGAAATGGTGGAAATTTAAAGGAAAATGAGCATTGGTTTTATAAAAATGTAGATATAAAAATTGTCGATTCATTTGTTTATTTAGGCATTGTGTTTGCACAAAATGGTAAATTCACTGCAACTCAAAAGCAATTAGCTACACAGGGAAGAAAGGCATTATTTTCTTTACAAAACTACTTTACGCAATATCACTTTAATGTATCTACAACATTGTCAATATTTGATACATATATTTCTAGTATTTTAAATTATGCATGTGAAATTTGGGGATTTCATTCTTGTAAAGACGTAGACAAAATTCATACAGATTTTTGTAAAAGAATTCTTTATGCACCAAAAAGAACATCAAATATTGCTGTCTATACTGAACTTGGAATTATCCTTTGTACATTACTAGAAGAGTGCGTGCTTTAAAATATTGGTTGGAATGACTAGAAACTGACAATTGTATTTTATCAAATATATATTAACAACAATGTCATTTATGTATTAATAATCCCACAAAGCGAGTTAACTGGGCTAGTCATATTATGCATGAACTACTTTCATCTGGTTTTGGAGATGTATGGTTATCACAAAAAGTTATTAATAAAGATTGATTTATTCAAGAATATATTCGAAGAGTTCAAGACATTTATATTCAAGGAACACATGCTACTCTTAATTCTTCTAATAATATTTTTGTATAAACATATTGTTAATATTTCGGATATGCAATTTTACTTGAAAAAATCACTGCCGGTAAATTATCAAAAATTATTAACAAAATATAGATTATCTCTTCATGATCTTGAAACAGAAACTGGCAGGCATAGAAACATCGAAAGGTCACAGCGAAAATGTTCTCTCTGCAATATAAACGATTTGGAAGACGAATTACATTTCATTTTAAAGTGTCCCGTTTATATTGATATTAGAAAATTATATATAAAACCATATTATTTTAAATATCCATCTATGCTGAAATTAGTTCAACTTTTTACAAATGAAAATTACACACAAATTATTAAATTATGTAAATATTTAAAATCTGCTGAAATTTTGAGAAAGTCACTATTATAAAAATCTCTTTTACAGTACCCGGATTCATTTGACTTACATTTATTTATGTATTAATTGTTTTGTATATTCATTGATAATGTTACCTTTTTCCAATGTTTACCTTAATTTTATCTCAATTATACATATTATTTATATACTTATATTTTGTTTAATAATTACTTATATGTCTATGTTGTACCTATAGGCCAGATAGGCTTTTGGATCTTTAATAACAATAAACTATAACAGAAGTCGGCATCGTGAATGAAGTACCAAGCTATGATATCTACAGGTGCTAGACATGTGGTCTTCAATGTATGATAGTTTATTGGTCAATAGCAATACAGCTTATAGACATTACAATACATGTAATAATACAACTTAAAATCTATGATACATCATCAGAAAAAAGACAGTATGTTAATCATACATATATTAACATATATAATTCCAAACAACGTCTTAATCATAGATACACAAATAATTCTATACTATTTGTTTTTTTTATATCAAAAGCATACTTGATATATTTACCGAGCGAACAGAGTTCTTTTACATTTTGCGTTGAAAGTAATTGTATTAGTTTATAGACAGAGGGTCTTATAAAGTAATATTTTTTTATATATTTTTCCATGAATCAATATAAAAAGGACATTTCAAAAGAAAGTGGAACTCGTCTTCTATATCTACTTTACACAAAGGACACAATCGTCTATCTACAGGAACTTTCTTCTATCGGCCTGTTTCTATCATAAGACAATTGGAAGGAAACCCTTAATTTACAAATAAGGGGGTTTTTTTTGTATAATGGTGGAATTCGTTTGAGGAGATAACTCTGTAATGTAAAGTTATCTATCATAAATTTGTAAATATAACATTTCGGCGAATCATTAATATCAGAAAAAATGAACTGCTTGTATATATCAATTGAACGTTCTTTGGCTATGCCTGAAATATATTCTGGTCCTTCAACATATTCGTCAACCATAAATCCATTAAGCCAATACATGTACTTGACAATAAATTTTTCACTTCACAAACCCAATTTTTAGAATTATCGTTTGTTACACATTCATCAAACATAAACTCATTACATGCTTTCAAAATGCAATTATTTGTCTTTAGTAGTTTTCAGCAGTACTCTGGATACGAGTTTTAAGAATACATATCAACGGTAATCTTCCCAGTTCACAGTAAACACCATTATTTGGGGTCGATCTCTTTACCCCAATCATATTCTTACAAAATCGGTTTGTACTTTTTCAATGTCTGGAGCGGCATGAAAACCCCACACCTCACACCCATAGCACGCTATACTACTGACACAGATGTCAAAAAGAGATAACATAGTGACAAAATTTAGCTGCATACTGAAACATTTCTTTTTCAAAGCAAAAACTGATTTTTTACACTGAAGTGCTAATTGTTCATGAGTTGCAGAAAATTTACCGTTGTAATTAAGGAAAAGGCGAAGATAACAAAACTTGTCAACTATTTCAATTTCCTCATTCATATAAAGCCATTCTTCTTCAGTTTTTCTATTACCACCATTCCTAAATATTATAATTTTTGTTTTATTAACATTTACTCCTAAAGACGATTTATCTGTTCACATTTCTAGTGCATTCAATATTACCCGAAAATCTGAAACCGATTGCGCCAATAATACCATATCATCTGCGTACATTAATAAAAAGAGAGATAACTCTTGCAGCTCATTGTGAGGCATATTATTACTCAAAATTATTAACATACAAGGAGTACAAAAGTGGCAAAGGTCTCTCCCCTTGAAACACTCCAAGGTTGTTTACAAAGAACTCTGAAACCTTACCATTCAGTAATACACTAGATTTACATTCTGGTACAGTGACTGAGTGTCTATCCCCAATTGGGCATCTGTTAATATACCATTATCATCCGCCCATGGCATTAAACGTTTGTTGATAATTGAGGTAAATAGTTTGGCCATACAGCTTATAAAACTGATTCCTATATGATTACCTGGATCAGTAGTATTACCTGTCTTATAATTAGGAACTGTAAGAGCATCACCCAATTTTTATGGAAAATAACCAATGTTATACATAGCATTGAAAATTGTACATAAAAAGGCAATACAATATCACGAAATTCAACAAAATATTCGTTAATTATACCATCCAGGCCATTACTTTTGCCAGTTCTTAAACATTTTATTGCATCAATGATTTCATTTTCCATGATAGTGACCTCTAACTCCTCAAAAATAGCATCATCATGTATATCACACTAAGTATTATCAAACCTTATTTCTCCAGCAAGTAATTCAAAGTGTTCATGTAAACCTTTCATAGTAGCATCAACATTGTTCTTTTTCCGTACAAACTTTGTGTAAAATAATTTGGGATTCGATTTTCTAATATTTTCAAGCATATTACCTTCTTCAAATAGATAGAATGTTTTGGCCTTTATTTCCCTCACTTTAATTTGTACTGTTTTATACAGCTTCAATTTTTCCATGATTTTCAGTAGTTTTGTTTCTATTAAAGTCATAGAATGCTTTTCTATAAAGTAAATATAAACGTTTGCATTTATTATTAGATTCCCGCTCTGCTCATGCCGGTGTCCTGTCTTTCGGATGAGACAGTAAAAACCGAGGCCCCGTGTCGTGGTATGAATGGCACGTTAAAGATCCCTCACTGTTTCGGGTCGGTCCGTTGCAAAGGTCAGGCAGATGCCGTCACCATATACGTGAAATATTCGTGGTGTGACGTTCAACAAAAATCAATCAATCAATCATTCATTATTAAACCATGATCATACTTATGATCTAAATTAACATTACTCTTTGCTTTAAAGTATTTACGCTTCGGTGATTCATGAAAGTCATTTACGTACAGTGTCCGTACAAAAGTCGGCCTCGTGATTGAAGTACAAATCTATG
The DNA here is from genome assembly GCA_035048485.1 of Pteria penguin. NCBI lineage: Eukaryota > Metazoa > Mollusca > Bivalvia > Pterioida > Pteriidae > Pteria > Pteria penguin. Next base: position 871,981 of record CM068584.1, read on the forward strand.
ACATCTACAGGTGCTAGACATGTGGCCTTCAGTGTATGCATCGTACAGTGTCCGTACAGAAGTCGGCCTCGTGATTGAAGTACAAATCTGTGACATATACAGGTGCTAGACATATGGCCTTCAATGTATGTATCGTACAGTCTTTGTAAAGAAGTCGGCCTCGTGATTGAAGTACCATTCCATGATATCTACAAGTGCTAGGCCTGTGCTCTTCAGTGTATGTATCGTACAGTGTCCGTACAGACGTCGGCCCCGTGATTGAAGTACCATTCTATGACATCTACAAGTGCTAGGCCTGTGCTCTTCAGTGTATATATCGTACAGTGTCCTTGCAGAAGTCGGCTTCGTGATTGAAGTACCATTCTATGACATCTATAGGTGCTAGGCCTGTGCTCTTCAGTGTATGTATCGTACAGTGTCCGTACAGAAGTCGGCATGTACAAGTGCTAGGCCTGTGCTCTTCAGTGTATGTATCGTACAGTGTCCTTGCAGGAGTCGGCTTCGTGATTGAAGTACCATTCTATGACATCTACGGTTGCTAGGCCTGTGCTCTTCAGTGTATGTATCATACAGTGTCCGTATAGAAGTCGGCATGTACAAGTGCTAGGCCTGTGCTCTTCAGTGTATGTATCGTACAGTGTCCTTGCAGGATTCGGCTTCGTGATTGAAGTACCATTCTATGACATATATAGGTGCTAGGCCTGTGCTCTTCAGTGTATGTATCGTACAGTGTCGGTACAGACGTCGGCCTCGTGACTGAAGTACCATTCTATGACATCTACGGTTGCTAGGCCTGTGCTCTTCAGTGTGTGTATCGTACAGTGTCCTTGCAGACGTCGGCCTCGTGATTGAATACTATTCTATGACATCTATAAGTGCTAGGCCTGTGCTCTTCAGTGTATGTATCATACAGTGTCCTAGCAGGAGTCGGTCTTGTGATTGAAGTACCATTCTATGACATCTACGGTTGCTAGGCCTGTGCTCTTCAGTGTATGTATCGTGCAGTGTCCTTGCAGGAGTCGATCTCGTGATTGAAGTACCATTCTATGACATCTACACATGCTAGGCCTGTGCTCTTCAGTGTATGTGTTGTATAGTGTCCGTAGAGAAGTCGGCCTCAAGATTGACGTACCATTCTATAACATCTATAGGTGTTAAGCCTATGGCCTTCAGTGTATGTATCGTACAGTGTCCGTACAGACGTCGGCCTCGTGATTGAAGTACCATTCTATGACATCTACAAGTGCTAGGCCTGTGCTCTTCAGTGTATATATCGTACAGTGTCCGTACAGACGTCGGCCTCGTGATTGAATACTATTCCATGACATCAATAGGTGCCAGGCCTGTGCTCTTCAGTGTATGTATCGTACAGTGTCCGTACAGACGTCGGCCTCGTGATTGAAGTACCATTCTATGATATCTACAAGTGCTAGGCCTGTGTTCTGCAGTGTATGTATCGTACAGTGTCCGTACAGACGTCGGCCTCGTGATTGAAGTACCATTCTATGACATCTACGGGTGCTAGGCCTGTGCTCTTCAGTGTATGTATCGTACAGTGTCCGTAAAGACGTCGGCCTCGTGATTGAAGTACCATTCTATGACATCTACGGGTGCTAGGCCTGTGCTCTTCAGTGTATGTATCGTACAGTGTCCGTACAGACGTCGGCCTCGTGATTGAAGTACCATTCTATGACATCTACGGGTGCTAGGCCTGTGCTCTTCAGTGTATGTATCGTACAGTGTCCGTACAGAGAACGGCATGTACAAGTGCTAGGCCTGTGCTCTTCAGTGTATGTATCGTACAGTGTCCTTGCAGGAGTCGGCTTCGTGATTGAAGTACCATTCTATGACATCTACAGGTGCTAGGCCTGTGCTCTTCAGTGTATGTATCATACAGTGTCCGTACAGAAGTCGGCATGTACAAGTGCTAGGCCTGTGCTCTTCAGTGTATGTATCGTACAGTGTCCTTGCAGGATTCGGCTTCGTGATTGAAGTACCATTCTATGACATATATAGGTGCTAGGCCTGTGCTCTTCAGTGTATGTATCGTACAGTGTCGGTACAGACGTCGGCCTCGTGACTGAAGTACCATTCTATGACATCTACGGTTGCTAGGCCTGTGCTCTTCAGTGTGTGTATCGTACAGTGTCCTTGCAGACGTCGGCCTCGTGATTGAATACTATTCTATGACATCTATAAGTGCTAGGCCTGTGCTCTTCAGTGTATGTATCATACAGTGTCCTAGCAGGAGTCGGTCTTGTGATTGAAGTACCATTCTCTGACATCTACGGTTGCTAGGCCTGTGCTCTTCAGTGTATGTATCGTACAGTGTCCTTGCAGGAGTCGATCTCGTGATTGAAGTACCATTCTATGACATCTACACATGCTAGGCCTGTGCTCTTCAGTGTATGTGTTGTATAGTGTCCGTAGAGAAGTCGGCCTCAAGATTGACGTACCATTCTATAACATCTATAGGTGTTAAGCCTATGGCCTTCAGTGTATGTATCGTACAGTGTCCGTACAGACGTCGGCCTCGTGATTGAAGTACCATTCTATGACATCTACAAGTGCTAGGCCTGTTCTCTTCAGTGTATATATCGTACAGTGTCCGTACAGACGTCGGTCTCGTGATTGACGTACCATTCTATGACATCGACACATGCTAGGCCTGTGCTCTTCAGTGTATGTGTTGTATAGTGTCCGTACAGAAGTCGGCCTCAAGATTGACGTACCATTCTATAACATCTATAGGTGTTAAGCCTATGGCCTTCAGTGTAAGTATCATGCAGTGTCCATGCAGAAGTCGGCATCTACAAGTGCTAGGCCTGTGCTCTTCAGTGTATATATCGTACAGTGTCCGTACAGACGTCGGCCTCGTGATTGAATACTATTCTATGACATCAATAGGTGCTAGGCCTGTGCTCTTCAGTGTATGAATCGTACAGTGTCCGTACAGACGTCGGCCTCGTGATTGAAGTACCATTCTATGATATTTACAAGTGCTAGGCCTGTGTTCTTCAGTGTATGTATCGTACAGTGTCCGTACAGACGTCGGCCACGTGATTGAAGTACCATTCTATGACATCTACGGGTGCTAGGCCTGTGCTCTTCAGTGTATGTATCGTACAGTGTCCGTAAAGACGTCGGCCTCGTGATTATAGTACCATTCTATGACATCTACGCGTGCTAGGCCTGTGCTCTTCAGTGTATGTATCGTACAGTGTCCGTACAGACGTCGGCCTCGTGATTGAAGTACCATTCTATGACATCTACGGGTGCTAGGCCTGTGCTCTTCAGTGTATGTATCGTACAGTGTCCGTACAGACGTCGGCCTCGTGATTAAAGTACCATTCTATGACATCTACGGGTGCTAGGCCTGTGATCTTCAGTGTATGTATCGTACAGTGTCCGTAAAGACGTCGGCCTCGTGATTGAAGTACCATTCTATGACATCTACGCGTGCTAGGCCTGTGCTCTTCAGTGTATGTATCGTACAGTGTCCGTACAGACGTCGGCCTCGTGATTGAAGTACCATTCTATGACATCTACGGGTGCTAGGCCTGTGATCTTCAGTGTATGTATCGTACAGTGTCCGTACAGACGTCGGCCTCGTGACTGAAGTACCATTCTATGACATCTACGGGTGCTAGGCCTGTGCTCTTCAGTGTATGTATCGTACAGTGTCCGTACAGAGGTCGGCATGTACAAGTGCTAGGCCTGTGCTCTTCAGTGTATGTATCGTACAGTGTCCTTGCAGGAGTCGGCTTCGTGATTGAAGTACCATTCTATGACATCTACGGTTGCTAGGCCTGTGCTCTTCAGTGTATGTATCATACAGTGTCCGTATAGAAGTCGGCATGTACAAGTGCTAGGCCTGTGCTCTTCAGTGTATGTATCGTACAGTGTCCTTGCAGGATTCGGCTTCGTGATTGAAGTACCATTCTATGACATATATAGGTGCTAGGCCTGTGCTCTTCAGTGTATGTATCGTACAGTGTCGGTACAGACGTCGGCCTAGTGACTGAAGTACCATTCTATGACATCTACGGTTGCTAGGCCTCTGCTCTTCAGTGTGTGTATCGTACAGTGTCCTTGCAGACGTCGGCCTCGTGATTGAATACTATTCTATGACATCTATAAGTGCTAGGCCTGTGCTCTTCAGTGTATGTATCATACAGTGTCCTAGCAGGAGTCGGTCTTGTGATTGAAGTACCATTCTATGACATCTACGGTTGCTAGGCCTGTGCTCTTCAGTGTATGTATCGTACAGTGTCCTTGCAGGAGTCGATCTCGTGATTGAAGTACCATTCTATGACATCTACACATGCTAGGCCTGTGCTCTTCAGTGTATGTGTTGTATAGTGTCCGTAGAGAAGTCGGCCTCAAGATTGACGTACCATTCTATAACATCTATAGGTGTTAAGCCTATGGCCTTCAGTGTATGTATCGTACAGTGTCCGTACAGACGTCGGCCTCGTGATTGAAGTACCATTCTATGACATCTACAAGTGCTAGGCCTGTGCTCTTCAGTGTATATATCGTACAGTGTCCGTACAGACGTCGGCCTCGTGATTGACGTACCATTCTATGACATCTACACATGCTAGGCCTGTGCTCTTCAGTGTATGTGTTGTATAGTGTCCGTACAGAAGTCGGCCTCAAGATTGACGTACCATTCTATAACATCTATAGGTGTTAAACCTATGGCCTTCAGTGTATGTATCATGCAGTGTCCATGCAGAAGTCGGCATCTACAAGTGCTAGGCCTGTGCTCTTCAGTGTATATATCGTACAGTGTCCGTACAGACGTCGGCCTCGTGATTGAATACTATTCTATGACATCAATAGGTGCCAGGCCTGTGCTCTTCAGTGTATGTATCGTACAGTGTCCGTACAGACGTCGGCCTCGTGATTGAAGTACCATTCTATGATATCTACAAGTGCTAGGCCTGTGTTCTTCAGTGTATGTATCGTACAGTGTCCGTACAGACGTCGGCCTCGTGATTGAAGTACCATTCTATGACATCTACGGGTGCTAGGCCTGTGCTCTTCAGTGTATGTATCGTACAGTGTCCGTAAAGACGTCGGCCTCGTGATTGAAGTACCATTCTATGACATCTACGGGTGCTAGGCCTGTGCTCTTCAGTGTATGTATCGTACAGTGTCCGTACAGACGTCGGCCTCGTGATTGAAGTACCATTCTATGACATCTACGGGTGCTAGGCCTGTGCTCTTCAGTGTATGTATCGTACAGTGTCCGTACAGAGAACGGCATGTACAAGTGCTAGGCCTGTGCTCTTCAGTGTATGTATCGTACAGTGCCCGTACAGACGTCGGCCTCGTGATTGAAGTACCATTCTATGACATCTACGGGTGCTAGGCCTGTGCTCTTCAGTGTATGTATCGTACAGTGTCCGTACAGACGTCGGCCTCGTGATTAAAGTACCATTCTATGACATCTACGGGTGCTAGGCCTGTGCTCTTCAGTGTATGTATCGTACAGTGTCCGTACAGAAGTCGGCCTCGTGATTGAAGTACCATTCTATGACATCTACAAGTGCTAGGCCTGTGCTCTTCAGTGTATGTATCGTACAGTGTCCGTACAGACGTCGGCCTCGTGATTGAAGTACTATTCTATGACATCTACGGGTGCTAGGCCTGTGATCTTCAGTGTATGTATCGTACAGTGTCCGTACAGACGTCGGCCTCGTGACTGAAGTACCATTGTATGACATCTACAGGTGCTATGCCTGTGCTCTTCAGTGTATGTATCGTACAGTGTCCGTAAAGACGTCGGCCTCGTGATTGAAGTACCATTCTATGACATCTACGGGTGCTAGGCCTGTGCTCTTCAGTGTATGTATCGTACAGTGTCCGTACAGACGTCGGCCTCGTGATTGAAGTACCATTCTATGACATCTACGGGTGCTAGACCTGTGCTCTTCAGTGTATGTATCGTACAGTGTCCGTACAGAAGTCGGCCTCGTGATTGAAGTACCATTCTATGACATCTACAAGTGCTAGGCCTGTGCTCTTCAGTGTATATATCGTACAGTGTCCGTACAGACGTCGGCCTCGTGATTGACGTACCATTCTATGACATCTACACATGCTAGGCCTGTGCTCTTCAGTGTATGTGTTGTATAGTGTCCGTACAGAAGTCGGCCTCAAGATTGACGTACCATTCTATAACATCTATAGGTGTTAAACCTATGGCCTTCAGTGTATGTATCATGCAGTGTCCATGCAGAAGTCGGCATCTACAAGTGCTAGGCCTGTGCTCTTCAGTGTATATATCGTACAGTGTCCGTACAGACGTCGGCCTCGTGATTGAATACTATTCTATGACATCAATAGGTGCCAGGCCTGTGCTCTTCAGTGTATATATCGTACAGTGTCCGTACAGACGTCGGCCTCGTGATTGAAGTACCATTCTATGATATCTACAAGTGCCAGGCCTGTGTTCTTCAGTGTATGTATCGTACAGTGTCCGTACAGACGTCGGCCTCGTGATTGACGTACCATTCTATGACATCTACGGGTGCTAGGCCTGTGCTCTTCAGTGTATGTATCGTACAGTGTCCGTAAAGACGTCGGCCTCGTGATTGAAGTACCATTCTATGACATCTACGGGTGCTAGGCCTGTGCTCTTCAGTGTATGTATCGTACAGTGTCCGTACAGACGTCGGCCTCGTGATTGAAGTACCATTCTATGACATCTACGGGTGCTAGGCCTGTGCTCTTCAGTGTATGTATCGTACAGTGTCCGTACAGAGAACGGCATGTACAAGTGCTAGGCCTGTGCTCTTCAGTGTATGTATCGTACAGTGAACTTACAGACGTCGGCCTCGTGATTGAAGTACCATTCTATGACATCTACGGGTGCTAGGCCTGTGCTCTTCAGTGTATGTATCGTACAGTGTCCGTACAGACGTCGGCCTCGTGATTAAAGTACCATTCTATGACATCTACGGGTGCTAGGCCTGTGCTCTTCAGTGTATGTATCGTACAGTGTCCGTACAGAAGTCGGCCTCGTGATTGAAGTACCATTCTATGACATCTACAAGTGCTAGGCCTGTGCTCTTCAGTGTATGTATCGTACAGTGTCCGTACAGACGTCGGCCTCGTGATTGAAGTACCATTCTATGACATCTACGGGTGCTAGGCCTGTGATCTTCAGTGTATGTATCGTACAGTGTCCGTACAGACGTCGGCCTCGTGACTGAAGTACCATTCTATGACATCTACAGGTGCTATGCCTGTGCTCTTCAGTGTATGTATCGTACAGTGTCCGTAAAGACGTCGGCCTCGTGATTGAAGTACCATTCTATGACATGTACGGGTGCTAGGCCTGTGCTCTTCAGTGTATGTATCGTACAGTGTCCGTAAAGACGTCGGCCTCGTGATTGAAGTACCATTCTATGACATCTACGGGTGCTATGCCTGTGCTCTTCAGTGTATGTATCGTACAGTGTCCGTACAGACGTCGGCCTCGTGATTGAAGTACCATTCTATGACATCTACGGGTGCTAGACCTGTGCTCTTCAGTGTATGTATCGTACAGTGTCCGTACAGAAGTCGGCCTCGTGATTGAAGTACCATTCTATGACATCTACAAGTGCTAGGCCTGTGCTCTTCAGTGTATGTATCGTACAGTGTCCGTACAGACGTCGGGCCTCGTGATTGAAGTACCATTCTATGACATCTACGGGTGCTAGGCCTGTGATCTTCAGTGTATGTATCGTACAGTGTCCGTACAGACGTCGGCCTCGTGACTGAAGCACCATTCTATGACATCTACAGGTGCTATGCCTGTGCTCTTCAGTGTATGTATCGTACAGTGTCCGTACAGACGTCGATCTCGTGATTGAAGTACCATTCTATGACATATACAGGTGCTAGACATATGGCCTTCAGTGTATGTATCGTTCAGTGTCCGTAAAGACGTCGATCTCGTGATTGAAGTACCATTCTACGACATCTACAAGTGCTAGGACTGTGCTCTTCAGTGTATGTATCGTACAATGTCCATACAGAGGTCGGCCTCGTGATTGAAGTACCATTCTATGACATCTACACGTGCTAGGCCTGTGCTCTTCAGTGTATGTGTTGTATAGTGTCCGTACAGAAGTCGGCCTCGTGATTGACGTAGCATTCTATAACATCTATAGGTGTTAAGCCTATGACCATCAGTGTATGTATCATACAGTGTCCGTACAGAAGTCGGCATGTACAAGTGCTAGGCCTGTGCTCTTCAGTGTGTGTATCGTACAGTGTCCTTGCAGACGTCGGCCTCGTGATTGAATACTATTCTATGACATCTACAAGTGCTAGGCCTGTGCTCTTCAGTGTATGTATCGTACAGTGTCCTTGCGGGAGTCGGCCTCGTGATTGAAGTACCATTCTATGACATCTATAGGTGCTAGGCCTGTGCTCTTCAGTGTATGTATCGTACTGTGTCGGTACAGACGTCGGCCTCGTGACTGAAGTACCATTCTATGACATCTACGGTTGCTAGGCCTGTGCTCTTCAGTGTGTGTATCGTACAGTGTCCGTCCAGACGTCGGCCTCGTGATTGAAGTACCATTCGATGATATCTACAAGTGCTAGGCGTGTGTTCTTCAGTGTATGTATCGTACAGTGTCCGTAAAGACGTCGATCTCGTGATTGAAGTACCATTCTATGACATCTACAAGTGCTAGGCCTGTGCTCTTCAGTGTATGTATCGTACAGTGCCCGTACAGACGTCGGCCTCGTGATTGAAGTACCATTCTATGACATCTACGGGTGCTAGGCCTGTGCTCTTCAGTGTATGTATCGTACAGTGTCCGTACAGACGTCGGCCTCGTGATTAAAGTACCATTCTATGACATCTACGGGTGCTAGGCCTGTGCTCTTCAGTGTATGTATCGTACAGTGTCCGTACAGAAGTCGGCCTCGTGATTGAAGTACCATTCTATGACATCTACAAGTGCTAGGCCTGTGCTCTTCAGTGTATGTATCGTACAGTGTCCGTACAGACGTCGGCCTCGTGATTGAAGTACCATTCTATGACATCTACGGGTGCTAGGCCTGTGATCTTCAGTGTATGTATCGTACAGTGTCCGTACAGACGTCGGCCTCGTGACTGAAGTACCATTCTATGACATCTACAGGTGCTATGCCTGTGCTCTTCAGTGTATGTATCGTACAGTGTCCGTAAAGACGTCGGCCTCGTGATTGAAGTACCATTCTATGACATGTACGGGTGCTAGGCCTGTGCTCTTCAGTGTATGTATCGTACAGTGTCCGTAAAGACGTCGGCCTCGTGATTGAAGTACCATTCTATGACATCTACGGGTGCTATGCCTGTGCTCTTCAGTGTATGTATCGTACAGTGTCCGTACAGACGTCGGCCTCGTGATTGAAGTACCATTCTATGACATCTACGGGTGCTAGACCTGTGCTCTTCAGTGTATGTATCGTACAGTGTCCGTACAGAAGTCGGCCTCGTGATTGAAGTACCATTCTATGACATCTACAAGTGCTAGGCCTGTGCTCTTCAGTGTATGTATCGTACAGTGTCCGTACAGACGTCGGGCCTCGTGATTGAAGTACCATTCTATGACATCTACGGGTGCTAGGCCTGTGATCTTCAGTGTATGTATCGTACAGTGTCCGTACAGACGTCGGCCTCGTGACTGAAGCACCATTCTATGACATCTACAGGTGCTATGCCTGTGCTCTTCAGTGTATGTATCGTACAGTGTCCGTACAGACGTCGATCTCGTGATTGAAGTACCATTCTATGACATATACAGGTGCTAGACATATGGCCTTCAGTGTATGTATCGTTCAGTGTCCGTAAAGACGTCGATCTCGTGATTGAAGTACCATTCTACGACATCTACAAGTGCTAGGACTGTGCTCTTCAGTGTATGTATCGTACAATGTCCATACAGAGGTCGGCCTCGTGATTGAAGTACCATTCTATGACATCTACACGTGCTAGGCCTGTGCTCTTCAGTGTATGTGTTGTATAGTGTCCGTACAGAAGTCGGCCTCGTGATTGACGTAGCATTCTATAACATCTATAGGTGTTAAGCCTATGACCATCAGTGTATGTATCATACAGTGTCCGTACAGAAGTCGGCATGTACAAGTGCTAGGCCTGTGCTCTTCAGTGTGTGTATCGTACAGTGTCCTTGCAGACGTCGGCCTCGTGATTGAATACTATTCTATGACATCTACAAGTGCTAGGCCTGTGCTCTTCAGTGTATGTATCGTACAGTGTCCTTGCGGGAGTCGGCTTCGTGATTGAAGTACCATTCTATGACATCTATAGGTGCTAGGCCTGTGCTCTTCAGTGTATGTATCGTACTGTGTCGGTAAAGACGTCGGCCTCGTGACTGAAGTACCATTCTATGACATCTACGGTTGCTAGGCCTGTGCTCTTCAGTGTGTGTATCGTACAGTGTCCGTCCAGACGTCGGCCTCGTGATTGAAGTACCATTCGATGATATCTACAAGTGCTAGGCGTGTGTTCTTCAGTGTATGTATCGTACAGTGTCCGTAAAGACGTCGATCTCGTGATTGAAGTACCATTCTATGACATCTACAAGTGCTAGGCCTGTGCTCTTCAGTGTATGTATCGTACAATGTCCGTCCAGACGTCGATCTCGTGATTGAAGTACCATTCTATGACATCTACAAGTGCTAGGCCTGTGCTCTTCAGTATGTGTATCGTACAATGTCCGTACAGACGTCAGCCTCGTGATTAAAGTACCATTCTGTGACATCTACAAGTGCTAGGCCTGTGCTGTTCAGTGTATGTATCGTACAGTGTCCGTACAGACGTAGGCCTCGTGATTGAAGTACCATTCTATGACATCTACAAGTGCTAGCCCTGTGCTCTTCAGTGTATGTATCGTACAGTGTCCTTGCAGAAGTTGGCTTCGTGATTGAATATCATTATAGACCAAAAACTTTCTAATTATGAAAATACAGAATTGAAGCAAAACGGCCGTCCTGGTTCAAGCACTTCTCCATGCATATCGCCTAGGCCCTTATTGTCGTGTTCTAGTAACAGAAGTTCGAATAGCCTAGACTCTCGTACATCACCCTCGTCTGGGACTGGCTTCCTAAACGGAGCACTAATTCCCAAACCCGGCCTCTTACATCCACAGCACCACCCTGCCACACTCCACCACAACCACATGCTACTAAATGGTCATCCACATATCTACGGCTTCTCAGGACAACATGCTCATGATCCGGGTTTTCAGATGTTGGCCGGAAGTGCTTTCCATTCACCGTCGGATCAAGCGTTGAAGCTTTCCCAGGCACAGAATCTTCAGCCTTACCTGAATGAATGGTTCGCACATGGTGGTGTGGTGTTTATGCCATGCATGATGGAGTGACTGTGTCTGCCTTATGCATTGGTGATTGTATCTGCCTTATGCATTGGTGACTGTATATGCCTTATGCATTGGTGACTGTATCTGCCTTACGCATTGGTGATTGTATCTGCCTTATGCATTGCAAAGAAATTTAGGCCTTTGCAACAAACCCATTCGAAGTAGCGAGAAACATTTTACATGGCACGTCCACCGTGACAGTCACACACAGACCTCTGCTTCTACATGTCACGTCCACAGTGACAGTCAGACACGGACCTCTGCTTTTACATGTCACGTCCACAGTGACAGTCAGACACAGACCTCTGCTTTTACATGTAACGTCCACAGTGGCAGTCAGACACGGACCTCTGCTTTTACATGTCACGTCCACAGTGACAGTCAGACACAGACCTCTGCTTTTACATGTCACGTCCACAGTGGCAGTCAGACACAGACCTCTGCTTTTACATGTCACGTCCACCGTGACAGTCAGACACGGACCTCTGCTTTTACATGTCACGTCCAACGTAACAGACACGGACCTGTGCTTTTACAAGTCACGTTCACCGTGACAGTCACACTCGGACCTCTGCTTTTACAAGTGACGTCAATCGTGACAGTCAGACACGGACCTCTGCTTTTACATGTCACGTCCACCGTGACAGTCACACTTGGACCTCTGCTTTTACATGTCACGTCCAACTTGAGTCAGACACGGACCTCTGCTTTTACGAACTTATCCACTAAATAAAATATCCACGTTTATGGACGAGGCACGAACTCATGTCCTTTCTGCCTTGCTCGCTTTGTACAAGATAGATCAGTACATCATAGATATATCTAGTTCTAGTACCTGGCTTTGTACTGTAACATGAAGGAATCCGCTTTGTACAAGATAAATTAGTACGTCGCTTTGCACAAAATAAATCAATACGTCATAGTTAGATCTGGTTCTAGTACCTGTCTTTGTACTGTAACATGAAGGAACCTGCTTTGTACATGATAATTCAGTACATCATAGATAGATCTAGTTCTAGTACCTGTCTTTGTACTGTAACATGAAGGAACCTGCTTTGTACATGATAAATCAGTACATCATAGATAGAACTGGTTCTAGTACCTGTCTTTGTACTGTAACATGAAGGAACCCGCTTTGTACATCATGGATAGATCTAGTTCTAGAACCTGTCTTTGTACTGTAACATGAAGGAACCTGCTTTGTACATGATAAATCAGTACATCATAGATAGATCTGGTTCTAGTACCTCTCTTTGTACTGTAACATGAAGGTACCCGCTTTGTACAAGATAAATCATTACGTCATAGTTAGATCTGGTTCTATTACCTGTCTTTGTACTGTAACATGAAGGAACCCGCTTTGTACAAGATAAATCAGTACGTCATAGTTAGATCTGGTTCTAGTACCTGTCGTTGTACTGTAACATGAAGGAACCTGCTTTGTACAAGATAAATCAGTACATTATAGATAGATCTGGTTCTAGTACCTGTCTTTGTACTGTAACATGAAGGAACCCGCTTTGTACATGATAAATCAGTACAGCATAGATAGATCTGGTTCTAGTACCTGTCTTTGTAATGTAACATGAAGGAACCCGCTTTGTACATGATAAATCAGTACATTATAGATAGATCTGGTTCTAGTACCTGTCCTTGTACTGTAACATGAAGGAACCTGCTTTGTACATGATAAATCAATACATTATAGTTAGATAAGGGTACGGCGCCTTAAACTGAGAATATACTTAAGTCAAAAAATTCATTTTAATTTATTCAATTATCAAATGTTCAAATGAATTTTAATGCAGAATGGTTTACTTCTTTTTATCAGTAGAATAAAACTAAATCAAATCCAAATTCCAATTATTAATTTATTGATGAACAGAAGAATATGAATTTTTGACTTCAGTATATTCTCATTTTATGGCGCCGGACCCTGGTTCTAGTTTTTGTTTTTGCACGGTAACGTGAAGGAACCCGCTTTGTACAAGATAAACCAGTACATCATAGATAGATCTGGTTCTAGTACCTGTCTTTGTACTGTAACATGAAGGAACCCGCCTTGTTCAAGATAAATCAGTACATTATAGTTAGATCTGTCTCTAGTGTTTGGTTTAAACATTATTTATTGAGGCAAATACAAGAAATATCGATTTGCAGACTAATAAAATTTAGGATCAAGCAACAAGTATAGAATACTTATGTTAAGCTCTCTCCTCCTCTAGTGTTTGTTTTTGCACGGAACACGAAGTAACCCGCTTTGTGCGATAAATCCAAGCATCATCGTTATATCTGGTTGTAGAACTTGTCTTTGTAACATATTTCTCTAAATGATCGATACAGAGGATGGTGGAGTTGATATTCCATGAACGTTTCTATGGCACGTGCACAGTGATGACGTAATTGATGGGCGGATCTAATTTATGAAGCTTTGAAAATGAGGTGATGAGAATTAAACGAATCGTCAGCCTATAAATCAGATTTATTTTAGGAATGAAAATATTCATGGAATGAAAAAAGATTTGTAGATCTCAAAATATTTGCGAAAATACATAGTAATTGAAGTGTAATGAATAAATGCCCTACCGTTATTGTATATGGAAAATGTAGCCTCGAAGCTCAAGGAATTTGTGCGTGACGTGGAATTTGCGCGTGATATACTGGCTACATGAACACCAAAAATAGGACACTCATTTACTATAAATAACAGAAAGACATACAAACTACAAGTAGGATATTTGAACAGGGTAGTAATACAGTATCGATATGAATATTCAATTTGGATTTAGGTTATATTTACCATCAACAAGTCTATGTGGGTCAAAAAGATTGCTGGAAATAACCTCTCGAGTAATGACCGAATAAAACCAGTCTAAGAATTGACTGTGATTTCAGAGATGATTTGACCGTATATGTGTATGTGACGTTATTGTGACGAATGTCTATGGAGGTCTGAAGATTTACTGTTATCAATCGATTAACACAGGACTATCAATACACTAAATCACGTCAGAGGTTCGACTATAATATGTTTGATAATCGACTTATTATGACAGAGATAATCGCTAGTCTATAAAAGCATGTGTAGATTGACGAGGAGGCACTGATATCGTTAATACGAGGGGTGGTGCGGGTATTCCTGCCAGATAGAATGTCCGGAATTGTCGTCATCCACAGCTGTCGCCTGTCAGGCAGGAAATTGGATACGGAAGAGATGGGTACGTCCAGAATCTGGATATTATTACCGTTTCCTCCATACGGCCTCCAGTAAGGCAGTGTCCCTCCATCCGGATTGCTACAAAACAAAATACATTTACAAAATTACAGAGGGTCATTCCGCACTACGCGTAGTCAGAGAAATATATACACAGAGACTGGAAAATCGCCGCTTCGTCCGGCATATGATGCACGTCCTTTTGTTATGCTAATTAGGTGACCGCGCTCTACAATACACTGATTTTAACCGTCGGATATCGCCCGGGGACGTATAGCGCAGTTGGTGTTTCCTGCCGACGCACCTCAGTTCAAATTCTACGGGCACTTATTATTATTTTTTTTTCTTTTATATATATATTTTTTTGTTAATTCTATCGATGTGTAGAAATAATATTCTCGTTTTTCTTTCTAACAAAATCGAGACAAACTTGTATCATTAATCATTATAAAAAATATTTTTAAAACCAAGATTTTTACTGAGACGCCTTCATTTCCTGCTTTTTAAAAATAATTATTTCTATTTATATATTTATTCATTTTAAACAGCGTTTGTTGCCATTTACGAGTTGTTGATATATGCAATCAATGCCCCTGCCTTTACTACTGTTTGTTCACCACCCCAGGGGAAGCACCAGCGTCTGTCTTTGTCATTCATGGGCAGTAAATAACAATGTTGTGTTTATTTAAAAATTCAGATGGTAAATAGCAAACAAAATAATGTTTTATGCACTGTTGACGTGGTATGAGCTGTTTTACTCCCTCCTATGTAAAGAAGCGATCCAGGCGTCTAAAGAAATTTCGCATTGCAATATGTCCAATTACGTGTTGATAACTTCTTCAATTCGTACTTAAATGGCAACTTTAATTTGTAAATGTGTCTGTGCCCCCCCCCCCCCCCGCACTTATTATTTTTATTTATTTATTTATTATTTTATTTTCTAAACAGCACTTGTTGCCATTTTATAGGAGTTGTTTAAATTTACCTTATAAGGCTGAGCAATCAATGCATCTAGGAAGGTAGTAAATAACAATTTAATGTTTATTTTAATGTTCAGATGGTAAATCATAAAACAAAATAATTTCTGTACCTGTTGTGCACACTTCACGTGATACGAACAAGATTTACTCCTTTGTAAAGAAGAAGAAAAAAAAAACCCCCCACACAAACAACAAAAACAAAATGGCGACCCGCCGGCCACAGAAAATTTGCATTGCAAGATGTCCCCTTACGTGTTTATAACTGCTTCAGTTCTTACTACAATAACAACTATGACTTCTTTGATGATTATAGTATGACTTTCAATATAAAAACAATATATATATCGACAGGTTATATGATTATTTTGCTCTATATGGTATGGTATCGGTTTTCTTGTTAAAAACGATTGAATATTTACCGCGTAGATAAAATTGGATTAAAATCAAATAACGAATAAAGTCTTCTACACCCAATGATATAAAATGTGTCTGAAACCTTTCTTTACACACACGTGTGAGTTTAGTCATGTAAAGGACATTAATTTTTGTTGTTTTAACAATTTTTTTTGCCCTTGTCGTTTCTCAGCGGGTTCGGTAGTGAGGAGAAAAATGTCGCGAGGTCCTCAAATACGACCGGGTAATTATGCATGATTTACAGATATTTCATATGAAAATTAAAGCACTATGACTATAATAAACATTGATGGTGCTATAAACGAAAAATGGTGGCATGTGCTTCGATATTGTGTAAATGTTTTGCATAAACCCAAGCGAATGTTTTCAGAGGTCTATCACAACTAATGGCTTCTGATCGGGGTTATGTCTTCACACTGAATAGATCATATATGAAACGTTTTATGATTCAAATGATTAGTATATTGCTTTTTTTACTTATCTGAACTACCTTTGTTTAAAAAGCGATGAAAATTCCTCTTCTTTGCAAGCTTAATGCTTTCAAGCGAATGAATGCCGAGAACAATATGGCGGACTTCCGGCTTATCGAGATGCCTGTCGGGAAATGTTACTTATGTCAGGGAGCTATATAGCTTTCAATGGGAGTTTCCAGTCTCTGTGTATATATGTCTCTGGCCTAGTATTCACAACTAAAATTTTGAATAGCAATTATTTTGCTCTAACCGTGTTTTTCATACTCCGACGTGTATCCGAAACTCGTTTTAAAGACAGCCATCATTACATTACGATATCTTTTACTAAATAAAAGAATAAGAAAAACGTACTATTCAAAAATTTGTGATAAAAGAGGATTAACTCAATAATCAATTATGAGACGCGTTTTGAAATCATCCTGAGCATGGTCCGATTGAAGTCGGGAAAAGTATAAAAAAATGTAAACGGGTTTCTTAAACGGCAATCGATTGCTAGTATATTATCGAAGATGTGTAAAACGTATTGTTACCAAAGTCGATGTCGTTAACGAGATATGCCCGTTTTAAATTTGCAACATAACTTCTTGAATATTGATGAGATCGGTCAGAGGAAATCACGTGACAATGAAACTCGAGCTTTACCCGATTCTAACATTTGTTCACTTTTCTTTTTTGGCCTCTGGGTTTGTGTATAAGTATTTTCGACCACACTTTTGCTTTTCTCGTGCTCATATTCCTCCATGTGAACCATTTTTGTTGTTTCCTACAGTGAATATCCGCGCACGCGCATGATTATGGGCGGAGCGTCGCCTTATTTGGGGAATTGATACCAGCCGAATTTAATTCGACTCAATTACCTTTATTCTACGAAAACATTGAGGGATTTTAGTTTTAAATTTTGCAATAAACACAAAGTTTATAATTCATACAATACAGGAAAAATAAGATATTGTCGTAATTTTTCCTTTTCATGCTAAAATTTTCCAGTCTCGGACTATGTCCCTTTAAGAAATAATTACTCCGCATACTTCTATTAGAAGCAATGTATCGAAACATTATATCCTTGCATGAATATTTAGAATATATGGCTATATATAAGCTTTTCCACAAGCTATTGTAGTACGTTTCCATTAAAATCTCCGACAGCTTTCAACACCTCTTCTTTTCCATAGAATTAGAAAATATATATTTTTTCGACAACCCCCCCCCACCCCCACCCCCCCACCCATCCAACGTGCACGGCCTTATTATTATATCTTTTTACCAGTTTTTAATCATTGTCATGTCAAATTTATATTCATTCATACAACTTTCATCATCATTGATTCTTGCAGATGCCACCTTACATCCCAGTATTTTTTATTTGAGCCGATATTTACACGTGAAAATGATAGAGGTGTTATGTTCAAATGTGTCTTCTGCATGACTTTTATTCTATTGTTAAATATCACAAATTCCGGTGAATGGAGTTATCGGTCTTTGACATTCCCTAGCGACCATTGTGAATGCTACTATACGTTTCGCACAATATCACTTATCATTCCGCACTGTGTCACCTATCCTTCCGCACAATAGCACCTATCATTTCGCACAATATCATCTATTTTTTCGCACTATATCACCTAACATTTCGCACAATGTTACGTATTATTCCGCACTATATCATTTATTATTCCGCAGTGTATCACCTCACATTCAGCACAATATCACCCATCTTTCTGCATTATATTATCCATCATTCCGCATAATATGAACTATCACTTCGCATTACATTATCTATTAATCCGCAAACCCGAAAGACAGAACAGCGGTGTGCTCACGACGGGAATCGAACGCGGGATCTTTCGGTCATAAGCCGAGCACCTCATTCACTGGGTCACAACGGCTTAGATTGACCTATGGCAACATATATTAAGTATATGCAATGGACCTATGACATCATGTGTTGACAAATGGGATGGACCTATGACACCATATCTTGACATATGCGATGAACCTATGGAAGCAGTGAGAAATGTTGTAGGCTCAAATATGTACTGTTGCCTAGTGACAGATGCCGCGGTATTTACTGTCTTGATAAAAGGACGATGAGAGAGACCATGAGGCTGACGACCAGTGGTTGTTAGAGAGAAAACCGAGAGCTATACCACCGAAAGACCTGTCTACACTACCAAAGTAAACATCAAAGTACTTACAACACAAATATAAGGTATCCAGCGCTTTGCGTCTGGGCAGGCTTGTCTCCAATACCAGAGCAAAAATCAAAGTATTTAAAGTACAGATAACGGTATCCAGCTCTTTAGCACAGGGCAGACTTGTTTCCAAAGTACTAAAAGTACAGATAGACGGTATCCAGGGCTATACCACTGGGCAGACTTGTCTCCAATAACAAAGTAAAAATGAACAATAATTTTCTGACTGTTGTCCGACATTTAACTCGTCCAGTATATGCACAGCAAGCAGACAAATACGGAGAAGAAAGACACCCACTAAATATCTGATAATACTGCAGTTACAGTGAGACCGGCTTAGAATGGTCAGTAGAAGTTACAATAAACAATCATTTAGATAGGGGAGATACCCCTTGTTTGACTTCATATTATCAAAAGTTCGTTCATGTGATTTCAAATGTACTAGACATGGAGACGCTCCTCTGAGCATCTTGTCATCTTCATTTACACCCGTTTGAACTATTTCTTGTTTGCTTTTCAATATGAAATTGAAAGCCCACCCCTCAACTTGTTTTGGAAGAAATCCGCGATCCGTGACTGCCACCACAAATGTAGTACAACCAAAGATTAAAACTGTAAACATAAAAAATGTATACAACTGTGTGATCTGGAAATATAAAAATAAGAAATCGTTCATCAAATAACATATGTTTTACCTTGATTTAGCAAAGTTTGTCCAATAAAGCTGCATACTTCGACCTAAAGCGAAATCATCGATCGAATCAAATGGCACAAAAGACTCGTCGGGTGTCAAAAGGTACGACAGATCCATTCCATGCACCGCCCTTTGCAACCACGGAAACGTCCAACCCGGATATAGAGTGTATTGAAGCGGATGTAATCGAGTCATGAAGTACACATAGGTCGACCCTGACCCTCCCCGGTGTAAATCACCGGTTAATAAAGAGGGGAATGTGAACATCATGTCAGATAAGAGATCCTCTACTTGGTTGCTACGAGCCTTTACAGATGACTTTTTTCTATACACTCGGCAAATTTCATCAGCGACTTGTGAGTTGTTTGAATAAAACATTTCTGAGTAAAATGGAGCCAGTGAATCACACATCACATCTGATGTAAAACCAGAGGACACCTGTTGTGACAATGCTGCCGGGAGGAAAAACGAAAGAGAAACTGAACCATCGCCGTCCATGGCCCCAACCATATAGTCCAAACTGCTAAAGAATTTATATACAGAAGACGATCTGTTTCTCAGAAGTATTGCTGGATCACCTAAAACAAATTCTCCATCAAGTGCGGGCATAAAAAGGCCCCCTTGAACTAAAACGTTAGCATCACGGGAACGAAGACACTGAACGGATTCCATTACAGTGCTTCTAGTACAGTTGTGAAACGCAATGTAACGATCCGCTGTCTTCTTTTGTAAGGTCTGGTTGGATGCAATAGTGTTTGCTGCGGCCACTCCACTTTGAGGAATTACTCTTTGAAACAAACCCTTATTTCCGGAATAAAGGTACTGAAAACTAACACTGCCACCACCAGCAGATTGACCAAAGATTGTCACGGAATCAGGGTTCCCACCATAAGACTCAATATTATCATGTACCCATTGAAATGCTAAACTCTGGTCCCACAATCCATAATTTCCTAGCGCTTCATTACTACCAGTGGCAAAAAGCCCCAGTGGACCAAGTCTGTATTGAATAGTTACCACTATGACGTCACCCTGTAAGGCCAAGGACGTTCCGTCATAGGTTCTTGCTTCACCTACTGCGAAACCTCCTCCATGAACCCACACCATGACTGACCTTTTACTTGAAGGTGAAACTTCATACGGGGCATAGATATTCAAGTCTAAGCAATCCTCACTCATTGGGAACATATACGGACCAGATGTGATTTGAGTACAAGACGGTCCAAAGGCAGTAGCGTTCAGAGTCGAGGTCCATGGACCAAAGGGTTCTGGTTTCCTGAAACGGAGATTTCCTACTGGTCCTTTTGCGAAGGGAATATTACGAAATGTGAAGATTTTTCCGGCTCCAGAAATAAATCTCTCCTCTCCGAGTACGCGGCCTAGTTTAGTGTTTATTGATACAAATTTGGTATAAAGGGTATCTAACCAAAATGTGTATCTAGGTAAGGAATATGCTGGTTTGGTTTCGATGTTCAGATCGAGTGTTTGGAATTTTCGTCGCTGGTCGTACTTGGGCCACAATGGTAAACCTGGTCCGTTTGGGTTTCTGTCAAAATAAGGGGAAAAATATAATTCAGGATAAGATTCAAGTACATCATACATTTATATTGAATACAGTGGATAATATAATCAACTCAAGTAAAGCCAGAAAAGAGGCGAGAAATCTGGCTCAAAGGCATGATATAACCTATTTACGCGCCAAGATGGGGATAACAAATCGGATTCAACCATGCTTGTTGTCAACCCGTTCACGGGCTTTATTTTCCAATATTTTGTAAATAGTGTATTCAAATACACATTCATTCCAAAAAATTCTAGAATATCGAAGTTCGTCAAGATGTAAAAGTCTGTGACAATGAGTTCAAACCAAATAAAAACGCCAAATGAAGATTGACATAAAAGCAGTGAATACTAGGAAATGTCCATATGAGAATATCAAAGAAGTGATATTTATTTTTGTTTTTCATGAAGTCCAGAGGATAAGTACCAGATCTAGCAAATCTAACCAAAGGAGAATATGAATAATGTCTTATTATTATTATTGTCACAAGTGAAGAAAGGAAGGACAAAGCAAATAAAAAAATCTTTCACTTACCCAGTTTTGGCGAAATTTGTCCAATAGCTCAGAAACGTGTTTGACAGCTTCATGTCGTCTTTATTTGCATTATCATACACCTGCCATGTTGTCTGGTTGTACAGGTACATTGATTCCGTACCGTGTGTCGCCCCGGTCATCCACGAGAATGTCCAGTAAGGGAAAATATAGCTCTGAGCATCATTATGTCGAGTTATTTGATACACATATGTCCCTTTGTCAGTTGAAGATCGTAGATAATGAAAATCAGCAGACATTAACGCAGGGTATGTAAAAATTGAATCTGATAAAAAGTCAACAACTGCGTTGTTCTGATCTTTGACGGAAGTGTGATTGGTGTACATGTCACATATTGTTGATTTAAGTTTCGTATCTATATTCAAATCACTCATTAACATTGGCAATAAATAATCGCATAAAAACTCACTCGTAATTTCTCCTTTTAACGAACTGTTATACTTAGAGAAGGCCTCTGGCGGTGCATATTCCGCTAACACATTACTGCCATCACCAGTAAGCCAATCATGTAATCTAAAGACACGAAGAAACGAAACACGGGTGAATCCGGCTCCTGAAGGACATCTTCTGCATTACCTAAAATGAAATCTCCATCTACCACAGGGAACCCCGTCAGCCCCTGCAGTACGACGCCCTGTAGTACAGATGACGGTAGGCTTCGCATGCAGTCCAGGGCCACGCTTTTGTTAGCATTTGAGCAGTTTAAAGATTTGAAAATTTTATCTGCTTCATTGATTAGTGTACTGTGAGCAGGTGCCCTTAGTAATGCTGATGTCGCTACTCCGCTCATAGGAATGACTCGCTTAAAAAGGCCAGCATTCCCCGGATATAAAGACTGAAAACTGACACTACCCCCGCCCGCCGACTCACCAAAAATGGTAACAGAATGCGGATTGCCACCATAGTCTGCGATATTATTATGGACCCATTGGAGGGCAAGATGTTGGTCCCATAGACCGTAATTCCCTGGCGATACAGCATCCCCTGTAGAGAAGAATCCAAAGACTCCCAATCTGTAGTTCAGTGTCACAACGATCACTTTACCATGGAGAGCCATATCCGATACGTCATAATCATTAGCGCTTCCTACCACGTATGATCCGCCATGAATCAGTATCATGACTGAACGCTGACCATTCCTATCTATTGGATGAGGGACATAGATATTTAAGTGTAAGCAATCTTCACTGGTTCCCGTCGTGTCGTAAGGAGACATACACTTCGGTCCAAATTGTGTAGCGTCCAAGATCGACGACCAAGCACCGTATGGCTGAGGTTTTCTAAATCGTAGAGTCGCTAAAGGTGGTTTGGCATAAGGGATCTTCTTGAATGTATAAAAAGTTCCTTTACCTATTTTATCATTAACAGATCCTTTAAGTTCACCTAGTCTTGTCTGCCACATTATAAGACCAGGACTGTCATTCTCACCGGACATAATCTGTGGAACAGTTTCCATCCACAAACGTCGTCTGGATGGGAGGAAGTTGTATTCTGTAGTGATCGGTACATCTAAGATCTGGACAGGACTCCCATTCCCTGTGTATTGCGGCCAATGTGACAGCGATGGTGCGTTTGGATTGCTAAAAAGGAAATTAAGTAAATGATACGGAACAATGGTCAATAAGGCACATTCATTATACCAGGCAATATTACAGATGTAGGCTATAACGGACCCCTGGAAGTACCAGAGGTGGGAAGAGGTGCCATAAAGGAGTAAGCATCCCCTGCTGACCAGTCACACCCGCCGTGATGGCATAAGATTATATAAGCTAATGATTTCTGATAAACGCAGAGAAGGTACTTACAACGTAAAATTTGCAAAATGTAGATATCAACGTAATATTTGTATCCTTGTGATATAAACATTTAATTCAGTAATTTGCCTCGGTATCTGAGAGATCAGTAGTCAGAGGAAGCTCCGGAAAATTGATTGATTGACTGATTTTTGTTTTACGTCACACCACGAATATTTCACGTTTATGGTGACGGCATCTGCCTGATGCGGGGCATACAAATTTTGACCGTTGCAACGGACCCACCCGAAGCAGTGAGGGATCTTTAACGTGCCATGCATACCACGACACGGGGCCTCGGTTTTTACTGTCTCATCCGAAAGACAGAACACCGGCATGACCAGAGCGGGACTCGAACCCCGGCCTCCCGATCAGGAATCCGACGCGATATCACTAGGCCACGCCGGCTTAACTCTGGAAAAATCCGATGTTACATTACTGTGGCAGTCAAAAAACCGTTAAAATACGAAAAGCAGGTATTGCATTACTGTAGCATCCACAAAAACATAAAAAGAAAAGCAGGTGTTACATTATTCTGGCACGAACAATAATATACAATACGATAAGCAGGTGCTACATTTCTGTGGCAGTCTCAAAAACGTAAAATACAAGAAGCAGGTGCAACATTACAGTAGCAGTAACAACAATGTAAAGTACGAGAAGCAGCTGTGGGCCTGTGGCAGTCACGAAAGCGCAAAACACGTAATAGCAGGTGCCACATTGCTGTGGTAGTCACAAGAGCAAAGGCGATAAATACGTAAAATCAGGTGCTACATTTCGGCCGTAGTCACCACAACGTAAACTAGGAAAAGCCGGTGCTACATTACTCTAGTAGTCATGGCAACATAAAATATGAAAAGCATATGCTATATCACTGTGGTGGTTACAACAACGTATAATTCCAAAAGCCGGAGTTACATTTCTCTGGTAGTCACAACAATGTAAAATACGAAGGCAGAGGCTACGTTACGGCCGTAGTCACAATAAAATTAGATATTGTGAGCAGGTGCAGGTTACTGTGGGAGTCATAAAAAATAACATTGACATAAAACACAAAAAGCAGGTGCTACTTAACTGTAGCCGTAAAAAAACCCCCTAAAATACCAAAAGCAGGTGCTACATTACAACAACAACAACCAAAATACGAAAAGCATGTGTAAGATTGCTGTGGTAGTCACAACAATGTAAAATACAAAATGCAGGTGTAACAACATAACTGTTGACATCATAACAACGTGAAATAGGAAAAGTAGGTACTGCATTACTATGGCGGTCACAATGACGTAAAAGACGAAAGACCGACGCTACTTTACTGTAGCAATAGTTAGAACGTAAATACAAATGTACAAAAAGCGGCCGTATTCACCACGACGTGATATGCTAGATTCTACTTTACGGTGGCAGTCAAAACAACGTAAAATGCGTAAAGCTATATTACGAACGTAGTCATCACAACGTAAAATTGGAAAAGCCGGTGTTACATTACTATGGTGATCACGGCAATGTAAAACACGATAAGAAGGTACTACAATAGTGTGGCAGCCACAACAACGTATAATACAAATCA
Source organism: Pteria penguin (assembly GCA_035048485.1). Lineage (NCBI taxonomy): Eukaryota > Metazoa > Mollusca > Bivalvia > Pterioida > Pteriidae > Pteria > Pteria penguin. The sequence continues at coordinate 896,817 of CM068584.1, forward strand.
CAGTCGCTAATTAGTGTGGCAATCACAACAACGTATAATACAAAACACAGGCGCTACATTAGTGCGGCAGCCACAACGACGTACAATACAAAACGCAGTCGCTACATTAGTGTGGCAGCCACAACGACGTCCATTTTGTGTTTGGGAGGAATAAACAATTCATGCATTTTATGCCGCACTCAAAAACATACAAACAACACAAAATTATTAATACTCCACGCACGACAAAAAATGTCAACGTACATTTTACTATACATAGCCAAAATGCTACGACTAAAATAATTAAAATGATTTGAAATACCTGGTTTTAGCAAAATTTGTCCAATAAAGCTGCATGGTGCGACCCAGTGTGACGTCATCGAGGAATACAAGACTATCAGGCTCAAAGAGATATAGCAAATCTAAACCATGTGACGCCCTCTGCATCCAGGACAATGTCCAGCCTGAAAACAAGGTGTATTGAATGGGATGCCGGCGAGTCATGTAATACATGTAGGTCGATGTCGGGCGTCCAAGGTGTAAGTCTGCAGATAATAGCAAGGGGAAAGTGAATGTAAAGTCAGACATCATGTCTAAAATTCTGTTGCTTTGAGCTTGTAGAGATGACGTATCTCTATACATCCTACACATTTCAGCGGCGACTTGTGAATTGTTTAAATATAAACTACTTGCAATGTAAGGAGCAATTCCATTGCACAGTGCATCTGACGATAAACCGATTGACAAGTTCGCCTGTTGTGCCATGGCCGACAGAACGAAAAACTCGAGTACGACAGACCCGTCACCGTCCAGAGCGCCAGCCATATAGTCCAAGCTGCTAAAGAATTCATATACAGATGATGATTTATTTCTCAAAACTATATCTGGATCGCCTAGTATAAATTCCCCATCAATTGTTGGCATAAACCTCGCACCTTGCGCTACAGTTAAAGCATCTAGAGTTCTCAGGCACTCCACCGATTCCACCGCAGTAGCTCTACGACATTTGTGATAGGCAATGTATCCATCCCCGATTGCCTTGATTATATTTTGATTAAGCACTATTCCCTCTGTCAATGCCACTCCACTCTGAGCAATTACCTTTTGAAATATTCCTTTATTTCCAGGGTATAATGCCTGTAAACTAACGCTCCCTCCCCCCGCTGACTCGCCAAAAATAGTTATGGAATTTGGATCCCCGCCATACGATGCAATATTGTCGTGAACCCACTTAATTGCTAAATTCTGATCCCATAGTGCATAGTTTCCGAGCGCTTCACTACCACCAGTAGAAAAAAATCCTAGAGGACCAAGTCTGTATTGAATAGTGACCACTACGACGTCGCCCTGTAAGGCCAAGGACGTTCCGTCATAGGTTCTTGCTTCGCCTATCGTGTATCCTCCTCCATGAACCCACACCATGACTGACCTTTTACTCGAAGGTGAAACGTCATACGGGGCATAGATATTCAAGTGTAAGCAGTCCTCACTCATCGGGTACATATACGGACCAAACGAGACCTGGGTACAGGACGGTCCAAAAGCAGTAGCGTTCAGAGTCGAGGTCCATGCACCAAAAGGTTGAGGCTTGCGGAATCTGAGATTTCCTACTGGACTAATTGCAAATGGAATTTTATGAAATGTGAAGATTTTTCCGGCACCAGAGACAAACCGTTGACGTCCAAGTATGCGGCCTAGCGTGGTGTCCATGGTAACAGAATTTGCATAAATGGTTTCTAGCCAGAACTGTTGTCTTGGTAATGATGCTACTGGTTTACTTTCTATTTGGAGATCTAGTATTTGTATCTGACGCAGGTGATCATACTTAGGCCATGTGGGTAGTCCAGGTCCATTTGGGTCCCTGTAACAAAGAAGATGAGTGAATACACATATACTTAATATATATCTAAATATAGATATGCACAGTGTTCAACAAGCCCGTAGAAACATTAAGAAGTCATACTGTTTGTCTTTGAGTTCGATTATTTTTACATGTCCGACATTTCCCCAATTAAAGGTGCGTTGTGATGATTCGGTTGAAAGCCAAGAACTAAATAAATCAGTGTTGTTTTATTTTAGTAAAATACAATATATGAATTTAGGATAATTGTGTGAGGAGGGAAAGAGGAAAAGAATTATGTTACCATAGAATAAACCTTCAGGGTTTTTTTTTCATCATCATAATCAAAATATTCAGATAATAGGATCACCTGGCCAATGTCCGTCGCGAACTTGAAACATTACAACACACAAAACGGCACAGTGATCCAGTATAACAACATTAAATCACATTCGAGAACGATACAACAACAAAGCATAACAACACACAAGAACAACACAGTGATTGACCATAACAACAAACGATAAGGACACAGTGATCCACCATAACAACATTCGAGAACGATACAATAATAAAGCATAACAACACACAAGAACCACACAGTGATCCACCATAACAACACACAAGAACCACACGGTGATCCAAAATAACAACATAACGGCCCACGAGAACTACGCGGTGATCCACAATAACAACATAACGACCCACGAGAACCACACGGTGATCCACCATAACAATATAACGACCCACGAGAACCACACAGTGATCCACAATAACAACATAACAACCCACGAGAAACACACAGTGATCCACCATAACAACCCACGAGAACCACACAGTGATCCACCATAACAACATAACAACCCATGAGAACCACACAGTGATGCAACATAACAAATTAACGACGCACGAGAACCACACAGTGATCCACCATAACAACATAACGACCCATGAGTGGCACAGAGTGATCCACAATAACAACATAATAACCCACGAGAACCACACAGAGATCCACCATAACAACATAACGACCCACGAGAACCAGACAGTGATCCAACATAACAACATAACGACCAATGAGAACCACACAGTGATCCACCATAACAACATAACAACCCACGAGAACCACATGGTGATCCACAATAACAACATAACAACCCACGAGAACCACACAGTGATCCACCATAACAACATAACAACCCACAAGAACCACACAGTGATCCATCATAACAACATAACAACCCACGAGAAACACACGGTGATCTACCATAACAACATACAGGAACGAAATGGTGATCCATCGTAACAACACATGAGAACCACATGCCGATCTACCATAACAATACATGTGATCCACATGGTGATCCACCATGACAACATGAGAACCACATGCCGATCTACCATAACAATACATGTGATCCACACGGTGATCCGCCAAAACGACACCCCAGAACCACATGGTGATCCACCATGACAACACATGGGAACCACATTGTGCCACATTATAACAACACTCGAGAACCACACTGTGCTACATCATAACAGCACATGGTAACCACACGGTGATTTATCATAATATTACATGAGAACTACACGGTGATCCATCATAACAACACACGAGAACTACACCGTGATCCATCATAACAACAAACTGAAGCGAGAGAGTAATCCACAATAACAATACAGAAGAACGATAAAGTGATCCACCATGGCAAAACAAGAACGACACAGTGATCCACCATAACAACACACAAAAACGACAAAGTGATCCACCATAACAATATACGAGAACCAAATGATGATCCACCATTACACAAAAACGATTCAGTGATCCACCATAACAATATACGAGAACCAAATGATGATCCACCATTACACAAGAACGATTCAGTGATCCACCATAACAATATACGTGAACCAATTGATGATCCACCATTACACAAGAACGATTTAGTGATCCACCATAACAATATACGTGAACCAAATGATGATCCACCATTACACAAGAACGATTCAGTGATCCACCATAACAATATACGAGAACCAAATGATGATCCACCATTACACAAAAACGATTCAGTGATCCACCATAACAATATACGAGAACCAAATGATGATCCACCATTACACAAAAACGATTCAGTGATCCACCATAACAATATACGAGAACCAAATGATGATCCACCATTACACAAGAACGATTCAGTGATCCACCATAACAATATACGAGAACCAAATGATGATCCACCATTACACAAGAACGATTTAGTGATCCACCATAACAATATACGTGAACCAAATGATGATCCACCATTACACAAGAACGATTCAGTGATCCACCGATCCACCATAACAATATACGAGAACCAAATGATGATCCACCATTACACAAGAACGATTTAGTGATCCACCATAACAATATACGAGAACCAAATGATGATCCACCATTACACAAAAACGATTCAGTGATCCACCGATCCACCATAACAATATACGAGAACCAAATGATGATCCACCATTACACAAGAACGATTCAGTGATCCACCATAACAATATACGAGAACCAAATGATGATCCACCATTACACAAGAACGATTCAGTGATCCACCGATCCACCATAACAATATACGTGATCCAAATGATGATCCACCATTACACAAGAACGATTCAGTGATCCACCATAACAATATACGAGAACCAAATGATGATCCACTATTACACAAGAACGATTTAGTGATCCACCATAACAATATACGAGAACCAAATGATGATCCACCATTACACAAGAACGATTCAGTGATCCACCGATCCACCATAACAATATACGTGAACCAAATGATGATCCACCATTACACAAAAACGATTCAGTGATCCACCGATCCACCATAACAATATACGAGAACCAAATGATGATCCACCATTACACAAGAACGATTTAGTGATCCACCATACCAATATACGAGATCCAAATGATGATCCACCATTACACAAGAACGATTCAGTGATCCACCATAACAATATACGAGAACCAAATGTTGATCCACCATTACACAAGAACGATTCAGTGATCCACCATAACAATATACGAGAACCAAATGATGATCCACCATTACACAAGAACGATTCAGTGATCCACCATAACAATATACGAGAACCAAATGAAGATCCACAATTACACAAGAACGATTCAGTGATCCACCATAACAACAAACTGAAGAGACATATTAATCAACAGTAACAAACACACGAGAACGATTCTGTGATCCACCATAACAACAAACTGAAGAGACAGATTAATCCACAGTAACAAACACACGAGAACGGCAAAGTGATCCACCATGACAAGACAAGAACGACAAAGTGATCCACCGTAAAAAGACAAGAACGATGTAGTGATCCAACATAACAACACTCAAGAACGACACAGTGATCCAACATAAAGACACAGCGTCTCTGCATGCATAAAAAATCAAAGGTGATAAATTATAGTATGCATTATCAAAAACCCTTTTTTCATATCAATTTCGTGTTCCATTCAATACCGTAAGTATTATGTGTTGCCGCTCAAAGTCGCTTCATTCTTTTGTTGCGTAGTTAGCGACGCATTAACGTTATAATTAAATTCTGGAAAAACGTCGTTTGTCGGCTACTAAAGCATCTTATACCATATAAAACATGAAATTTGTGTATTGGTGACAGATATGGCTCCAGAATAAGTAACGATACAGAATGTAGTAAATGTAGTAAATGTAGTAAAAACCATGGCAAAATATCGACTGGTTGGTGTACCATATCTATAAATAGAATTTGTATTTGAAAAATATTTACCCTGTTTTGGCAAAATTAGTCCAGTATTCAATCAGTGTTTCAGCAAACTGAAAATCAGCTGTTTGGTTGGGGAAAGCTGTAAGAGATGACTGATGGAAGAGATAGATTTCATCCATTGCATGTGATGCTCCCCTCATCCATGGGAACGTCCAGTAAGGCAACATCTGGTACTGCGCGGGATTCTGACGAGTCATCTGGAAGGCATATGTCCCCTTCTTCGTCGTACTCCTCAGGTAATGGAAGTCCGCCGTGAGCAGGCCTGGAAAGGTGAAGCTTATATCCGTTAAGAAGTCGACGATGGCGTTGTTCTGATCGCTTGCTGACGTGTGGTTTGTATACATCTGGCATATGGTAGATTTCAGCTCCGGGTTCCATCTGAAGACATCCGTCATTCTGGGCACTAAATCGTCACATAGATACTCCTTGGTCATCGATCCCGTAAGGGAACTGTTATATTTAGCGAGACCATCCGGCAATGCAAATGCCACCAGAGCGATACCCCCATCCGCGTCTAAGGACCCAACCATGTAATCCAACGAACTAAAGAAGCGGAATATGTCAGAGCTTTTGTCCTGCAAGATGTCCTCTGCGTGACCTTTAACAATTTCACCGTCAATACCTGGGGAGGTCAGAGATTCACCCATCGTCACGAAGTGTAGAGCAGACGACGGCAGTCGACGCATACAATCCACTGAATCTTGGGAATTTGAATATGAACAGTTGACCGCATCAAAGACCTTCCGGATGTCGGCAGGGATGTTGTCGGAGCTTGTCGCACGCAGTATAGCAGAGGCGGCTACCCCACTCTGCGATATAACTCGCTGGAAAAGTCCAGTATTCCCCGGATATAAAGATTGGAAACTTACACTGCCCCCGCCTGCTGATTCCCCAAATATGGTTACCGAATAAGGATCACCTCCGTAGTCTGCGATGTTGTCGTGGACCCACTGAAAGGCCAGATGCTGGTCCCATAACCCATAATTCCCCCGTGATACGTAATCTCCGGTAGTGAAGAAACCCAGACCTCCCAATCTGTAATTGATGGTTACAACTATGACGTCACCCTTAAGCACGATGTCTGAGGCATCATACGTCACAGCACTTCCGCCGACGTACGCACCGCCGTGTACCCATATCATGACTGAACGTCTGGTCGCGGCATACATTGAGTGCGGAATAAAGATATTCAGCTGCAAACAATCTTCACTCACGCCTGATGTCTCAAATGGCGTCAGACACTTCGGTCCGAATGTGGTGGCGTTCAATGTAGACGCCCAGGCGCCGTATGGCTGCGGCTTTCTGAATCGTAGATTTCCCACGGGCGCTTTTGCGTATGGTATCTTTTTGAAAGTATAAACTGTACCTTTTCCTGTGATGTTTTTTACAGCGCCTTCCACCGTACCTAGCCTTGTTGGCCATGAAAAACCAACAACTCCTTGTTTTATCAAAATGTTGTAAGCTAAAAGCAAGAACCAGAAACCGCTCTGCATCTTCCGGGTATACCTGTAATATACAAATTTGTACAAAGATATTAATAATACTAAAGAGATGGAAAGAGTCCCTATCATATATTTCGGTTAACATCAACAAATTTGAATTTATAAACGAAAGCAGCAAACTGAGGAGATTAAAAGAGTTATAACCTCCTCCAAATGCCATCCACTCTTCCCCTCCCGCCCCCTCTCTCTTTCCTTCCCTCCAACCCTCTTCTTCATGTCTTTATTTCTTGTTAGTTGTCTCGTGTCACTTAAGGATTTTTCACCTACAAATTATTTCAATAAAATGACTTGTCTGCCCCTGATAAGAACTCTCACACTCTCTGTATATCACAGTGAGGTATATAAAGGTGACACCTACTTCACTGACCATTTCTCACCATGGTCAATTGCCCATACAAAGAAGGAAAATAAGCTGAGCTGTAAATAGACATAGTACAACGTTTATGACACTCTTTTCCACTTCCGCAGACAACCTTAATAAGCAAGAGGAGATAACTCATTATGGTCTACGTGATGATATGAATTGTTAGCGCAGATTGTTGTTTCCACACATCTGGTACATAAAGGATAGGTACAAGGTAAGACGGATCGACCATGTAATGATATACGATATCATTGTTTTGCTGTCCGGTTAAAATTATATTAAATTACAAAAGTTTATGAAACTAATAAAGGCTTTCAATTTGCTCACTGGTCTGTCTGTCTGTCTGTCTGTCTGTCTGTCTGTCTGTCTGTCTGCATGCATGCATGCATGCATGCATGTATGTATGTATGTATGTATGTATGTATGTATGTATGTACATGTATGTATGTATGTACATGTATGTATGTATGTATGTATGTATGTATGTATGTATGTATGTATGTGTGTGTGTGTGTACGTACGTACGTATGTATGCACGCATGCATGTAAATATGTATGTATGTATGTATGTATGTATGTATGTATGTATGTATTGATGGATGGATGATACGTGCGTAGGTAGGTAGGCAGGTAGAGAGGGAGGTACATGTGTACGTGTAGAGGAAGACTCATCAGGTAAACATCAAATCCTTTATAGGTCAAATATATAATTTTGTTGAATACTAATTCCGACATAATCCAAAGAAGATAGAATCCTGTAACTTAATAATAAATGATAATAAGTAATAAATGAATATGATAAAATAAAATAAAGATATCGCTTGCTACCACATTGGAATGACTTCCACTTAAATACTTTGATGGGAATATTGAAATAAATTTTTGTTTAATAGGCATTATCTTGTTGAAATCTTATCATGTGTTGGGTATATATCTCAGATTACATAAGAAGTAAAATGTTGGGTTATGTCCCCTTACGTAACTCTTCTGCTTTATAAATGTATCACGGAGCATCGTAGAAGGTATGGGATTCTCTCGGTCAGAAAAGAACGATAATTGACAATACATGTAAATAAAATATATTCTGAACTTACATGTAAGTACAACTAAATAAGTTTACAAAAAAGACGGTAACCAGACTGGCGAGGTCGTGAATCAATTTATGTAGGACTGATTTTTGTTGAAGAAAATCCTGACAGCATTATTTTAATGACATTCCTTTCCTGAGTACATTAGTTGTTATGGCTTCATACTTAAACATCAATAATATCAATGTATTACAAAACAAGGTGGACAATACGTTCTTTAAAAGGACCAGAAGGGGTTAACATAGACCATACTCATGCTTACCTGACACTATTCTAGGTCTTTTTATTTGCTGTATACATACTTACTTAAATATTAGTTCTGTATGTTCATTTCATACGGTTCCTTACCAGTAGTTGATACTTCTTTAAATGCTTTAAAATAGACCACACCCTGATTCTCCAACGTTATTCCCTTATTCAGCTTACATAGCTATCCCTACTGACATCGTTACACATACCTGTTCACTTCTATATGACTGCCTTTGTATCTATACCTACCCCTCATCGTCACATGTACCCGGTTCACATGTATATGACTGCCTTTGTATCTATACCTACTCTCATCGTCACATGCACCCGGTTCACATCTATATGACTGCCTTTGTATCTATACCTACCCCTCATCGTCACATGTACCCGGTTCACATCTATATGACTGTCTTTGTATCTATACCTACCCCTCATCGTCACATTTACCCGGTTCACATCTATAGGACTGCCTTTGTATCTATAACTACCCCTCATCGTCACATGTACTCGGTTCACATCTATATGACTGCCTTGGTATCTATACCTACCCCTCATCGTCACAAGTACCTGGTTCACATCTATATGACTGCCTTTGTATCTATACGTACCCCTCATCGTCACATGTACCCGGTTCACATCTTTATGACTGCCTTTGTATCTATACCTACCCCTCATCGTCACATGTACCCGGTTCACATCTATATGACTGCCTTTGTATCTATACCTACCTTCATCGTCACATGTACCCGATTCACATCTATATGACTGCCTTTGTATCTATAACTACCCGTCATCGTCACATTTACCCGGTTCACATCTATATGATTGCCTTTGTAACTATAACTACCCCTCGTCGTCACATATACCCGGTTCACATCTTTATGACTGCCTTTGTATCTATACCTACCCCTCATCGTCACACGTACCTGGTTCACATCTATATGACTGCCTTTGTATCTATACCTACCCCTCATCGTCACATGTACCTGGTTCACATCTATATGACTGACTTTGTATCTATATCTACCCCTCATCGTCACATGTACCTGGTTCACATCTATATGACTGCCTTTGTATCTATAACTACCCCTCATCGTCACATTTACCCGGTTCACACCTGCATAGCTGTCTTGTATCTACCTATGCCCATTATTGTCCCATTTATCAGACCTACATACCGACTTCGAGGGATTTTTTAGCAAACAATATAATCAATCCATGTACGTACTTTAATTTTACATACTAAGGGACGTGATTTTATCACGTCTTAGTTTCACGGGACGTTTTAGTCAGCATGTTCTCTGAGAATACAAAACTCCCAACTCTTATGTTATGTCTTACTGTCTCTATAGAAATGTCTTCAATGATATCTGCGAGGAGAGAGAGAAAGAGAGAGAGACTTACCCCATTTCAGTCCTTCGTGCATGCAAAATATACCACACTGGTTCAAAATGTAGATCAAATCTATTTTGCAAGATCAACAGTAATAGAAGGTATTTCCCAAGTGTCTGACTTGACCAGATTTAAATACACACCGACACCTTATTCGGTATTGTTCCCTAAATGGACAAATGTAATGCTATTTTTTCAAACTTTCACAGTTGAGTAGCGATGATAAGTAAAGGTGGATTTCTATATATAATAACAAGTATTATTGTTTGTCCACGGGATAGACCCATGGTGTGGTCAGTATATCGCCAGTGTTAGAGCTAACTGTGTTTAAATACACAGAAGCAACATATAAGGCGAAGATCTCTACCTTATGTAGACTGCAAGTCATGTTACAATTTATGCTAACATCGCATTGTGGTGTGGTTCATTCGGATACTCTTTGTTATATGCTTGATATGGTGGTGGCACTTCTTTGATATGATGGCGGCTTATGATATGCTTTACATGGTGGCGGCACTTCTTTGTTATGATGGTGGCTGATGATATGCTTTACATGGTGGCGGCACTTCTTTGTTATGATGGCGGCTGATGATATGCTTTACATGGTGGTGGAACTTCTTTGTTATGAAAGCCGGTGTGGCCTAGTGGATAAGGTGCTCGGTTCGTGATCGAGAGGTCCCGGGTTCGACTCCCGCCCTGGGTGCACCGGTGTTCTGTCTTTCGGATGAGACAGTAAAAACCGAGGTCCCGTGTCACGGTAGGCGTGGCACGTAAAAGATCCCTCATTGCTTCGGGTGGGTCCGTTGCAAAGGTCTAAATTTGTATGCAATGCATCAGGCAGATGCCGTCACCATATACGTGAAATAATCGTGGAGTGACGTAAAACAATAATCAAACAAACAAACAAACAATCTTTGTTATGATGGCCGCTGATGTTATGCTTTACATGGTGGTACCACGTCTTTTACATCTACAGGTCCTAGACATGTGGCCCTCTGTGTATGCATCGTACAGTGTCCGTGGCAAAATATTTACGTCAATTTTGAATAATAGACTTTATGAGTGGAGTTCAAAGTATTCTGTGTTGACTGACGCTCAGTTTGGTTTTAGGAAAGGGTTTGGTACAGTAGATGCTATATATGCATTGCATGGCATTGTAAATGAATTTCTTTCTAAACTTAAACGTCTTTATTGTCGTTTCATTGATTATCAAAAAGCTTTTGATAACATTAGCAGAGCAAAACTGTGGTTAAAACTCCAACAACAAAATATCCAAGGTAAAATGTTACGTATTATTAAAGCATTATATTGTAATGTAAAGACATGTGTCAGATTTAATGAACAGTTTTCCGAGTTTTTTGATAAAACGCTCGGCCTTTTTCAGGGCGAGCCCCTTTCGCCTATTCTATATTCTTTATATGTAAATGATATGGAAATGGAATTAATGAAATCGTGTGATTCGTTATTATTTCGGGATTTATCACTTTTACTCTTGATGTATGCAGATGATACTGTTATTTTTTCTGATTCTGTACAAGGTCTTCAAAATATGTTAAATAGCTTAGCAAAGTATTGTGATGATTGGAAACTGCAAGTCAATATAAATAAAACAAATATTGTTGTTTTTAGAAATGGTGGAAATTTAAAGGAAAATGAACATTGGTTTTATAAAAATGTAGATATAAAAATTGTCGATTCATTTGTTTATTTAGGCATTGTGTTTGCACAAAATGGTAAATTCACTGCAACTCAAAAGCAATTAGCTACACAGGGCAGAAAGGCGTTATTTTCTTTACAAAAGTACTTTACAATATCACTTTAATGTATCTACAACATTGTCAATATTTGATACATATATTTCTAGTATTTTAAATTATGCATGTGAAATTTGGGGATTTCATTCTTGTAAAGACGTAGACAAAATTCATACAGATTTTTGTAAAAGAAGTCTTTATGCACCAAAAAGAACATCAAATATTGCTGTCTATACTGAACTTGGAATTATCCTTTGTACATTACTAGAAGAGTGCGTGCTTTAAAATATTGGTTGAAATGACTAGAAACTGACAATTGTATTTTATCAAATATATATTAACAACAATTTCATTTATGTATTAATAATCCCACAAAGCGAGTTAACTGGGCTAGTCATATTATGCATGAACTACTTTCATCTGGTTTTGGAGATGTATGGTTATCACAAAAAGTTATTAATAAAGATTGATTTATTCAAGAATATATTCGAAGACTTCAAGACATTTATATTCAAGGAACACATGCTACTCTTAATTCTTCTAATAATATTTTTTGTATAAACATATTGTTAATATTTCGGATATGCAATTTTACTTGAAAAAATCACTGCCGGTAAATTATCAAAAATTATTAACAAAATATAGATTATCTCTTCATGATCTTGAAATAGAAACTGGCAGGCATAGAAACATCGAAAGGTCACAGGGAAAATGTTCTCTCTGCAATATAAACGATTTGGAAGACGAATTACATTTCATTTTAAAGTGTCCCGTTTATATTGATATTAGAAAATTATATATAAAACCATATTATTTGAAATATCCATCTATGCTGAAATTAGTTCAACTTTTTACAAATGAAAATTACACACAAATTATTAAATTATGTAAATATTTAAAATCTGCTGAAATTTTGAGAAAGTCACTATCATAAAAATCTCTTTTACAGTACCCGGATTCATTTGACTTACATTTATTGATGTATTAATTGTTTTGTATATTCATTGATAATGTTACCTTTTTCCAATGTTTACCTTAATTTTATCTCAATTATACATATTATTTATATACTTATATTTTGTTTAATAATTACTTATATGTCTATGTTGTACCTATAGGCCAGATAGGCTTTTGGATCTTTAATAACAATAAACTATAACAGAAGTCGGCATCGTGAATGAAGTACCAAGCTATGATATCTACAGGTGCTAGACATGTGGTCTTCAATGTATGATAGTTTATTGGTCAATAGCAATACAGCTTATAGACATTACAATACATGTAATAATACAACTTAAAATCTATGATACATCATCAGAAAAAAGACAGTATGTTAATCATACATATATTAACATATATAATTCCAAACAACGTCTTAATCATAGATACACAAATAATTCTATACTATTTGTTTTTTTATATCAAAAGCATACTTGATATATTTACCGAGCGAACAGAGTTCTTTTACATTTTGCGTTGAAAGTAATTGTATTAGTTTATAGACAGAGGGTCTTATAAAGTAATATTTTTTTATATTTTTTTCCATGAATCAATATAAAAAGGACATTTCAAAAGAAAGTGGAACTCGTCTTCTATATCTACTTTACACAAAGGACACAATCGTCTATCTACAGGAACTTTCTTCTATCGGCCTGTTTCTATCATAAGACAATTGGAAGGAAACCCTTAATTTACAAATAAGGGGTTTTTTTTGTATAATGGTGGAATTCGTTTGAGGAGATAACTCTATAATGTAAAGTTATCTATCATAAATTTGTAAATATAACATTTCGGCGAATCATTAATATCAGAAAAAATGAACTGCTTGTATATATCAATTAAACGTTCTTTGGCTATGCCTGAAATATATTCTGGTCCTTCAACATATCCGTCAACCATAAATCCATTAAGCCAATACATGTACTTGACAATAAATTTTTCACTTCACAAACCCAATTTTTAGAATTATCGTTTGTTACACATTCATCAAACATAAACTCATTACATGCTTTCAAAATGCAATTATTTGTCTTTAGTAGTTTTCAGCAGTACTCTGGATATGAGTTTTAAGAATACATATCAACGGTAATCTTCCCAGTTCACAGTAAACACCATTATTTGGGGTCGATCTCTTTACCCCAATCATATTCTTACAAAATCGGTTTGTACTTTTTCAATGTCTGGAGCGGCATGAAAACCCCACACCTCACACCCATAGCACGCTATACTACTGACACAGATGTCAAAAAGAGATAACATAGTGACAAAATTTAGCTGCATACTGAAACATTTCTTTTTCAAAGCAAAAACTGATTTTTTACACTGAAGTGCTAATTGTTCATGAGTTGCAGAAAATTTACCGTTGTAATTTAGTAAAAGGCGAAGATAACAAAACTTGTCAACTATTTCAATTTCCTCATTCATATAAAGCCATTCTTCTTCAGTTTTTCTATTACCACCATTCCTGAATATTATAATTTTTGTTTTATTAACATTTACTCCTAAAGACGATTTATCTGTACACATTTCTAGTGCATTCAATATTACCCGAAAATCTGAAACCGATTGCGCCAATAATACCATATCATCTGCGTACATTGATAAAAACAAGAGATAACTCTTGCAGCTCATTGTGAGGCATACTATTACTCAAAATCATTAACATACAAGGAGTACAAAAGTGGCAAAGGTCTCTCCCCTTGAAACACTCCAAGGTTGTTTACAAAGAACTCTAAAACCTTACCATTCAGTAATACACTAGATTTTACATTCTGGTACAGTGACTGAGTGTCTATCCCCAATTGGGCATCTGTTAATATACCATTATCATCCGCCCATGGCATTAAACGTTTGTTGATAATTCAGGTAAATAGTTTGGCCATACAGCTTATAAAACTGATTCCTATATGATTACCTGGATCAGTAGTATTACCTGTCTTATAATTAGGAACTGTAAGAGCATCACCCAATTTTTATGGAAAATAACCAATATTATACATAGCATTGAAAATTGTACATAAAACGGCAATAAAATATCACGAAATTCAACAAAATATTCGTTAATTATACCATCCAGGCCATTACTTTTGCCAGTTCTTAAACATTTTATTGCATCAATGATTTCATTTTCCACGATAGTGACCTCTAACTCCTCAAAAATAACATCATCATGTATATCACACTAAGTATTATCAAACCTTATTTCTCCAGCAAGTAATTCAAAGTGTTCATGTAAACCTTTCATAGTAGCATCAACATTGTTCTTTTTCCGTACAAACTTTGTGTAAAATAATTTGGGATTCGATTTTCTGATATTTTCAAGCATATTACCTTCTTCAAATAGATAGAATGTTTTGGCCTTTATTTCCCTCACTTTAATTTGTACTGTTTTATACAGCTTCAATTTTTCCATGATTTTCAGTAGTTTTGTTTCTATTAAAGTCATAGAATGCTTTTCTATAAAGTAAATATAAACGTTTGCATTTATTATTAGATTCCCGCTCTGCTCATGCCGGTGTCCTGTCTTTCGGATGAGACAGTAAAAACCGAGGCCCCGTGTCGTGGTATGAATGGCACGTTAAAGATCCCTCACTGTTTCGGGTCGGTCCGTTGCAAAGGTCAGGCAGATGCCGTCACCATATACGTGAAATATTCGTGGTGTGACGTTCAACAAAAATCAATCAATCAATCATTCATTATTAAACCATGATCATACTTATGATCTAAATTAACATTACTCTTTGCTTTAAAGTATTTACGCTTCGGTGATTCATGAAAGTCATTTACGTACAGTGTCCGTACAAAAGTCGGCCTCGTGATTGAAGTACAAATCTATGACATCTACAGGTGCTAGACATGTGGCCTTCAGTGTATGCATCGTACAGTGTCCGTACAGAAGTCGGCCTCGTGATTGAAGTACAAATCTATGACATATACAGGTGCTAGACATATGGCCTTCAATGTATGTATCGTACAGTCTTTGTAAAGAAGTCGGCCTCGTGATTGAAGTACCATTCCATGATATCTACAAGTGCTAGGCCTGTGCTCTTCAGTGTATGTATCGTACAGTGTCCGTACAGACGTCGGCCTCGTGATTGAAGTACCATTCTATGACATCTACAAGTGCTAGGCCTGTGCTCTTCAGTATATGTATCATACAGTGTCCTAGCAGGAGTCGGTCTTGTGATTGAAGTACCATTCTATGACATCTACGGTTGCTAGGCCTGTGCTCTTCAGTGTATGTATCGTACAGTGTCCTTGCAGGAGTCGATCTCGTGATTGAAGTACCATTCTATGACATCTACACATGCTAGGCCTATGCTCTTCAGTGTATGTGTTGTATAGTGTCCGTAGAGAAGTCGGCCTCAAGATTGACGTACCATTCTATAACATCTATAGGTGTTAAGCCTATGGCCTTCAGTGTATGTATCGTACAGTGTCGGTACAGACGTCGGCCTGGTGACTGAAGTACCATTCTATGACATCTACGGTTGCTAGGCCTGTGCTCTTCAGTGTGTGTATCGTACAGTGTCCTTGCAGACGTCGGCCTCGTGATTGAATACTATTCTATGACATCTATAAGTGCTAGGCCTGTGCTCTTCAGTGTATGTATCATACAGTGTCCTAGCAGGAGTCGGTCTTGTGATTGAAGTACCATTCTATGACATCTACGGTTGCTAGGCCTGTGCTCTTCAGTGTATGTATCGTACAGTGTCCTTGCAGGAGTCGATCTCGTGATTGACGTACCATTCTATAACATCTATAGGTGTTAAGCCTATGGCCTTCAGTGTATGTATCGTACAGTGTCCGTACAGACGTCGGCCTCGTGATTGAAGTACCATTCTATGACATCTACAAGTGCTAGGCCTGTGCTCTTCAGTGTATGTATCGTACAGTGTCCGTACAGACGTCGGCCTCGTGATTGAAGTACCATTCTATGACATCTACACATGCTAGGCCTGTGTTCTTCAGTGTATGTATTGTATAGTCTCCGTACAGAAGTCGGCCTCACGATTGACGTACCATTCTATAACATCTATAGGTGTTAAGCCTATGGCCTTCAGTGTATGTATCATGCAGTGTCCTTGCAGAAGTCGGCATCTACAAGTGCTAGGCCTGTGCTCTTCAGTGTATATATCGTACAGTGTCCGTACAGACGTCGGCCTCGTGATTGAATACTATTCTATGACATCAATAGGTGCTAGGCCTGTGATCTTCAGTGTGTGTATCGTACAGTGTCCGTCCAGACGTCGGCCTCGTGATTGAAGTACCATTCTATGATATCTACAAGTGCTAGGCCTGTGTTCTTCAGTGTATGTATCGTACAGTGTCCGTACAGACGTCGGCCTCGTGATTGAAGTACCATTCTATGACATCTACGGGTGCTAGGCCTGTGCTCTTCAGTGTATGTATCGTACAGTGTCCGTAAAGACGTCGGCCTCGTGATTGAAGTACCATTCTATGACATCTACGGGTGCTAGGCGTGTGCTCTTCAGTGTATGTATCGTACAGTGTCCGTACAGACGTCGGCCTCGTGATTGAAGTACCATTCTATGACATCTACGGGTGCTAGGCCTGTGCTCTTCAGTGTATGTATCGTACAGTGTCCGTACAGAAGTCGGCATGTACAAGTGCTAGGCCTGTGCTCTTCAGTGTATGTATCGTACAGTGTCCTTGCAGGAGTCGGCTTCGTGATTGAAGTACCATTCTATGACATCTACAGGTGCTAGGCCTGTGCTCTTCAGTGTATGTATCATACAGTGTCCGTATAGAAGTCGGCATGTACAAGTGCTAGGCCTGTGCTCTTTAGTGTATGTATCGTACAGTGTCCTTGCAGGAGTCGGCTTCGTGATTGAAGTACCATTCTATGACATATATAGGTGCTAGGCCTGTGCTCTTCAGTGTATGTATCGTACAGTGTCGGTACAGACGTCGGCCTCGTGACTGAAGTACCATTCTATGACATCTACGGTTGCTAGGCCTGTGCTCTTCAGTGTGTGTATCGTACAGTGTCCTTGCAGACGTCGGCCTCGTGATTGAATACTATTCTATGACATCTATAAGTGCTAGGCCTGTGCTCTTCAGTGTATGTATCATATGTAGTGTCCTAGCAGGAGTCGGTCTTGTGATTGAAGTACCATTCTATGACATCTACGGTTGCTAGGCCTGTGCTCTTCAGTGTATGTATCGTACAGTGTCCTTGCAGGAGTCGATCTCGTGATTGAAGTACCATTCTATGACATCTACACATGCTAGGCCTGTGCTCTTCAGTGTATGTGTTGTATAGTGTCCGTAGAGAAGTCGGCCTCAAGATTGACGTACCATTCTATAACATCTATAGGTGTTAAGCCTATGGCCTTCAGTGTATGTATCGTACAGTGTCCGTACAGACGTCGGCCTCGTGATTGAAGTACCATTCTATGACATCTACAAGTGCTAGGCCTGTGCTCTTCAGTGGATATATCGTACAGTGTCCGTACAGACGTCGGCCTCGTGATTGACGTACCATTCTATGACATCTACACATGCTAGGCCTGTGCTCTTCAGTGTATGTGTTGTATAGTGTCCGTACAGAAGTCGGCCTCAAGATTGACGTACCATTCTATAACATCTATAGGTGTTAAGCCTATGGCCTTCAGTGTATGTATGATGCAGTATCCATGCAGAAGTCGGCATCTACAAGTGCTAGGCCTGTGCTCTTCAGTGTATGTATCGTACAGTGTCCGTACAGACGTCGGCCTCGTGACTGAAGTACCATTCTATGACATCTACAGGTGCTATGCCTGTGCTCTTCAGTGTATGTATCGTACAGTGTCCGTAAAGACGTCGGCCTCGTGATTGAAGTACCATTCTATGACATCTACGGGTGCTAGGCCTGTGCTCTTCAGTGTATGTATCGTACAGTGTCCGTACAGACGTCGGCCTCGTGATTGAAGTACCATTCTATGACATCTACGGGTGCTAGGCCTGTGCTCTACAGTGTATGTATCGTACAGTGTCCGTACAGACGTCGGCCTCGTGATTAAAGTACCATTCTATGACATCTACGGGTGCTAGGCCTGTGCTCTTCAGTGTGTGTATCGTACAGTGTCCTTGCAGACGTCGGCCTCGTGATTGAATACTATTCTATGACATCTTCAAGTGCTAGGCCTGTGCTCTTCAGTGTATGTATCGTACAGTGTCCTTGCAGGAGTCGGCTTCGTGATTGAAGTACCATTCTATGACATCTATAGGTGCTAGGCCTGTGCTCTTCAGTGTATGTATCGTACTGTGTCGGTACAGACGTCGGCCTCGTGACTGAAGTACCATTCTATGACATCTACGGTTGCTAGGCCTGTGCTCTTCAGTGTGTGTATCGTACAGTGTCCGTCCAGACGTCGGCCTCGTGATTGAAGTACCATTCTATGATATCTACAAGTGCTAGGCCTGTGCTCTTCAGTGTATGTATCGTACAGTGTCCGTAAAGACGTCGATCTCGTGATTGAAGTACCATTCTATGACATCTACAAGTGCTAGGCCTGTGCTCTTCAGTGTATGTATCGTACAATGTCCGTCCAGACGTCGGCCTCGTGATTGAAGTACCATTCTATGATATCTACAAGTGCTAGGCCTGTGTTCTTCAGTGTATGTATCGTACAGTGTCCGTAAAGACGTCGATCTCGTGATTGAAGTACCATTCTATGACATCTACAAGTGCTAGGCCTGTGCTCTTCAGTGTGTGTATCGTACAATGTCCGTACAGACGTCAGCCTCGTGATTGAAGTACCATTCTGTGACATCTACAAGTGCTAGGCCTGTGCTGTTCAGTGTATGTACATGTATCGTACAGTGTCCGTAGAGACGTAGGCCTCGTGATTGAAGTACCATTCTATGACATCTACAAGTGCTAGGCCTGTGCTCTTCAGTGTATGTATCGTACAGTGTCCTTGCAGAAGTTGGCTTCGTGATTGAATATCATTATAGACCAAAACCTTTCTAATTATGAAAATACAGAATTGAAGCAAAACGGCCGTCCTGGTTCAAGCACTTCTCCATGCATATCGCCTAGGCCCTTATTGTCGTGTTCTAGTAACAGAAGTTCGAATAGCCCAGACTCTCGTACATCACCCTCGTCTGGGACTGGCTTCCTAAACGGAGCACTAATTCCCAAACCCGGCCTCTTACATCCACAGCACCACCCTGCCACACTCCACCACAACCACATGCTACTAAATGGTCATCCACATATCTACGGCTTCTCAGGACAACATGCTTATCATCCGGGTTTTCAGATGTTGGCCGGAAGTGCTTTCCATTCACCGTCGGATCAAGCGTTGAAACTTTCCCAGGCACAGAATCTTCAGCCTTACCTGAATGAATGGTTCGCACGTGGTGGTGTGGTGTTTATGCCACGCATGATGGAGTGACTGTGTCTGCCTTATGCATTGGTGATTGTATCTGCCTTATGCATTGGTGACTGTATATGCCTTATGCATTGGTGACTGTATCTGCCTTACGCATTGGTGATTGTATCTGCCTTATGCATTGCAAAGAAATTTAGGCCTTTGCAACAAACCCATTCGAAGTAGCGAGAAACATTTTACATGGCACGTCCACCGTGACAGTCACACACAGACCTCTGCTTTTACATGTCACGTCCACAGTGACAGTCAGACACGGACCTCTGCTTTTACATGTCACGTCCACAGTGACAGTCAGACACAGACCTCTGCTTTTACATGTAACGTCCACAGTGGTAGTCAGACACAGACCTCTGCTTTTACATGTCACGTCCACCGTGACAGTCAGCCACGGACCTCTGCTTTTACATGTCACGTCCAACGTAACAGTTAGACACGGACCTGTGCTTTTACAAGTCACGTTCACCGTGACAGTCACACTCGGACCTCTGCTTTTACAAGTGACGTCAATCGTGACAGTCAGACACGGACCTCTGCTTTTACATGTCACGTCCACCGTGACAGTCACACTTGGACCTCTCCTTTTACATGTCACGTCCAACGTGAGTCAGACACGGACCTCTGCTTTTACGAACTTATCCACTAAATAAAATATCCACGTTTATGGACGAGGCACGAACTCATGTCCTTTCTGCCTTGCTCGCTTTGTACAAGATAGATCAGTACATCATAGATATATCTAGTTCTAGTACCTGGCTTTGTACTGTAACATGAAGGAATCCGCTTTGTACAAGATAAATTAGTACGTCGCTTTGCACAAAATAAATCAATACGTCATAGTTAGATCCGGTTCTAGTACCTGTCTTTGTACTGTAACATGAAGGAACCTGCTTTGTACATGATAATTCAGTACATCATAGATAGAACTGGTTCTAGTACCTGTCTTTGTACTGTAACATGAAGGAACCCGCTTTGTACATCATGGATAGATCTAGTTCTAGAACCTGTCTTTGTACAAGATAAATCAGTACAGCATAGATAGATCTGGTTCTATTACCTGTCTTTGTACTGTAACATGAAGGAACCCGCTTTGTACAAGATAAATCAGTACGTCATAGTTAGATCTGGTTCTAGTACCTGTCGTTGTACTGTAACATGAAGGAACCTGCTTTGTACAAGATAAATCAGTACATTATAGATAGATCTGGTTCTAGTACCTGTCTTTGTACTGTAACATGAAGGAACCCGCTTTGTACATGATAAATCAGTACAGCATAGATAGATCTGGTTCTAGTACCTGTCTTTGTAATGTAACATGAAGGAACCCGCTTTGTACATGATAAATCAGTACATTATAGATAGATCTGGTTCTAGTACCTGTCTTTGTACTGTAACATGAAGGAACCTGCTTTGTACATGATAAATCAGTACATTATAGTTAGATCAGGGTACGGCGCCTTAAACTGAGAATATACTTAATTAAAAAAATTCATTTTAATTTATTCAATTATCAAATGTTCAAATGAATTTTAATGCAGAATGGTTTACTTCTTTTTATCAGTAGAATAAAACTAAATCAAATCCAAATTCCAATTATTAATTTATTGATGAACAGAAGAATATGAATTTTTGACTTCAGTATATTCTCATTTTATGGCGCCGGACCCTGGTTCTAGTTTTTGTTTTTGCACGGTAACGTGAAGGAACCCGCTTTGTACAAGATAAACCAGTACATCATAGATAGATCTGGTTCTAGTACCTGTCTTTGTACTGTAACATGAAGGAACCCGCCTTGTTCAAGATAAATCAGTACATTATAGTTAGATCTGTCTCTAGTGTTTGGTTTAAACATTATTTATTGAGGCAAATACAAGAAATATCGATTTGCAGACTAATAAAATTTAGGATCAAGCAACAAGTATAGAATACTTATGTTAAGCTCTCTCCTCCTCTAGTGTTTGTTTTTGCACGGTAACACGAAGGAACCCGCTTTGTGCAAGATAAATCCAAGCATCATTGTTATATTTGGTTGTAGAATTTGTCTTTGTAACATATTTCTCTAAATGATCGATACAGAGGATGGTGGAGTTGATATTCCATGAACGTTTCTATGGCACGTGCACAGTGATGACGTAATTGATGGGCGGATCTAATTTATGAAGCTTTGAAAATGAGGTGATGAGAATTAAACGAATCGTCAGCCTATAAATCAGATTTATTTTAGGAATGAAAATATTCATGGAATGAAAAAAGATTTGTAGATCTCAAAATATTTGCGAAAATACATAGTAATTGAAGTGTAATGAATAAATGCCCTACCGTTATTGTATATGGAAAATGTAGCCTCGAAGCTCAAGGAATTTGTGCGTGACGTGGAATTTGCGCGTGATATACTGGCTACATGAACACCAAAAATAGGACACTCATTTACTATAAATAACAGAAAGACATACAAACTACAAGTAGGATATTTGAACAGGGTAGTAATACAGTATCGATATGAATATTCAATTTGGATTTAGGTTATATTTACCATCAACAAGTCTATGTGGGTAAAAAAGATTGCTGAAAATAACCTCTCGAGTAATGACCGAATAAAACCAGTCTAAGAATTGACTGTGATTTCAGAGATGATTTGACCGTATATGTGTATGTGACGTTATTGTGACGAATGTCTATGGAGGTCTGAAGATTTACTGTTATCAATCGATTAACACAGGACTATCAATACACTAAATCACGTCAGAGGTTCGACTATAATATGTTTGATAATCGACTTATTATGACAGAGATAATCGCTAGTCTATAAAAGCATGTGTAGATTGACGAGGAGGCACTGATATCGTTAATACGAGGGGTGGTGCGGGTATTCCTGCCAGATAGAATGTCCGGAATTGTCGTCATCCACAGCTGTCGCCTGTCAGGCAGGAAATTGGATACGGAAGAAATGGGTACGTCCAGAATCTGGATATTATTACCGTTTCCTCCATACGGCCTCCAGTAAGGCAGTGTCCCTCCATCCGGATTGCTACAAAACAAAATACATTTACAAAATTACAGAGGGTCATTCCGCACTACGCCTAGTCAGAGAAATATATACACAGAGACTGGAAACTCGCCGCTTCGTCCGGCATATGATGCACGTCCTTTTGTCATGCTAATTAGGTGACCGCGCTCTACAATACACTGATTTTAACCGTCGGATATCGCCCGGGGACGTATAGCGCAGTTGGTGTTTCCTGCCGACGCACCTCAGTTCAAATTCTACGGGCACTTATTATTATTTTTTTTTCTTTTATATATATATATTTTTTTGTTAATTCTATCGATGTGTAGAAATAATATTCTCGTTTTTCTTCCTAACAAAATCGAGACAAACTTGTATCATTAATCATTATAAAAAATATTTTTAAAACCAAGATTTTTACTGAGACGCCTTCATTTCCTGCTTTTTTAAAATAATTATTTCTATTTATATATTTATTCATTTTAAACAGCGTTTGTTGCCATTTACGAGTTGTTGATATATGCAATCAATGCCCCTGCCTTTACTATTGTTTGTTCACCACCCCAGGGGAAGCACCAGCGTCTGTCTTTGTCATTCATGGGCAGTAAATAACAATGTTGTGTTTATTTAAAAATTCAGATGGTAAATAGCAAACAAAATAATGTTTTATGCACTGTTGACGTGGTATGAGCTGTTTTACTCCCTCCTATGTAAAGAAGCGATCCAGGAGTCTAAAGAAATTTCGCATTGCAATATGTCCAATTACGTGTTGATAACTTCTTCAATTCGTACTTAAATCTTAAATGGCAACTTTAATTTGTAAATGTGTCTGTGCCCCCCCCCCCGCACTTATTATTTTTATTTATTTATTTATTATTTTATTTTCTAAACAGCACTTGTTGCCATTTTATAGGAGTTGTTTGAATTTACCTTATAAGGCTGAGCAATCAATGCATCTAGGAAGGTAGTAAATAACAATTTAATGTTTATGTTAATGTTCAGATGGTAAATCATAAAACAAAATAATTTCTGTACCTGTTGTGCACACTTCACGTGATACGAACAAGATTTACTCCTTTGTAAAGAAGAAGAAAAAAAAAAAAACCCCACACAAACAACAAAAACAAAATGGCGACCCGCCGGCCACAGAAAATTTGCATTGCAAGATGTCCCCTTACGTGTTTATAACTGCTTCAGTTCTTACTACAATAACAACTATGACTTCTTTGATGATTATAGTATGACTTTCAATATAAAAACAATATATATATCGACAGGTTATATGATTATTTTGCTCTATATGGTATGGTATCGGTTTTCTTGTTAAAAACGATTGAATATTTACCGCGTAGATAAAATTGGATTAAAATCAAATAACGAATAAAGTCTTCTACACCCAATGATATAAAATGTGTCTGAAACCTTTCTTTACACACACGTGTGAGTTTAGTCATGTAAAGGACATTAATTTTTGTTGTTTTAACAATTTTTCTTGCCCTTGTCGTTTCTCAGCGGGTTCGGTAGTGAGGAGAAAAATGTCGCGAGGTCCTCAAATACGACCGGGTAATTATGCATGATTTACAGATATTTCATATGAAAATTAAAGCACTATGACTATAATAAACATTGATGGTGCTATAAACGAAAAATGGTGGCATGTGCTTCGATATTGTGTAAATGTTTTGCATAAACCCAAGCGAATGTTTTCAGAGGTCTATCACAACTAATGGCTTCTGATCGGGGTTATGTCTTCACATTGAATAGATCATATATGAAACGTTTTATGATTCAAATGATTAGTATATTGCTTTTTTTACTTATCTGAACTACCTTTGTTTAAAAAGCGATGAAAATTCCTCTTCTTTGCAAGCTTAATGCTTTCAAGCGAATGAATGCCGAGAACAATATGGCGGACTTCCGGCTTATCGAGATGCCTGTCGGGAAATGTTACTTATGTCAGGGAGCTATATAGCTTTCAATGGGAGTTTCCAGTCTCTGTGTATATATGTCTCTGGCCTAGTATTCACAACTAAAATTTTGAATAGCAATTATTTTGCTCTAACCGTGTTTTTCATACTCCGACGTGTATCCGAAACTCGTTTTAAAGACAGCCATCATTACATTACGATATCTTTTACTAAATAAAAGAATAAGAAAAAACGTACTATTCAAAAATTTGTGATAAAAGAGGATTAACTCAATAATCAATTATGAGACACGTTTTGAAATCATCCTGACTCCCGCCAGTACAAAGAATGTATAGTCTTTATTATATTTATACTTAAAGGAGCATGGTCCGATTGAAGTCGGGAAAAGTATAAAAAAATGTAAACGGGTTTCTTAAACGGCAATCGATTGCTAGTATATTATCTAAGATGTGTAAAACGTATTGTTACCAAAGTCGATGTCGTTAACGAGATATGCCCGTTTTAAATTTGCAACATAACTAGGTCAACTTCTTGAATATTGATGAGATCGGTCAGAGGAAATCACGTGACAATGAAACTCGAGCTTTACCCGATTCTAACATTTGTTCACTTTTCTTT
The DNA here is from genome assembly GCA_035048485.1 of Pteria penguin. NCBI lineage: Eukaryota > Metazoa > Mollusca > Bivalvia > Pterioida > Pteriidae > Pteria > Pteria penguin. The sequence continues at coordinate 922,762 of CM068584.1, forward strand.
TTTGGCCTCTGGGTTTGTGTATAAGTATTTTCGACCACACTTTTGCTTTTCTCGTGCTCATATTCCTCCATGTGAACCATTTTTGTTGTTTCCTACAGTGAATATCCGCGCACGCGCATGATTATGGGCGGAGCGTCGCCTTATTTGGGGAATTGATACCAGCCGAATTTAATTCGACTCAATTACCTTTATTCTACGAAAACATTGAGGGATTTTAGTTTTAAATTTTGCAATAAACACAAAGTTTATAATTTATACAATACAGGAAAAATAAGATATTGTCGTAATTTTTCCTTTTCGTGCTAAAATTTTCCAGTCTCGGACTATGTCCCTTTAAGAAATAATTACTCCGCATACTTCTATTAGAAGCAATGTATCGAAACATTATATCCTTGCATTAATATTTAGAATATATGGCTATATATAAGCTTTTCCACAAGCTATTGTAGTACGTTACCATTAAAATCTCCGACAGCTTTCAACACCTCTTCTTTTCCATAGAATTAGAAAATATATATTTTTTCGACAACCCCCCCCCCCCCCCACCCACCCAACGTGCACGGCCTTATTATTATATCTTTTTACCAGTTTTTAATCATTGTCATGTCAAATTTATATTCATTCATACAACTTTCATCATCATTGATTCTTGCAGATGCCACCTTACATCCCAGTATTTTTTATTTGAGCCGATATTTACACGTGAAAATGATAGAGGTGTTATGTTCAAATGTGTCTTCTGCATGACTTTTATTCTATTGTTAAATATCACGAATTCCGGTGAATGGAGTTATCGGTCTTTGATATTCCCTAGCGACCATTGTGAATGCTACTATACGTTTCGCACAATATCACTTATCATTCCGCACTGTATCACCTATCCTTCCGCACAATACCAAAGTAAACATCAAAGTACTTACAACACAAATATAAGGTATCCAGCGCTTTGCGTCTGGGCAGGCTTGTCTCCAATACCAGAGCAAAAATCAAAGTATTTAAAGTACAGATAACGGTATCCAGCTCTTTAGCACAGGGCAGACTTGTTTCCAAAGTACTAAAAGTACAGATAGACGGTATCCAGGGCTATACCACTGGGCAGACTTGTCTCCAATAACAAAGTAAAAATGAACAATAATTTTCTGACTGTTGTCCGACATTTAACTCGTCCAGTATATGCACAGCAAGCAGACAAATACGGAGAGGAAAGACACCCACTAAATATCTGATAATACTGCAGTTACAGTGAGACCGGCTTAGAATGGTCAGTAGAAGTTACAATAAACAATCATTTAGATAGGGGAGATACCCCTTGTTTGACTTCATATTATCAAAAGTTCGTTCATGTGATTTCAAATGTACTAGACATGGAGACGCTCCTCTGAGCATCTTGTCATCTTCATTTACACCCGTTTGAACTATTTCTTGTTTGCTTTTCAATATGAAATTGAAAGCCCACCCCTCAACTTGTTTTGGAAGAAATCCGCGATCCGTGACTGCCACCACAAATGTAGTACAACCAAAGATTAAAACTGTAAACATAAAAAATGTATACAACTGTGTGATCTGGAAATATAAAAATAAGAAATCGTTCATCAAATAACAGATGTTTTACCTTGATTTAGCAAAGTTTGTCCAATAAAGCTGCATACTTCGACCTAAAGCGAAATCATCGATCGAATCAAATGGCACAAAAGACTCGTTGGGTGTCAAAAGGTACGACAGATCCATTCCATGCACCGCCCTTTGCAACCACGGAAACGTCCAACCCGGATATAGAGTGTATGGAAGCGGATGTAATCGAGTCATGAAGTACACATAGGTCGACCCTGACCCTCCCCGGTGTAAATCACCGGTTAATAAAGAGGGGAATGTGAACATCATGTCAGATAAGAGATCCACTACTTGGTTGCTACGAGCCTTTACAGATGACTTTTTTCTATACACTCGGCAAATTTCATCAGCGACTTGTGAGTTGTTTGAATAAAACATTTCTGAGTAAAATGGAGCCAGTGAATCACACATCACATCTGATGTAAAACCAGAGGACACCTGTTGTGACAATGCTGCCGGGAGGAAAAACGAAAGAGAAACTGAACCATCGCCGTCCATGGCCCCAACCATATAGTCCAAACTGCTAAAGAATTTATATACAGAAGACGATCTGTTTCTCAGAAGTATTGCTGGATCACCTAAAACAAATTCTCCATCAAGTGCGGGCATAAAAAGGCCCCCTTGAACTAAAACGTTAGCATCACGGGAACGAAGACACTGAACGGATTCCATTACAGTGCTTCTAGTACAGTTGTGAAACGCAATGTAACGATCCGCTGTCTTCTTTTGTAAGGTCTGGTTGGATGCAATAGTGTTTGCTGCGGCCACTCCACTTTGAGGAATTACTCTTTGAAACAAACCCTTATTTCCGGGATAAAGGGACTGAAAACTAACACTGCCACCACCAGCAGATTGACCAAAGATTGTCACGGAATCAGGGTTCCCACCATAAGACTCAATATTATCATGTACCCATTGAAATGCTAAACTCTGGTCCCACAATCCATAATTTCCTAGCGCTTCATTACTACCAGTGGCAAAAAGCCCCAGTGGACCAAGTCTGTATTGAATAGTTACCACTATGACGTCACCCTGTAAGGCCAAGGACGTTCCGTCATAGGTTCTTGCTTCACCTGCTGCAAAACCTCCTCCATGAACCCACACCATGACTGACCTTTTACTTGAAGGTGAAACTTCATACGGGGCCTAGATATTCAAGTCTAAGCAGTCCTCACTCATTGGGAACATATACGGACCAGATGTGATTTGAGTACAAGACGGTCCAAAGGCAGTAGCGTTCAGAGTCGAGGTCCATGGACCAAAGGGTTCTGGTTTCCTGAAACGGAGATTTCCTACTGGTCCTTTTGCGAATGGAATATTACGAAATGTGAAGATTTTTCCGGCTCCAGAAATAAATCTCTCCTCTCCGAGTACGCGGCCTAGTTTAGTGTTTATTGATACAAATTTGGTATAAAGGGTATCTAACCAAAATGTGTATCTAGGTAAGGAATATGCTGGTTTGGTTTCGATGTTCAGATCGAGTGTTTGGAATTTTCGTCGCTGGTCGTACTTGGGCCACAATGGTAAACCTGGTCCGTTTCGGTTTCTGTCAAAATAAGGGGAAAAATATAATTCAGGATAAGATTCAAGTACATCATACATTTATATTGAATACAGTGGAAAATATAATCAACTCAAGTAAAGCCAGAAAAGAGGCGAGAAATCTGGCTCAAAGGCATGATATAACCTATTTACGCGCCAAGATGGGGATAACAAATCGGATTCAACCATGCTTGTTGTCAACCCGTTCACGGGCTTTATTTTCCAATATTTTGTAAATAGTGTATTCAAATACACATTCATTCCAAAAAATTCTAGAATATCGAAGTTCGTCAAGATGTAAAAGTCTGTGACAATGAGTTCAAACCAAATAAAAACGCCAAATGAAGATTGACATAAAAGCAGTGAATACTAGGAAATGTCCATATGAGAATATCAAAGAAGTGATATTTATTTTTGTTTTTCATGAAGTCCAGAGGATAAGTACCAGATCTAGCAAATCTAACCAAAGGAGAATATGAATAATGTCTTATTATTATTATTGTAAGAAGTGAAGAAAGGAAGGACAAAGCAAATAAAAAAATCTTTCACTTACCCAGTTTTGGCGAAATTTGTCCAATAGCTCAGAAACGTGTTTGACAGCTTCATGTCGTCTTTATTTGCATTATCATACACCTGCCATGTTGTCTGGTTGTACAGGTACATTGATTCCGTACCGTGTGTCGCCCCGGTCATCCACGAGAATGTCCAGTAAGGGAAAATATAGCTCTGAGCATCATTATGTCGAGTTATTTGATATACATATGTCCCTTTGTCAGTTGAAGATCGTAGATAATGAAAATCAGCAGACATTAACGCAGGGTATGTAAAAATTGAATCTGATAAAAAGTCAACAACTGCGTTGTTCTGATCTTTGACGGAAGTGTGATTGGTGTATATGTCACATATTGTTGATTTAAGTTTCGTATCTATATTCAAATCACTCATTAACATTGGCAATAAATAATCGCATAAAAACTCACTCGTAATTTCTCCTTTTAACGAACTGTTATACTTAGAGAAGGCCTCTGGCGGTGCATATTCCGCTAACACATTACTGCCATCACCAGTAAGCCAATCATGTAATCTAAAGACACGAAGAAACGAAACACGGGTGAATCCGGCTCCTGAATGACATCTTCTGCATTACCTAAAATGAAATCTCCATCTACCACAGGGAACCCCGTCAGCCCCTGCAGTACCACGCCCTGTAGTACAGATGACGGTAGGCTTCGCATGCAGTCCAGGGCCACGCTTTTGTTAGCATTTGAGCAGTTTAAAGATTTGAAAATTTTATCTGCTTCATTGATTAGTGTACTGGGAGCAGGTGCCCGTAGTAATGCTGATGTCGCTACTCCGCTCATAGGAATGACTCGCTTAAAAAGGCCAGCATTCCCCGGATATAAAGACTGAAAACTGACACTACCCCCGCCCGCCGACTCACCAAAAATGGTAACAGAATGCGGATTGCCACCATAGTCTGCGATATTATTATGGACCCATTGGAGGGCAAGATGTTGGTCCCATAGACCGTAATTCCCTGGCGATACAGCATCCCCTATAGAGAAGAATCCAAACACTCCCAGTCTGTAGTTCAGTGTCACAACGATCACGTTACCATGGAGAGCCATATCCGATACGTCATAATCATTAGCGCTTCCTACCACGTATGATCCGCCATGAATCAGTATCATGACTGAACGCTGACCATTCCTATCTATTGGATGAGGGACATAGATATTTAAGTGTAAGCAATCTTCACTGGTTCCCGTCGTGTCGTAAGGAGACATACACTTCGGTCCAAATTGTGTAGCGTCCAAGATCGACGACCAAGCACCGTATGGCTGAGGTTTTCTAAATCGTAGAGTCGCTAAAGATGGTTTGGCATAAGGGATCTTCTTGAATGTATAAAAAGTTCCTTTACCTATTTTATCATTAACAGATCCTTTAAGTTCACCTAGTCTTGTCTGCCAAATTATAAGACCAGGACTGTCATTCTCACCGGACATAATCTGTGGAACAGTTTCCATCCACAAACGTCGTCTGGATGGGAGGAAGTTGTATTCTGTAGTGATCGGTACATCTAAGATCTGGACAGGACTCCCATTCCCTGTGTATTGTGGCCAATGTGACAGCGAAGGTGCGTTTGGATTGCTAAAAAGGGAATTAAGTAAATGATACGGAACAGTGGTCAATAAGGCACATTCATTATACCAGGCAATATTACAGATGTAGGCAATAACGGACCCCTGGAAGTACCAGAGGTGGGAAGAGGTGCCATGAAGGAGTAAACATCCCCTGCTGACCAGTCACACCCGCCGTGATGGCATAAGATTATATAAGCTAATCATTTCTGATAAACGCAGAGAAGGTACTTACAGCGTAAAATTTGCAAAATGTAGATATCACAGTAATATTTGTATCCTTGTGATATAAACATTTAATTCAGTAATTTGCCTCGGTATCTGAGAGATCAGTAGTCAGAGGAAGCTCTGGAAAAAGCCGATGTTACATTACTGTGGCAGTCAAAAAACCGTTAAAATACGAAAAGCAGGTATTGCATTACTGTAGCATCCACAAAACATAAGAAAAGAAAAGCAGGTGTTACATTATTCTGGCACCAACAATAATATACAATACGATAAGCAGGTGCTACATTTCTGTGGCAGTCTCAAAAACGTAAAATACAAGAAGCAGGTGCAACATTACAGTAGCAGTAACAACAATGTAAAGTACGAGAAAGCAACTGTGGGCCTGTGGCAGTCACGAAAGCGCAAAACACGTAATAGCAGGTGCCACATTGCTGTGGTAGTCACAAGAGCAAAGGCGTAAAATACGTAAAATCAGGTGCTACATTTCGGCCGTAGTCACCACAACGCAAACTAGGAAAAGCCGGTGCTACATTACTCTGGTAGTCATGGCAACATAAAATATGAAAAGCATATGCTATATCACTGTGGTGGTTACAACAACGCATAATTCCAAAAGCCGGAGCTACATTTCTGTGGTAACATTGACATAAAACACAAAAAGCATGTGCTACTAAACTGTAGCCGTCAAAAAACCCCTAAAATACCAAAAGTAGGTGGTACATTACAACAACAACAACCTAAATACGAAAAGCATGTGTAAGATTGCTGTGGTAGTCACAACAATGTAAAATACAAAAATCAGGTGTAACAACATAACTGTTGACATCATAACAACGTGAAATAGGAAAAGTCGGTACTGCATCACTATGGTGGTCACAATGACGTAAAAGACGAAAGACGACGTGACTTTACTGTAGCAATAGTTAGAACGTAAATACAAATGTACAAAAAGCGGCCGTATTCACCACGACGTGATATGCTAGATTCTACTTTACTGTAGCAATAGTTAGAACGTAAATACAAATGTACAAAAAGCGGCCGTATTCACCACGACGTGATATGCTAGATTCTACTTTACTGTAGCAATAGTTAGAACGTAAATACAAATGTACAAAAAGCGGCCGTATTCACCACGACGTGATATGCTAGATTCTACTTTACTGTAGCAGTCGTTAGAACGTAAATACAAATGTACAAAAAGCGGCCGTATTCACCACGACGTGATATGCTAGATTCTACTTTACTGTAGCAGTAGTTAGAACGTAAATACAAATGTACAAAAAGCGGCCGTATTCACCACGACGTGATATGCTAGATCATACTTTACTGTGGCAGTCAAAACAACGTAAAATCGTAAAGCTATATTACGAACGTAGTCATCACAACGTAAAATTGGAAAAGCCGGTGTTACATTACTATGGTGATCACGGCAATGCAAAACACGGTAAGAAAGTACTACAATAGTGTGGCAGCCACAACAACGTATATTACAAATCACAGTCGCTAATTAGTGTAGCAATCACAACAACGTATAATACAAAACGCAGGCGTAACATTAGTGCGGCAGCCACAACAACGTATAGTACAAAACGCAGGCGTAACATTAGTGCGGCAGCCACAACAACGTATAGTACAAAACGCAGGCGGTACATTAGTGCGGCAGCCGCAACAACGTATAGTACACACGCAGGCGGTACATTAGTGTGGCAGCCGCAACAACGTATAATACAAAACGCAGGCGCTACATTAGTATGGAAGCCAAAACAACGTATAATACAAAACGCAGTCGCTACATTAGTGTGGCAGCCACAACGACGCACAATACAAAACGCAGGCGCTACATTAGTGCGGCAGCCGCTACAACGTATAATACAAAACGCAGGTGCTACATTAGTGCGGCAGCCACAACAACGTATAATACAAAACGCAGGTGCTACATTAGTGAGGCAGCCAATACAACCTATAATACAAAAAGCCTGTACCCGATTACTGCGGTGGTCACAACGTATAATACAAAACGCAGGTGCTGCAATAGTGTGACAGGCACAACAACGTAATACTATAATACAAAACGCAGGCGCTACATTAGTGTGGTGGTCACAACAACGTAAGATAAGAAAAAGAGGTGTTACAGTAATATGGCAGTCGCAACAAAGTAAAACACAAAAAGCAGGTGCTACAGTACTGTTGCACTCACAACAACGTGATATGCGAAGAGCAGGTTCTACATAACTGTGGAATCAAAAAACGTAAAATACTAAAGCAGTTGCTACATTACTATGTCATTTACAAGAACGGAAATAAGAAAAACAGGCCAGGGTCCGGCGCCATGGGACTTGGATTTGATTGAGTTTCAGTGTTTTCTCTAGGGCGCGGGAATGCGTTTACTCTACTGATAAATAAAATTAAACCATTCTGCATGACAATTTATTTGAACGTTTAATAATGGAATAAATTAAAATGAAATGATTGACTTAAGTATTTTCTAAGTTTATGGCGCCGAATACAGGTGCTGTATTACTACGTCACTATAATAGAGATTCATGAATCCACCAGAGATAAAGCCAGGTGTCATGTAGTGGTAAACTTTGCCCGATTGGCCATCAATTTCGCAATGAATATCAAATGGTGGATATTCATGGAACACGTGACAGGTGATATTCATAAACCCCTTAAAATCCAGTTTGTGTTTGGGAGGAATAAACAATTCCCGCATTTTATGCCGCACTCAAAAACATACAAACAACACAAAATTATTAACACTCCACGCACGACAAAAATGTCAACGTACATTTCACTATACATAGCCAAAATGCTACGACTGAAATGATTAAAATGATTTGAAATACCTGGTTTTAGCAAAATTTGTCCAATAAAGCTGCATGGTGCGACCCAGTGTGACGTCATCGAGGGATACAAGACTATCAGGCTCAAAGAGATATAACAAATCCAAGCCATGCGACGCCCTCTGCATCCAGGACAATGTCCGGTCTGAAAACAGGGTGTATTGAATGGGATGCCGGCGAGTCATGTAATACATGTAGGTCGATGTCGGGCGTCCAAGGTGTAAGTCTGCAGATAATAGCAAGGGGAAAGTAAATGTTAAGTCAGACAGCATGTCTAAAATTCTGTTGCTTTGAGCCTGTAGAGAAGACGTATCTTTATACACCCTACACGTTTCAGCGGCGACTTGTGAATTGTTTAAATAGAACCTTCTTGAAATGTAAGGAGCAATTCCATTGCACAGTGCATCTGACGATAAACCGATTGACAAGTTCGCCTGTTGTGCCATGGCCGACAGAACGAAAAACTCGAGTACGACAGACCCGTCACCGTCCAGAGCGCCAGCCATATAGTCCAAGCTGCTAAAGAATTCATATACAGATGATGATTTATTTCTCAAAACTATATCTGGACCGCCTAGTATAAATTCCCCATCAATTGTTGGCATAAACCTCGCACCTTTCGCTACAGTTAAAGCATCTAGAGTTCTCAAGCACTCCACCGATTCCACCGCAGTAGCTCTACGACATTTGTGATAGGCAATGTATCCATCCCCGATTGCCTTGATTATATTTTGATTAAGCACTGTTCCCTCTGTCAATGCCACTCCACTCTGAGCAATTACCTTTTGAAATAATCCTTTATTTCCAGGGTATAATGACTGTAAACTAACGCTCCCTCCCCCCGCTGACCCGCCAAAAATAGTTATGGAATTTGGATCCCCGCCATACGATGCAATATTGTCGTGAACCCACTTAATTGCTAAATTCTGATCCCATAGTGCATAGTTTCCGAGCGCTTCACTACCACCAGTGGAAAAAAATCCTAGAGGGCCAAGTCTGTATTGAATAGTGACCACTATGACGTCGCCCTGTAAGGCCAAGGACGTTCCGTCACAGGTTCTTGCTTCGCCTGCCGTGTATCCTCCTCCATGAACCCACACCATGACTGATCTTTTACTCGAAGGTGAAACGTCATACGGAGCATAGATATTCAAGTGTAAGCAGTCCTCACTCATCGGGTACATATACGGACCAAACGAGACCTGGGTACAGGACGGTCCAAAAGCAGTAGCGTTCAGAGTCGAGGTCCATGCACCAAAAGGTTGAGGCTTGCGAAATCTGAGATTTCCTACCGGACTAATTGCAAATGGAATTTTATGAAATGTGAAGAGTTTTCCGGCACCGGAGACAAACCGTTGACGTCCAAGTATGCGGCCTAGCGTGGTGTCCATGGTAACAGAATTTGCATAAATGGTTTCTAGCCAGAACTGTTGTCTTCGTAATGCTGCTACTGGTTTACTTTCTATTTGGAGATCTAGTATTTGTATCTGACGCAGGTGATCATACTTAGGCCATGTGGGTAGTCCAGGTCCATTTGGGTCCCTGTAACAAAGAAGATGAGTGAATACACATACACTTAATATATATCTATATATAGATATGTACATTGTTCAACAAGCCCGTAGAAACATTAAGAAGTCATACTTTTTGTCTTTGAGTTCGATTATTTTTACATGTCCGACATTTCCCCAGTTAAAGGTGCGTTGTGATGATTCGGTTGAAAGCCAAAAACTAAATAAATCAGTGTTACTTTATTTTAGTAAAATGCAATATATGAATTTAGGATAATTGTGTGAGGAGGGAAAGAGGAAAAGAATTATGTTACCATAGAATAAACCTTCAGGGTTTTTTTTCATCATTATAATCAAAATATTCAGATAATAGGATCACCTGGCCAATGTCCGTCGCGAACTTGAAACATTACAACACACAAAAACGGCACAGTGATCCAGCATAACAACATTAATAACATTCGAAAACGATACAACAACAAAGCATAACAGCACACAAGAACAACACAGTGATTGACCATAACAACAAACGATAAGGACACAGTGATCCACCATAACAACATACGAGAACAATACAATAATAAAGCATAACAACACACAAGAACCACACAGTGATCCACCATAACAACACACAAGAACCACACAGTGATCCACCATAACAACACACAAGATCCACACAGTGATCCACCATAACAACACACAAGAACCACACAGTGATCCACCATAACAACACAAGGACCACACAGTGATCCACCATAACAACACACAAGAACCACACAGTGATCCACCATAACAGCACACAAGAACCACACAGTGATCCACCATAACAACACACAAGAACCACACAGTGATCCACCATAACAACACACAAGGAAGACACAGAGATCAAGTATTACAACACACAAGAACGACACTGTAATAAAGCATAACAGCACATAACAAGATACGGGAACCACACGGTGATCCACCATAACACATGAGAACCACAAAGTGATACAACATAACGACACATGGAAACCACACGGTGATCCATCAAAACAACTCACGAGAACCACACGGTGATCCACCATAACAACATAACGACCCACGAGAACTACGCGGTGATCCACAATAACTAAATAACGACCCACGAGAACCACACAGTGATCCACCATAACAACATAACAACCCACGAGAACCACACAGTGATCCACCATAACAACATAACAACCCACGAGAACCACACAGTTATCCACCATAACAACATAACGACGCACGAGAACCACACAGTGATCCACCATAACAACATTACGACCCATGAGAACCACACAGTGACGCAACATAACAAATTAACGACGCACTAGAACCACACAGTGATCCACCATAACAACATTACGACCCATGAGTGGCACAGAGTGATCCACTATAACAACATAACCCACGAGAACCACACAGAGATCCACCATAACAACATAACAACCCACGAGGACCACACAGTGATCCACCATAACAACATCACAACCCACGAGGACCAAACAGTGATCCACCATAACAACATAACAACCCACGAGAACCACACAGTGATCCACCATAACAACATCACAACCCACGAGAACCACACAGAGATCCACCATAACAACATAACAACCCACGAGGACCACACAGTGATCCACCATAACAACATAACAACCCACGAGAACCACACAGTGATCCACCATAACAACATAACAACCCACGAGAACCACACAGTTATCCACCATAACAACATTACGACGCACGAGAACCACACAATGATCCACCATAACAACATTACGACCCATGAGAACCACACAGTGACGCAACATAACAAATTAACGACTCACGAGAACCACACAGTGATCCACCATAACAACATTACGACCCATGAGTGGCACAGAGTGATCCACTATAACAACATAACCCACGAGAACCACACAGAGATCCACCATAACAACATAACAACCCACGAGGACCACACAGTGATCCACCATAACAACATCACAACCCACGAGAACCACACAGAGATCCACCATAACAACATAACAACCCACGAGGACCACACAGTGATTCACCATAACAACATAACAACCCACGAGAACCACACAGTGATCCACCACAACAACATCACAACCCACGAGAACCACACAGAGATCCACCATAACAACATAACAACCCACGAGGACCACACAGTGATCCACCATAACAACATAACAACCCACGACAACCACACAGTGATCCACCATAACAACATAACAACCCACGAGAACCACACAGTGATCCACCATAACAACATCACAACCCACGAGAACCACACAGAGATCCACCATAACAACATAACAACCCACGAGGACCACACAGTGATCCACCATAACAACATAACAACCCACGAGAACCACACAGTGATCCACCATAACAACATAACAACCCACGAGAACCACACAGTGATCCACCATAACAACATCACAACCCACGAGAACCACACAGAGATCCACCATAACAACATAACAACCCACGAGGACCACACAGTGATCCACCATAACAACATAACAACCCACGAGAACCACACAGTGATCCACCATAACAACATAACAACCCACGAGAACCACACAGTTATCCACCATAACAACATGACGCACGAGAACCACACAATGATCCACCATAACAACATTACGACCCATGAGAACCACACAGTGACGCAACATAACAAATTAACGACTCACGAGAACCACACAGTGATCCACCATAACAACATTACGACCCATGAGTGGCACAGAGTGATCCACTATAACAACATAACCCACGAGAACCACACAGAGATCCACCATAACTACATAACAACCCACGAGGACCACACAGTGATCCACCATAACAACATCACAACCCACGAGAACCACACAGTGATCCACCATAACAACATAACAACCCACGACATGTGATCCACATGGTGATCCACCATGACAACATGAGAACCACATGGTGACCCACCATAACAAACACGAGACCCAGAGAGTGATCCGCCAAAACGACACTCCAGAACCACATGGTGATCCACCATGACAACACATGGGAACCACATTGTGCTACATTATAACAACACTCGAGAACCACACTGTGCTACATCGTAACAGCACATGGGAACCACACGGTGATTTATCATAACAACACACGAGAACTACACCGTGATCCATCATAACAACAAACTGAAGCGAGAGAGTAATCCACAATAACAATACAGAAGAACGATAAAGTGATCCACCATGGCAAAACAAGAACGACACAGTGATCCACCATAACAACACACAAAAACGACAAAGTGATCCACCATAACAATATACGAGAACCAAATGATGATCCACCATTACACAAAAACGATTCAGTGATCCACCGATCCACCATAACAATATACGAGAACCAAATGATGATCCACCATTACACAAGAACGAGAGAGTGATCCACCATAACAATATACGAGAACCAAATGATGATCCACCATTACACAAGAACGATTCAGTGATCCACCAATCCACCATAACAATATACGTGAACCAAATGATGATCCACCCTTACACAAGAACGATTCAGTGATCCACCAATCCACCATAACAATATACGAGAACCAAATGATGATCCACCATTACACAAGAACGATTTAGTGATCCACCATAACAATATACGAGAACCAAATGATGATCCACCATTACACAAGAACGATTCAGTGATCCACCATAACAATATACGAGAACCAAATGATGATCCACCATTACACAAGAACGATTCAGTGATCCACCATAACAATATACGTGAACCAAATGATGATCCACCATTACACAAGAACGATTCAGTGATCCACCGATCCACCATAACAATATACGAGAACCAAATGATGATCCACCATTACACAAGAACGATTCAGTGATCCACCATAACAATATACGAGAACCAAATGATGATCCACCATTACACAAGAACGATTCAGTGATCCACCATAACAATATACGTGAACCAAATGATGATCCACCATTACACAAGAACGATTCAGTGATCCACCGATCCACCATAACAATATACGAGAACCAAATGATGATCCACCATTACACAAGAACGATTCAGTGATCCACCATAACAATATACGAGAACCAAATGATGATCCACCATTACACAAGAACGATTCAGTGATCCACCATAACAATATACGAGAACCAAATGATGATCCACTATTACACAAGAACGATTCAGTGATCCACCGATCCACCATAACAATATACGAGAACCAAATGATGATCCACCATTACACAAGAACGATTCAGTGATCCACCATAACAATATACGAGAACCAAATGATGATCCACCATTACACAAAAACGATTCAGTGATCCACCGTAACAATATACGAGAACCAAATGATGATCCACCATTACACAAGAACGATTCAGTGATCCACCATAACAATATACGAGAACCAAATGATGATCCACCATTACACAAGAACGATTCAGTGATCCACCATAACAACAAACTGAAGAGACATATTAATCCACAGTAACAAACACACGAGAACGATTCTGTGATCCACCATAACAACAAACTGAAGAGACAGATTAATCCACAGTAACAAACACACGAGAACGGCAAAGTGATCCACCATGACAAGACAAGAACGGCAAAGTGATCCACCGTAAAAAGACAAGAACGATGTAGTGATCCAACATAACAACACTCAAGAACGACACAGTGATCCAACATAAAGACACAGCGTCTCTGCATGCATAAAAAATCAAAGGTGATAAATTATAGTATGCATTATCAAAAACCCTTTTTTCGTATCAATTTCGTGTTCCATTCAATTCCGTAAGTATTATGTGTTGCCGCTCAAAGTCGCTTCATTCTTTTGTTGCGTAGTTAGCGACGCATTAACGTTATAATTAAATTCTGGAAAAACGTCGTTTGTCGGCTACTAAAGCATCTTATACCATATAAAACATGAAATTTTTGAAAAACCATGGCAAAATATCGACTGGTTGGTGTACCATATCTATAAATAGAATTTGTATTTGAAAAATATTTACCCTGTTTTGGCAAAATTAGTCCAGTATTCAATCAGTGTTTCAGCAAACTGAAAATCAGCTGTTTGGTTGGGGAAAGCTGTAAGAGATGACTGATGGAAGAGATAGATTTCATCCATTGCATGTGATGCTCCCCTCATCCATGGGAACGTCCAGTAAGGCAACATCTGGTACTGCGCGGGATTCTGACGAGTCATCTGGAAGGCATATGTCCCCTTCTTCGTCGTACTCCTCAGGTAATGGAAGTCCGCCGTGAGCAGGCCTGGAAAGGTGAAGCTTATATCCGTGAAGAAGTCGACGATGGCGTTGTTCTGATCGCTTGCTGACGTGTGGTTTGTATACATCTGGCATATGGTAGATTTCAGCTTCGGGTTCCATCTGAAGACATCCGTCATTCTGGGCACTAAATCGTCACATAGATACTCCTTGGTCATCGATCCCGTAAGGGAACTGTTATATTTAGCGAGACCATCCGGCAATGCAAATGCCACCAGAGCGATACCCCCATCCGCGTCTAAGGACCCAACCATGTAATCCAACGAACTAAAGAAGCGGAATATGTCAGAGCTTTTGTCCTGCAAGATGTCCTCTGCGTGACCTTTAACAATTTCACCGTCAATACCTGGGGAGGTCAGAGATTCACCCATCGTCACGAAGTGTAGAGCAGACGACGGCAGTCGACGCATACAATCCACTGAATCTTGGGAATTTGAATATGAACAGTTGACCGCATCAAAGACCTTCCGGATGTCGGCAGGGATGTTGTCGGAGCTTGTCGCACGCAGTATAGCAGAGGCGGCTACCCCACTCTGCGATATAACTCGCTGGAAAAGTCCAGTATTCCCCGGATATAAAGATTGGAAACTTACACTGCCCCCGCCTGCTGATTCCCCAAATATGGTTACCGAATAAGGATCACCTCCGTAGTCTGCGATGTTGTCGTGGACCCACTGAAAGGCCAGATGCTGGTCCCATAACCCATAATTCCCCCGTGATACGTAATCTCCGGTAGTGAAGAAACCAAGACCTCCCAATCTGTAATTGATGGTTACAACTATGACGTCACCCTTAAGCACGATGTCTGAGGCATCATACGTCACAGCACTTCCGCCGACGTAAGCACCGCCGTGTACCCATATCATGACTGAACGTCTGGTCGCGGCATACATTGAGTGCGGAATAAAGATATTCAGCTGCAAACAATCTTCACTC